>JAUJEN010000404.1:0-57917 GCA_030448925.1 Citrus cavaleriei
AACTGGCCACCTGAACCCCCTAAACCTTTGAATCATTCCTCAATCAGTAAACTCAAATGCTGCAGTTCAAATGATACTGTCAGATCTCAATTCAAATTGAGAACATCGGGCCATAACTCGAACAGATCGGCATAATGGCTGACTCCATCATCGCACGTAATGCCAGCCAGACTACCAAAACCCTCCGTACCGCACTTCTCAACTCGACTGAAATACGCAGCCACGCTGCTCCACCATCACACTGTGCCCCGACTGAACAAAAGAGTGGAAATCAGCGCTAAAGTTCAATCCTGCCTTAGATCAACTGAAAAATGCACTACCCTCTTTACCACATCTCCTCCTATCCCTTCCACTCCATTCAACTTATCATCCTTTTGGCTCTTCATGCTTCTCCTATTAAACAAGATAACTTCCAAATATTCGTACGACCCATACTCTTTCGTGAGACAACCTTCGCCACACCACCTAAACCTAAACCCAACCTAAACCTGGGATCACAGCCTGACCTGCCCCTCTCCATCTTCCTCTCCCACCATCCTCGCCAACCATCTCTCTACCACTCCCAAGATCACCTCCAGCCTTTTTAGGACAAATTCTACTAATCCAAGGATACAAAGAACTCTGATGAATCAATTCTATCGGGCCACACAAATACCCATTCACCTATATATGACGTATCACAGCTAATTTAATTCAAATCCAAATTGCTTCGTGATACCATACCGACACATCATTACGTACTCTTCAAAGGTTTCAGCCGATCGAAAAAGCTCCCACGCCGATATTACCAAAATCCCCACGGCTCAACTGACTTCAACTCCACTTGTGCCAAACCTCCCAACTATACGTTGATATTCTCCTCTCAAGCCAAGAGTATGTCAATCTTCTTCGCCATCCAACCTCCTCCAACCTGACTAATCCATCTAGCTAAAAATCGTCAAACGGCTCATTGCCACATTTTACGATCTTCCTTCTCAAGGTATGGACTGACTCAACAATGAGATGTCTGCCTCGACGACCTACAGATGCCATGATGTTTGCAGAGATTTGTTTGACCAGTAAATAATACCGCCAATTACACTCACATCTTCCAGAAGTTTCAAGTGCTCGCTGCATTTCATGATCAATTCTCACACCCTTCTACCAGTCTCACGACTATTCAATACTTAAACGCCGCCCCTCAACGCAAGGATCTTGACTTCCATTATAAAGTCAATGTCCGCTGTTCTATGTAAGCTTTTCACCTGACTAACGAATCATTAAAGTACGTCGCCTTTCGCTTCCTCCCATAACTCCAACCCGGCATACAAGAGAGAGACAACTCACGCATCCACCCTTCTCAGACAACATCTCTCGAAAATTCTTTCAAATACCAAAACTTGTCTTCACAACCATGCGAAAGAAAATGATTTCAAAGAACCGCCAGCATAAAGAACCTTTCCGCCGGAGTGCTTCTAAAAGCCTTATTTACGTATCAAATGCCATTACAAGAAAAAGGATCGCTATCAGCCGTTAAAAAACTAAGATGGAAATTCAAAATCCTCAATTTTTATCCAACCCCTCAGATCCCGGTGTTTCTACCTATTTTTCGGGAAAGAATCAAACGAAGAATCGTTATCAAGCTCATCCGCAGCAGAAAGGCCATACTACGCCAAAGATTGTCCCAACAAAGAGAAAAATCCATCCTAAGTAATGAGCATCTTCAATTAACTACGCGTATCACTCTCTCCCGCCAAAGACGACCGAATTCTATTTCTCTAACAAGACGAACCTTAACGAAATGTTGCTCGGTGACTGCTGTGATCAGACTTCAGACATAAAGCGACTCGGGCCTCAAGTGATTTTCCACCAACAATTACTCCCTCGATACTTGTCAGCCTTCCTATCCCATCCATCAAACTCCGCATCTTGTTCCTCAAATTCCAGTGCTCATCTCCAAGAATCGTCTTATAGTATACCGCCAACAACGGCGACGCTTCGAATTCCCCATATTCTTCCAATCGCATTATCGACCCACCAAGAACATTTCAAAGTTCGTCAATGGCAAACTCTTTCACCACTTCGACATCAAAACCCATCGGCCCAAATCTCCCAAATCAGGTCATTCGACCAGCGCGTATCGTTCCACTTCTTCCAATAAGGATATCCACAGGATACATCCTCTCACCAAATCAAACACTCCAAATCATTCACCTAATCCGGAATAAGTCCATGTGTTCAAACCATTCACGCATATTCTGAAACTCTACACCTAATCAACTCCCCCAGTCTTACCAGGATATTTCAACCAAACTTTGAAGTCACTTCAGAAAGTCCCATTCGAACACCCATCCAAATCCCTCATGAAATAAGTCTTTCTTCATTAAATACCCTTCAAACTCAACGAAGACACATTAACCCAACTAAAGCCACTCCATCCGGTGAGAACGTAGCCTCCGGACTTACTCCCTATCCAACAAGAATGTTCACAATTAGCAAATTTCAGGCGTCTAATCGAGCCTAATAAGCTCTTAACGTCATGCCCTTTTATTGAAGATTTTAAATCACTGGCAGTTAAACGCCAATATAGACTACCGTACCATTAAACATGTTTCTTTACAAGCATTTAATAAATCTTTACTTCCTACCGGCTAAAAGATGTTCACTTTTTCTCAAAATGTCTTAATCTTTTTCAAAATTGATTTAAAAATCGTGGTTTAACTAGGGTACTGAATCCTCCTAACTACTTTTTATTCCTAATCATTTGTACGGATCATCTAATTTCTGGGTCTCAAAATTCCTATCTATTTTCCAAAATCATTCAAATCTTCCAACCCTGTGATCATGTGCATTAATTTACATTGATGATAATTGCTAAACACATGCATTTAACATCGCCAAACCGTTAATCCAATTTATCTTATCCAAAGCCGTTTAACTGGGCCAAAGTATTTGCCAGAAAAGCACCATTGCTACGTATATTATCAATTTCTTGTATGATTATAAGATGGACACTAAATGCAGCAAAAATATTGCTCCAAGACCGCTTCACTTTCCTGCATCAAGAATCCTTCCAAAAGCAGTAAATTCAACAGCTTTAAGATATCACATCCGTGATTTCTCTCCCACATGATCATTACACTCATCATCTTTTATTACTGAAAAGGTTCCTGCATTGAACGTCAATTACACAATCGCATTGTCATTACCCTAAAGATCAAGAAATCCGCCTTTAAAGCTGATTACGTATATGTTTATCTTAAGATGCTGCATTTGTAAAATAATTTAATCACCGGTGCCATACCCTCGTTAAATCAACTAAAAGACACCCTTATCGCTATATTTAAAGGGACATTTTTTCCTGATACACGTAAGCATCACTATAGCCCAGCAAATTCTTAGCTTTAAAGAATGCATCAAAAAGCTGAAAGATTATTCGATCGTGTACACCATTTTCCTTTAACTGAATTCGATACCACCTTCCCTAATATATTTCATTTAGCAGTAAACTGTTCTCAAAAAATGTTACATTCTGATGAAAAAGATTGTTTTCCAAGTACGACTTTTCAACAAGATATAAAGCGATCCTGTAACCTCATCCCCGATATATAGCTTTCTGTGATCTTCCAAACCGTGAAAATCCTCTCATCTGAGCTTCACCTCACCTACCATTTTTCCAATTATCTCCACGGTTACCTCATCACTCCCCAAGCTCACCAAGAAACTTTTCCCTTCACCAAAACTTTCTCTGTTGCCATCCAAGAATTCATAGAAGTTTCTTCGCTTTTTCACGAAGCCTACCTTGTCACAGCATCTTTCTTTTTCCACTTTCCACCTGCAAAACTGTCTACAGCTTTTAACTCGATCCGACCGTAGACACCACCCAGCCATATGAGACATCTGGTGCCTCACGCTCTTTATGCAACCAAGCTAATCTCTCCCATTTCTCTCCTACTTTGAAAGCATCTCCTTAATCCGCACATAATGCCACTCCTTACTGACACCATTTTGAATTCGCTTCTCCCCATACCTGGCCATGAGGTTAAACCGCAACAACCGGTCCGAAATTTACAACTCGACCGATGTTCTCGCCTTCAAGCACAAATGTTCACATCGCTTTATTATTCACTGTAGCTATACTTCCAACATCCGCAGACACCAATCTCTTTGACTCAAGATCGTATACGAATTCGCTCAACGCACCATATACCAACAGGATTAAAAAACGTGACATATACAAGACAGTCTCAGATAATTACTCTTTGTCACATTAAACCACCAACCTCCGCCCCACGACTTTCAAAGATATTTCACACCTCCCCAGTCCACAACATGACATCCTCACGATCCCCACCCATCCGCCATATCTAAACCTAAGTCCACTCCAGATCATCATTAAAAGTTAAGCAATGCCCGACTATTAATCACCGACTTCCTTACCAGACTCACAAGCACCTTGCTGAAGAGTTCTTTCCCTCAACCAAAGATCTCCAACAGCCCCACAACCTACCATGAATTAGAACTCCGACCTCCTAACTGCGACCCTCAACTCAATCCTCCAAACGACACCAAACAAATCATCCAAAAGCCGACAGCCCACCCAAACTTCCCCCAAGTATACTCCAAAACAGGTTCTGAGACTATAATTACACTATCCACCACGCCACCGTGGTCCCTCCCCCCGTAAGCATCCAAAGCTCCAAAACTTTCTTCCAAAACACCTCACTCAAAGTATTTGACCAGGGACCCACCAGATGACGTAAAGCTTCATCCAAAGACGAGTACATACGAATCTCCGCCTCCATAAAAAGTTTTGTCTTGTTGCTGGCTTAATAAAGTAGAAGTTTGTCTTCATTTTAAATTTCATTATTGGTTGTTGTCACGCTTAATGATTATTAAAGCACTTTACCTTTGTAATTAAAGCCAAAGTTTATGACATGTAAAAGACAGTGGTCCCTATTCCCATCTTATTCGCTTACTTTTTCAGAAAGACAGTGTCCTGGTTCTATCTTCCTCTCGGAGAACTTCCTCCTCTATATGGATTCTCCCCACCTTGTAAAGGATAGACATAAGTTCGAAAGAAATAAACTCGTGTTTTCTTACGCATCCCTAAACCTCTTCTCTCTCGCAAAACGGGTCTAAAGGTTAAAGCATTAAAGTTACGATTAAATTTGTTCATTTTGAAAACCTAAGAAGTATGCGCTTCAGACTTGCTTTTCTAAGGGTAGCGATCCCGCATCGTAAAACTTTTGACCATTTTTATCTCGCAGACTTGCTTTACTCAAAGCGAAAGTCGCGGGGTATAACCTCGAGAAAATGTTTTAAAGGTTTTATTACGGTATATCGGAAAAATCCCGAAGCCATGGACATCATCGTCCAGAACAGCTTTAACTGCTAGGCTTAGTATAACAACGCCTAATGCACACTCTCAATCGTATCTTCGATTCTCGAGTCCAAAGAGATTGGTGTCTCGATATAAGTAAGGTCGTGAATAATAAAAACTGATGTGAACATTTCAGTGCTCTGTGGTAGGTATATCTTCGGCCGGTGTTGTATATTTCGCTACAGTTGAAGAAATAATTTCTTTCTCCACCTGGGATTGGGATAACCATTCAAGTAATGTCTGTAAAGGTAGCTGGTATTGTCCATTAAGCGAGATGCTAAAAGTAGAGAAATTCGGGAAGGATTATTGTTGCATAAAGGACCTGTTAGCACCAAACGTACCATAACACATCTTCTTGCCAAAAGTGTCTCCGGCCCGATCAAGGTTAAACTCGAAGTGAATGCATTTCCAAAGGAAAGTCGGAAAGCGAAAAGGTTCGCGATACAAGTAGCTTTTATGAAAAGCGAAAGAGAGCTTTTCTAGCAAATTTTGATGGCGAAAATCAGTAGAGAAAGTTTTGCTAAAGGGAAAGCTGTGAGAGCTTCTGTAAAGGAGAAATGCTGAGATAATTAAACGAGCAGGTATGCGGAGTGGGAAAAACATAGGGTTTTCTTTCAGTTTTGAGAAAGATATCGTAATTTGGACGCTTTGATCCCTTTATATGGATCAATCGAAGTTTTCATATTTAAAACCAATCTTTTAACTGGCAACATTTTTTCTGGGAATGCTTTTACCTTTTCAAAACGAAAAGATATCGAAGGCGAGCCTGTCCATTCTGGACGGTAAAATTCAGGTGTCCAATCAAACGATACTCAAACTTTTTTACCATGGGCCTTTCATTTCACCGCCAGATTGAACACGCCATGGTAAAGGCTTCCGTGTCGAAAATGTCCATCAGCAGAAGCGATAAAAGTTTTTTTTTCCGCAGATTTCTTCAAGGAGTAGGTGACGCACCCCATGATTCATCACTATGTCGGAAAGATGCTGCCATCCTCAGAATCAACTTAAAGCGAGGCGGATTTTGCCGCCAGACTGAAGTGATGTATACCGACACTGGTCGCATTCCATTCTGGGGCTTCTTTTTCACAAAATGACGAGAGTGTAATGATCCACATGTGGATTAAATCACTGGATGTAATTGATAATGCCGAAACCGGCTGATTTGCCTTTCGAAAGCCACGATCTGAAGCCAAGCAATGGCAAGCTCGGGTCGCAGAAGGTCCATCTTTTACGATCATACGAATTCAATATTATTCAGTAAGAATTGCTTTTCGGGGTTGATAACACTGATCTACGACGATAAGATCATGGGTTGTTAACAAATATGCATCACAAAAAAGTTAAAGATATCATCAACGTAAATCAACGCACGATGCAAATGGGTCGAAAAGATTTAATCGACCATGATTTTCAAACGGACGGGCGCTTGCATTAAAGGCCAGACCAAAGGGACGGTCCATTGGAATGAGCATCGGGAATACAAAAAAGCTGAACGTCGGAGGTTCAATGCCTAGCCGGCTAAAAAAACCGATTTTAATCAAATTTCAAAAGATTCTACATTTTCGGTAGTGAACACGCTTTGGGTGTAGCCGGAATTTGTCATCTTGTAAAACACGTTAATTACCGGTAGTCAACGACGCTGCTTTTTCCTGACAATTCGTAATCGCTTCAACATAAAAAGCCGCGCTCCGCTGGTAACTCGCGGGTCAATTAAACCTCACAACAATCAGCGTAACATTTCATTACCAGAGTAAATGGGCTCATCTCCTCGGACGGGTAGCTTTCGATGGGCATTTTGTCAAGGAATGTCTTTATTCAAGGCGGTAACTTAACTCAAGAAGACTTATTTTTCCACGCGATTCGATTACGCGTGAACCCGTGAATCGGACTGGATGTAAACTCCAAAAATTTGCTTGAAATATCCCGAAGACGTAGTTTCGCATAAATTATGTAGTTTCGTAACGTCTCGCGGGTTCAATTCAAGCCACCACGATCTTTTCCCCGATCTGAATGATTTTAACGAGGTGTTTCGATTATGGCGAAGGATGTCAAAACTCAACAGATCCTTATTGAAGAAATAACCAATAACCTTGGGTCCAAATGACACACTTGGGAAAATTCAATACCAATTAAAATCAAAGAAAGGCATAAGAGTTTACGCCATCGATCAGCCAAATGTTCACAACCGGGTCCAATATTCTACACGTTAAGGCTACGGGCTTTAATACAAAGGGCACCAATCAAAGGTTCATCTAATCACGTTTGAACGTGGGCCTTCGAATTTTTAAGGCAAGATCCGTGAGTTCGGCTAATGGATAGAACTGTAGATCCGTGGATAGTAACGCCAGGAAAATCACTAAACCTGGGTCAACGTCTCCCAATCGGAGAATTTCTCAGGCAACACTATTTCATCATCGGGTTCATCTTGCTCGTAGAACAGTGATTCCACCATTCGCGAGAAAGAATAAGCCAAGCACGCTAACTAACCTAATGGATTTTTCTCTTTGCCGGGACAAGCTTGCATAGTTTTTTTCTCGGTATTTAAAAACATCCGCTTGACGCTTTCAATTCCTCTAGTGGCGAAGATTTCTTCCAAGAACCTGCAGGCTTTGATCTCGCTTCGGATGAAAATTTGAAGCCAATTTCGAAATGCCATTTTTTCTTCGAATCGCAATCGCAACTTTTTCTCGTGGCATTCGATTCCGCAACAGTGCTTTTCAGTAGCACCCGTAAAATGTTCTTTGTCTTTCAACAGCTTATTCGAAAACTATTTTTCGCTCGCAGTTTCAAGTTTTGGCAAAGATTTTTCCAAGATGCTTGTCTGGTGAAAGACGACCGCGAAGTTGTCTCCCGGATGGTCGGAGTTCTAGGAGGTCGTAAAGACATGCTTTAACGCCTGCTCATCAATCCATTAGCTTATGTAACGCCAGCGACATTCGCTTATAAATTTCGGAAATTCAAGATCCTGCAAGATCAGAAAGATTTCACGCCGAGATATTTCCCATCCGCAGCCAAAGACCGCAGGTGGTGGTCCCGCCAAGGAATTGATCAAAGAAGAGCACTTCAAACTTCGAAGATCAACAAACCTGTAATTGGCACAGATTAATTAACGAATCAAACCAATCCCCAAGAACCCGCTAGCAACGAGTAAAGAAATTCTCTAAGGATCGATTGAAGCCGCTCCTCTTCAAGATCCTGGAGGTCAATTGCAAGACATCTCATTGAGCGGTCACGCCTATTTACGATTAAGATCATCAAATGCAACCACGGGCCATTCGATTTTTGCTGTATTGACCGTCTTCTATTGGCGGAGGTTTTCGCGGGCGTAAGATTCGTGCATATATTCTTCAACTTCGTAGGGAATATCAACATACGGTCGGAGGTTCGCCCGGGTAGTCGAGCCATCGTGATTTTCGTAATATCAAGATAGACTTTTCGTAGTCACCTATGATGTCAAGATTCCGTGGTTTTGCTTTATGCTATCCAAATAAATTCTGAATCAAGTTCGATCATCCGTAGATGGACGGGTGACCGTGAGCAAGAATTGTTCATGGGTTCTTTATCCTTGATCGGTGGACCGAGCATAAAGAACCTGAGGTGATGCAGAATCTGTGAGACGGTTGGCCGCGGTCGGTAGAGAGGAAGGGGTGTCCGAGGTCATGCGGCTTCAGTTCGGCAAAGGATTGTCTCGGGAAAAGAGTACGAGTCATACCAAATAACTGGAAGCCGGTCATAATCATAGAGAAAGATGTAGGCAAAAGGACGATAAGCTGACCGGTGGATAAGAGGAGACGCGCGAAGTAGTCTCTGCTTTTTCGATTCAACTGGCAAGTTCCGCTTTAAGCACGGATTTCCCTTTTCGGGTCAAATTTCGACCATCAGATTCTGGCATGGCTCGAACTCGAGTCAAGTTGAGAAATTGACCTGGAGGTTTCAGATCCGCAAATTGCAGTATTCAACTTTGTCTCAATCATAAGTTCAAACCGATGTTCTCAACTCTTGAATCGAGATGCAACAAAGTATCATTTCTTGGGCCCCGATTTTGAGTTTGCCACCAGGACCGACCAAAGGGTTTGGGCCTGTAAAGGCATGAGGTAAAAGCGAAGGATAAAGTTTTGACACAACATTTCGCTGGATCCGCGGGGTTCCAGCAAAAGCGAAGAAGAAAGAATTCCAAGAGGTCGAGGAAAACATCATACAAGCCGTTGGTCGGACGATGTGTCAAAAGTAGAGCTGGTGATGGAATCTCGATTGCAATGTTCGGCAATCCATTCGAGTTCTTTAGATTGCAACGAGCCGGATGATCCGATGGATGTTTTGTGGTCACGCGATACGATGAGAGATTTTTTCTTTTCCTTTTTTTCCTCAGCGGTTGCATAATCATCGCTCTTCGTCTCCAATCATCCCAAATAGGGACAATTGGGTCACACATGCCCCGGAATCCGGGTGGCATCCCATAGAAATGGCCATCGGTTTGGTCGATAAACAGTGGTAACCGCCGTAATTAAACCCCGAATGGGCAGATCTTCCCTCGAGCCTAAACAACAAAGCATTGAGAATAAGTAGCGAGAGGTGAGGCCTTCGCGAGCACCTGGAGGCGGTTTAAAAGTCATTCGACTGCTCCATCTTGTCGCCTTTTCAAATATACTTTCGATGTCCGAACAGAGTCAGATTATCGGAACTGCTCATAGTCGAGATCCATTCAAGAGGCATAAGCTCAATGCTCTACGACGGGAATTTGTCGTGGATCCGGATGATTGTCGGATCAGTCGATTCTCGCTAACACCACGAGGGTGTTTCGAGTTGCTCGGTGGTAGATCTGGGCATGATTTTCAAGCCTCGAGACCAGGTGTAAAGGGCAATTTTACAGAAGAAATTTGTTCAAGACCTGAATTTGATTGACCTTCAAGGTCAGCAAGTCGATCTCGAGAGAAAGCGTTGAAGTTTGGGTAGCGAGTAAACACTTCTCGCATGATGGGCTAATAATCCTTTTCTCCCATGAAGTAAGGATTAACTGATGCCCAAGATGGATAAAAACCTTCAAGCTTCCAATTGGAAATTAATTCTGGTGGTATTTCAGAGTGACATATCGCTTTAGGGTCGCTGAAGAGAACATCGATCCAAAGTAAAGACTGGATATATTCTTTGTGCGAGGTCTTCATGATACGAGATATCATCGTAAAAGAACCTGCTGTATGTGGTGCGGCTTATGAGAGGTAATGAAGATTCACCGATCCTGATTCGTGGATGTAGAATATTCTACAAGATTTTCAATTTTGTCATGCAGGTACGGTATGCATGATTTTCGCAAAGAAAGAAAGAAGAAAGAGTAATGTGAGTCAAGGATCGGACAAGTAGGGTTACGAATGAGAAATTCTCTCATACCAAGTCCATGGAGCAAAAAAGAAAAAGACTTAAATTATACCATTTTGAAAGAAAACAAGAGTTTAGAAAACAAGTTTCAAGGAACCATGGTTCGATACTCGCCAGAGTACGGCGTTGTTATACCGTAATCCACAACGCTCATTTCTTATCCGGTTTGCTTAGACTAAAGAAAAGTCCTGCTTTTGTATAACCCGAGAAAAATGTTTTAAAGGTTTTGATTACAGAGGTATATCTACTTGAAACCCAAATGGACCATCGTCCAAAGAACAGCTTTAATCAGTAGTTCTATAACAACGCCATCGCATGATTAATCCTTACCCTTCATGGAAAAGGATTACCGCCATCGTCATCATGCTTGATAATTCGATTCAAACAATACCAAGATGTCATTATTCAGATCGCCCTTACAACCCTTGATGCAGGCAGTGTTTTACTCACTTTCTATCGCAATTTCAACCTATCTCTCAAAGACCCAAATTGCCTACAACCTCGAAAAGTCCAGTTCGATTCGCGTGCCACTTACACCACTTTACACCACCAACCTGTGCTTCAAAATCATGCCTCAGATCTACCCACCCGTAACACCACCGACACCCTCACGGTATTAGCGTAATCCGATCGATCCCGACAATTATCCAAATCCCAAGACAAATTCCACGCCACGAGCTCATAAAGCTTACGCTTGAACGGATCTCCAACTATGAACAGCCCACAATAATACCCTATTCGTATATAAGTACGTTTTGAAAGACGACAAATAATGACTTTTAAACCACCTTCAAGTTGTTTCCCAGAGCCTTTCCTTTTACTTATTCTTCAACGATCACAATCGTTTTACGATGAAGATTCTTTATTAGTAGGTTTGGCAAGGTTATATATCCGTGATAGCTTCTTTTCTCCACCACGGGAGAACCATTCAAGGATACGTAATCTTCAAAGATCCACCAAAGACTCAAAAGTCCTACGCTGATATTACCAAAACTCGATGGCTCAACCACAACTCCGAGATATATAACCTCGAACGATGCTCTACCCATAAGCACAACTGCTCACATCGCTTTTATTATTCACATACTTCCAACATCCAGACACCAATCTCTTTTGACTCAAGATCAGATACGAACGGTTCATCGACCATATACCGTCATTGAAAATGACATACAAGACGTCTCCGCACAACTACCTTTTCCAATCAATCACCAACCTCCGCCACTTAAAGATATCTCCACACTTCAGTCCACAACACGACCTCCTATCCCCACTCCATTTGCCATATCTAACACTCAGTCCACTGGCATCATCATTAAAGAATAACGACCAGACTACACTGACTTCCTTTACCATGACTCACAAGACCCATGGGAAGACTTCCTTCCTCTGAGCCAACACCTTCACCGCTTCCCAACCAACAATGGATTTAACCTCAGACCTCGTGACCTCAACCCAACCTTCCAAACCACCAACAACCATCCAAAGTGACAAAGCCACCTAAACTTCCCCTAAGATACTCCAAAGTATACCCCGTAGACTATAATCCCTTATCCACCATGCCGCAGCCCCTCCCGTAGAAGATCCAAAGCTCTCCAAAACTTTCTTCCAAAAGCATCCTCACTCCTGATACGACCTGCATTGAGATCGAAAGCCCTCCAAGACGACTATAATCTCCGCCTCCATAAAGTAGTTTGTCTCATGTAATAATTATGTTTTGCTTATGCTTTATATAATTATTGCGCTTTTTTATCAACCATCGATTTTGGTAATATCAAAGATAGACTTTTCGTAGTCACCTGGATGTCAAGATTCTATATCGCCAAGAGGCTATCCAAACAACTAGATTCAATCAAGCTCGATCATCTATAAGAGATGAACGGGTGAAAAGAACCCAAGGTACGGGTTCTTTATCCTCGATCGTGACGATAACGGAGCTTGATGTCAGTAGAATCTGTGAGACGGTCAGCTGTGGACGGTCGTAGAGGAAGGACAAGAGAGGTGTCGAGGTCTGGCCTAGGTCCGCTTGTGTTGTGTGGCAAAGGATTGTTCTCGAAAAGAGAAGTATACCAAATAACTTAAGGGTCATACTGCTTAAGAGAAAGATGAGGCAAAAGGATGATAAGTCGACCGGAAGGATAGAGATGGTAAAAAGGGTAGGTCTCTATTTTTCAGATTCAATCTGAGCAAGTTCAGCTTTTAAACACCGAAGATTCAGGCATTTCTTCTTCAACTTCAGAGGGAATATCAACATATGGTTCATGAGGTTCGCCTCGTGGGATCGCCGAGCCATCTCGTAAAAGAAATCTTCCTCCTCCGTAGAATTCAAACGAAAGAATCGGATGTTTATCTGCAAGAAAAGGCCAATATGCCAAAAGATCGTCCCAACAAAAGAGAAAAATCCATCCTATACTGAAAGCATCTTCAAGCAAATTACTTCCCGCCAAAGATGAACTGAATTGCTTTCTCAACAAGATGAACAAAATGATGAAACAAGCAGACTACGTAATTCTTCGACCAGACAAGGACCCTCAAGTGATTTTCCACCAACAAGCCATTTCCTCGATACTACGCCCTATCCCATCCATCAAACCCGATTCCCTCAAAATTCCAAAAGGCCCATTCCAAAGAATCGGTCTTATAGACATCGGTGCCCAACGCAAAGATGTTAAACCCCCATATTCTTCCATCGTAATATCGACCCCGCTCAAGAACATTTCAAAGTCACAATGGCAAACTCTTTCACCACCTCTTTGATTACCAAGAAACCTATCCATTCAAATCTTCCCAAATCAGGTCATTTCGACCAAGGTTATTGTTCAATCTCTTCCTAATAAATTGGGATTTTTCAATTTAAGGCTTGAAATGATGTTTGATTGGTAAAATTGTTCTAAAAGAGATACCTGAATGATTCTAATACCTTAATTGGGAAGTTAAGATTCAAGAAACGAAGAAATTTTAGAGAGTCAAGTCGGATGAGAGAAAACAAGGGGCAAGGAGAAAATAAAGAAGAAAACCCTTTATCGTTTCTATTATCCCATGAAAATAAAGTGAATTTTCCTCAATTCTAACTGCTAAATTCCAATAACTAATTTATTTGAAATCGCTAATGCTTACTCATACTTGGTTAACCATTAACTCAAACAATCTTTTTTTTTAATCGATAAACGATTATTCCCAAACGGTTAACCATTATCAAGCAGTCTTCATTTCCTAAGTTTCTATTTTTAAATGGTAAACTGTTTATTCACGGTCATTTGTTTATTTTAACTATGATTTTTCACATTTGTTTTATTCTTTGGCCAATAATTAATCCATTATAAGATCATTTTATCAATCCAAAATGTCTTAAAGTCCATTTTAATGCTTCAATGTTCACAATTTAAACAAAGCAACCAATCTAAACTAATAATCATACCATGAAAGGCAAGATAATCTTGATATCATATAAAGTTATGTTGATGTGCAACCTTCATCATTCCAAGCTCAGGTCTAATCTTAATGAATTGTTCTTCATTAAAGGGTTTTATCAAGATATCCACAAGTTGTTTTTCAGTTGATACAAATTCTAATGTATTGTCCTCTTTTTTAACATGATCTCTCAAGCAATGATGTCTAATCTCTATATGCTTGATCCTGTAATGTTGAATGGATTCTTTGACAAGTTTATAACACTAGTATTGTCACATCGCTATAGTATATGATCAAGATAAATACCATAGTCTTTATGATTCACTTTTAACCCATTCGCTTAAGTGCTAACTCAAACCAAACCGAACCAGAAATTCGGATTAACCCGATCCAAACACCCACCCCTCTCTTACAATTGAAATTGTAAGTCGCTTTACATGGACATTTTGTCACCCTTGAGTAGATAATTTGTTCTTCCAAAAGTGGGCTTAACAATGCATATGCAAAACAAATATTGGTTTTCTTAACTATACTGTAGGTTAGTAATTTCTATCCCTTTCAACCTTAGTTTGCATACCTGGTTTTGACAATATATCCTATATCAAGCTTAGAACTATCATATCTTTACACTATAAGGTGTTAAAAACTCACACTTTAGTAGGTAAGCTATTGTAAATAAGTCGATAGCCTAGAAGGGAGTATGCCACCATCCACCAAGGAAGGAAAGATTCGCTTATAACATATACTTCACCCAAGACCAATGAAAGGAGAACGGGCACACTTCAGCTAGTAAGAATCAAACTTTCTACCCATTGAGAACGCCTTAACATTCATCTCATAAATTTAACTTTAGCTAAATTTCTAGCTTTTAAGGTGAAAGGCATAACTTTTATGCATGTGCACTTGTTTCAAGTGTTCTTGTGAGCCAATGATGGTTTCTTTAATTCTTCTTTAGTTATTCCTTTGTCACTAGCTATTTCGTGCAAAAATGTATCTTGTTGTGGTCGTTGAGTTATACACTTCGTATGGCTTTAGTGTGTCTTTTACTTTCCTCGATATTTATGTTGAAATTTTATTGTGCATTTGTGCACCGTTGAATTTGTTAGACAAAGATATTTTTCAGCCTCTAGATTGGCAATCTCCTTCTTAATCTTATTAAGGCAATTGGTTTCTCGTAAGACATGTTCAAGTCGGGTTTAACTCGTGGCAAAATGGATGATTAATTTGACATAATAAACAATTAAGGTAAGGCCCTATTTCTAAGTACAACTATCGATGTTTGATTTTTCCCACCGTGGTTCAGCCAAGAGCAATGTATTGGAGGTATGTCTGCACACAATAACAAACAAAAAGAAGTGAAACGGGTGTGGGTTTCAGCCGATCCCACTCATGCTTAAGTCAAGGGTCAGGGAATTTGAATTCATAAATTGATTTGTAAAAATTAGCTCGCTGAGAGACTAATGGAGTATTTATAGTATGTCATAATTAGGATAGTAATAAAATTTGATTTGACCACATCCGCGAGGATCCGAAAGATCCGGATCTAGAAAAATCTGGATCCACATGTTAAAAAATGTGGATCCGGATATAGGAAATTAGAATCTGCACGGATCCGGATCTGGATTCGAGTACAAGTGCATCCAGAAAGTCAGATATCTGGATCTGGTTAATTTTTATATTAAATTAAAAATATATATAAACTTAAATTAAAACAAATTTAACCTAAGTCCCTAACCCTAATGTCAATATTACATTCACACACACGCTCACAATACTTCACCAGCAGCCGCAACCCACAAATCCTTAACACCCAAATCCCCCCAATTCTGTAAGGATGTCACCGTCTGCCTCACGACCTCGCCTAAGCCTCGTGTCCAAGCCTCGATCCGAATGTCGTCAAGCACGTTGCACACCTCGCCGTCAAGCTCACTCTAAGCACATAATGCCGCTTTTGTCCAAGCCTCATCGATTGGATCTTTCTTTATTTTCGCTTTTTCCGGTATTATTAATTACATGGCATTTCTTTTCCTAATGATTTGGCACTTTGGTTGATTGTTTGATTGTATTTAATGAGTTCAATCCAATGTAATATGTTTTAACTTCAAAATTTTATCGCTCAATTTAATTTTCTTTCCGATTCAATTTAGTTTAATTTTGAATAATTTTCTTTGTTGATTCATTTAATTACTTTAATTAAATGCATTAATTTTCAATATAATGTAAATGTTTAATAGGTTTTGGGATTATGTTTTAATTAGGTTTTGGGATCAGGTTTTTATTTGGTAAATTGTTGAATTTTTAAATTATATTTCTAATTATTAAATTTAATTTTACATATTCGGATATTCGTGATATCCACAATTGACTAATATTACCCGATCCCGGATCCACAAAAAAATAATAATTTGCGAATGCAGATCCAAATCCAGATATAAAAATGTCAATCCGAATCCAAATCTAGATGCACTTACATCTGGATCCAGATCCGAATTTTGCCATCCCTAACCATAATTTTGTGTGAGTAGGTCCTTTTTTTTTAGTGAATGCGAGAAGTTGTTGACTTCATCCATTGTGGGAATAAAGTGATGCATGATGATTATGGCTTTGTCTCTTTTATTTTAGGAGGTTATGGAATGGTGGAGTAGCTGACTTAATTCGACCCCTGGAGTGATTGGAGAAGAGAGTAGAGCATGTTTTCAGACGTGAGTTTGGTGGTTTGGTAGTAAACTAATTTATCCATTTTCATCGTGTTTCCATGATTCTCTTCATTTGATAAATGTTATCCCAACATTCTTGCCCTACTAACTCAGTGTCTTTGACTAAGTTAAGGCCTGACTGAGAGTTCCTTATTTCTCATCTCGAGGGATCCTAAATTCCACTTTGTAATCTTCGTTCCTTCCTTTGAGGGATTTGATTCTCTCCTTTGGAGATCTTAACCCCTGAGGTAAGTGATAAATTTTCATACCAAAAAAAGAATCAACATAAAACGGACAAAAAAACCCTTCTCATCCATAGGGTTTCATACAATATCTCATTTCATCACTACTTTTTAAACAATAACCTAAAACATCCCTTCCGTTAACTCAACGTTAGTTAAATGTCGTTTGTTAGTAATTTGTTGAGGGCAAAAAAAGATTTTTCATTAAAGAGAAAATTAGAAAAAATAAATAAAAGTTGACATATAACTAAAACTAATTTTTATCTAATCCCGCTAAATAGGAAATACCATTTCAAGTAATTGTTTTGCACTTCTCTCTATTTTTACGGCATGAAAGCCCTATAAACTCTAGATCTAAGTACAAAAAATAATTACAATTTTTATATTCATATAAGTATACTCTAATCAGCATTGAGTCGAGGAGACAAGAGTAGGACTACGAGATAATAATTCAAAGAAAAGTGGTGGTAAAGCTCAAAATAAAAAATTAATTGAAGATTAAGAAGACGTTCAAAGACATGCAAGCAAATAAAAGCTTGGTCAGATTTTTTTTTTATTTCAATGATTTAAAGATAGTGTGTTAATTATAGTTTGTTGCTTAAGGCTATTATTCAGTGGCTATATCAAACTATTTCATCGTTGATTTCATTTAAAATAAAATAATAAATTTTACATATTTTATAGTGTTATTTAATTGTGTAAAAAAATTTATTTTAACATAGTTTGTACGATTGTATCACTTTAATAAAAAAAAAAATCTTATTTTACCCTCAATGAATTACTAGTTAACAACATTAAACTAACGGTGAGTTGGCGTAAGGATATTTTGAGTTATTATTTAAAAAGTAGAGATGAAATATACTATTACATGAAATCTTAAGAATGAAAAGAGTTTTTTCCTAAGTAAAACATTTGCATCAAATTGAAAATGATGAAACTCTTTAAAGTATCCTGTTGTGTATAAAAATAAATCCAATGTGAATCTTGGTATCTTTCGGCACTTTCTTGAAGATCACATCACGGAATGCAAATAAAATCAGTTACAAAAGAAAATACAATTCACAGCTATATCCAGCTTGTTATGATTGAAACTTACATGATATGAATATGATGACTCCATTCTGCGCGGCCCCCATGAAAATGGTCGCCCCAGCAAAAGGTCCAACGGTTTTACTTTTTCTTCTTGCTTGCCGTCACACTTTTTGCTTTTGGGCTTATTAATTGGTCATTTTCTCGTGTATTAATTAATTAATAACGGCTTTCGTTCCGGTCTGGCAACTCATTTTCCCGGCAGCATAATTGGTTGTTTCTTAATTAATTAAGCGTTTCTTTAGTATGGGGTGGTTAAGATAATTTTTCAAAATTCCAAATCAAATCAAGCCATTAATCATTTTTATTTTTAATGACTCCCACTCACATATCTAAAATCCATTTAACAAGGGAACGTGTTTGACATTAGACTTATACGCATTTTTATTTTCATGAATTAATTCTTAATTGATTATACTAAATCCAATGGTAGAGAGTAGATGAGCTCAATGCTAACTTTTTTTGAAAAAAAAAAAAATCGTCCCCCGGTTATTGGCTTGGTAATGATTCTTTATTCCCTCTTCAAGAGAATTACTTCATAATAATGAAACTTCGATGATTAGATGAATAGTTTATAATCAAAACCTTGTAACATCTAATATATAAAACCAACAACATATGCATAAGACATAAAAATAAAGGGAAATTATCATTTGTATACCCTTAGTTTACTCAATTATCAAAAATACTACAACACTTCGAGAAACAGATCAATCATTCAATCTAAGCCGACAATTGACACCGACCACTAAATCGTTAATGTCATTAAATACGATAACGTAAGTAATACTATTTTTCATACGACATGTTGATAAAAAGAGAATTTAAGCAGATATGTCGATAATTTCAAGCAGAAATTCAATCGTAATTTCATAACTTTCAAACGCCAATTAATCGGCCATTTACTTATACATTTCAATAACTTGTGATTTACGATCGATACACCTCAAAGTCATTGTAAGATTTTTATAACAGTAATAAATATGGTGATACGAACGATAATTTCCTAACGACGGTGAAAAGTTTAGTTAGCATTATGTATACTGAATATCCAAAGGAGTGTTGATGTTTTGTTTTATAACTGAATTGTATTAAATTAGACAAATATATTTCATTGATTTATTTTATTTTATGTTTTTGAAAAGGAAATAAAAAATACAGGAAAAAGTAAAGGAGAAGATGATAACAATACGAGCATTCAACTTACGTGAATAATGCCAAAGCAGGGCCCCTTATATAATTGAGTTGCGGGTCGTTCCAACTTATCGCCAATTGCAAGTGCCACCCAACCAAACAGCCCGGGACCTAGATATATTTAATAACTTACATACGCACCCAATGCATGCACCACACCTGTCCTGCATATGGAGAACAAGCATGCAATTATTTTTGTTTGGTAGATAGCTAACAAATCAGGAGCTGGCTAAGTTGGATCTGTATGTTACAGAATCTGTAACTTAGCCAGCTCCTTAATAACTATATGTATATACATACAGTTTCCGTATTTCCTCGCTTTCAACGACGGTTAAAAAACTTTATAAAACAAAAGTTTTCTTGTATGTGATAAACGCTTCAGTGATTCACATTTGCCGCTTTATTCCGTTTCCCGTTACCTCAAAAAAGTCAACACACACAACGACAACATCGACAATAATAAAATGAACCACCAGAATCCGGAACCGGACCGTCCTGTTCTCCCGACACGTGTCCCTCTTATGACAAACGGTGCGCAACGCAAGATCGCAATCGCTGTCGACCTAAGCGACGAAAGCGCCTACGCCGTCCGCTGGGCCGTCGAAAACTATCTCCGTCCCGGAGACGCTGTCGTCCTCCTCCATGTCCGCCAGACCTCTGTCCTCTATGGCGCCGATTGGGGCTTCATCAACAACACGGAAAACCGAAACGACGACGAAGGCGGCTGGGGAGGCATCCAGTTGACCCAACCGAAACGGACTTAACGGCGACGAATGCGAAGAACATAGGGAGCCGCTGGAGGAGGCGGGCTGCAGTACAAGATACATAGTGAAGGATCATGACATGAAGGAGAGGCTGTGTTTGAGGTGGAGAGGTTAGGGTTAAGCGCGATGATAATGGGGAGCCGGGGGATTGGGATTGGGGCGGTGAGGAGGAGTAGCGTTGGGAGATTGGGGAGTGTCAGTGATTATTGTGTGCATCATTGTGTTTGTCCTGTTGTTGTGGTTAGATATCCTGACGATAGTCGAAGTCAACATGATTCCAGAGACGACGCTGAGCTGCATCCCGTGCCTGAGGAGGACGACTCCGAGTATCATGACTTTTCGGATTGAACTTAAAAAGGTTTGTGTTTCGAGTTTTATGCTTTGCTTGCTTGATTGAGGATTTGTTTGTAATTGCTATACTTTTGATTAATTTTTTTTTTAATTTAAAAATAGCCGATATTTATTGATCACCTGATCGTATGGATAGCAAGGGATTAATAGCCACTTTAATCATAGCTTGCTAACAGTTGGTTTTTGATTTCTTTGAAATTGAGGTGTTGTGATTTTTAGTACACAAATGTTGGGGGAATACTTTGTTGAACAGTTATAAACATTATTCTGCTGTGAGTGCTTTGGTATGAGTTGCCTTCAAGCAAAACTAGTTTGTTTGCATGGTAGTTAAGAGAGGTTTGTATTTTGGACATCATATGGTTTGTGTCCTGACTTTTTATTATTATTATTTTTTTTACAGTGGCTTTGAGAGTGCTTTGCTAACTGCATTTTTCTGAAAATATAATGTGTTGTTTGCTGAAATATACAGGATAGGGAGAAGCATTTGATTATTTCTTTCTTCCAGAAGACATTTTGCTAAAGAAAATGCTTGAAATGCTTATTCTGGAAATTTCCCATATTGTTTTGTTAATTTTGTGATTTATTCTGTTGATTTTATATATATATATATAGAGTGCTGTTCCAATCCGGGATCCCGTTCGGGAGGGAGGCTGGTGGCCTTTGGATTCAAATCCAAAGGCCACCTGTGGCTGCACATGGTGGGCTCTACCATGTGCAGCCAACCGAAAAAAAATTAAAAGAAGGAATTTGGGGCCGCTGAACTTGAATCCAATGGCCACAAGTTTCTTCCCGGATGCTGTTCTCCCGGATTGGAACAGCCTCCTATATATATATATATTTATATAATGCCAACACACAATTAAACCATATGGTTTAATAGAGTCAGCTTTAAATGCACAATATAAAACCATGCGGTTTAATAGCATGTCTGCACTAACTCTATTAAACTACATAGTTAACAGCGTGTCTGTATGAAAAAAAAATGAGGGCGCTGGCATGAGAGAAGAGCTCTATATATATATATATATATATATATATATATTAAAGAAAATGTTTTTCTTTTCTAATTAAAAATTTGAAAAAGAAAATGAAAAAAAAATACCTGTTCAATTTACTTGGAGTAGTTGTATTTGATTATTTTTAGGGAAAGAGGAGTAGGAAATAAAGAGGATCATATTGTGTGGGAGACTTTGATAGGTGAACTGATTGGAGGATATTACCAATCAAAGTAGTTGTTGCATTTTGGAACTATTTTAGTGTGCTGCTCATAATCTATGAATACCTTGAAAATTGTGTAAGGCAGTTCGATCCAAAATCATTGATTCTTTATGACTTATTTGGAAAGTATAGAACATATCAGTTAGTTATGTGGAGCTGAGTTTGGCATGTCGAAGCATTTGTAACTCCAATTGAAGTCATTTTGTTTAGTCCTGTGCTAGGAAGAATAGTGACAACACTAAAACTAACAAGGCCGTATTTAAAG
Organism: Citrus cavaleriei; assembly: GCA_030448925.1. Lineage (NCBI taxonomy): Eukaryota > Viridiplantae > Streptophyta > Magnoliopsida > Sapindales > Rutaceae > Citrus > Citrus cavaleriei. Next base: position 21,966 of record JAUJEN010000404.1, read on the forward strand.
GTTCCACACGAGAGGTTGAAGGTTAGGAAGATTATAGGATGCCCTGTGGTTGAAGGGAAATTTGAATCACAAAAAAACTTACATCTATCTGATCCCAAGAAGTTTTGGGTGTGTTCTGGCTCGTTGGACTTGTGGAAAGCTAAGTTAATTCCTTCATTAAGTATATGCACTTTTTTTTTTTTAAAGGGCTCTCTGAGATATTATGTGGACTATGCTGAAATTCTGAAGGATCTATGAGGTTTTTTGGTTGGTTAGATTCTAAGGATACATCTTCTTTTCCATTTTCATTTTCAGAGTCCATTATTATCAGCTTTACAATCATCATTTTTTGTGTGTGTGTTTTTGTGATAGATTTTAGTTAGTTTCAATTTGCTTTGCTGCTATTGTTTTTGTGTACAAACCCTTAGTTTCTTGCTGTCCTGAAATAAATATGCCGAGAGAAAGAAGACATGAAAATGAGAGCAGTCAAAATTATGTAATAGATGTATTTTTTAATAACTCACTGTTAAAAGAACTAGCTGTAGAAATCCATAATTGTGACCTTGTCAATGGCCACATATTTGTGAAATCACCTTTTCGATTTGTTGTATTTGGAAGTCATTTTTTCTTTATTGGGCCTCGTAGAGTGATTTCACTTCTGCTATTCAAACTAATGGAGGCTGTTCCTAACTTCTGCTGATTTGTGCTTAAGCATATTTTAGTCAATTGCGATGATATCAAGATGAAGCAGTGTAGGATATCTGTGGTTGTTATATAAACGGGGTTGATGCTTGTAAATCGTAACCTATAGTTTTGGGATCAGGTTTAACTGGTCAAATCATATTTCTTTGATTTAGCCCAAGGGTAATATTTGGCTGCACATTCAGGTGATTCATGGATAGTATATAATTCTGACTGTTTGGATTCTTGCATTGCCGTCATGTTTTTCTACTCTTTTTTTTTTCCCAGTTGATTTACTGTATAACTAAGGTCATATCAACTTTCATCAATGTTGCAGAATATGATCAAAGGCAACAAAGTGAAGGCTGTGGGGTATAAAGAATGTGTGCTTTGATTTATGCATATATGTATATAGATATCTATATATATCGCAGGTGACAAAATGGCAATGTAATATCTGCCCTCTCAAAGTGGGGGTTTGGTTCGTTAACTGTATAGTATTGTGTTTTACTTTCTCTGGGATCTTTATAGTTTTACCACTGCATAATACTACCATGTAATGTATCAGAATCAGGTTTTGAATTTTTGGTTTGAGAAATAACACAGCTTTTCAAAATCAAATAAAATTTCGTCATTGCATTTATAAAATGTAGCACCCCGTTTTTGTAGTATTATACGTTGTTTTTCTCGCAACTAAAATGAACTGTGAAAGAACCCTGCTGGTTACACAAACTCTAAAAATTGAATATGAAAACGCAAATTCTGGTCCGAAATTCTAATACATTGTTAAAACATGCCGAATGTATACATGCCTCTGGAAGAATGGCCAACAGCGAGGCAATGGAAGAGTAGCAGCATGCATATGGGCATGGTGTCATAGACAACCAACCAGCCAAGCTGCGCTAACAGGCTTGCATAAAGTAAATAAAATAAAATTATGCGAAAACTTTTGCTTCTTCCTTCCCTTCTGCTGGCAAGTAGCTCTCCTTTTTTCCTGCAGTTCCAGATTCCGTCTCCATGCCCATTTCTATTTAGTCAAAAGCATAGGAGTTTCTAACAAGTCAGAAGTCTGCTATGAACATAGGAGTTACTAACAAGTCAAAAGTCTTACATACAACAGCAGTTCTGAGTCCATGACAACAAACATCTTAGAGTGTCTCTTAACTAGATGGCTCTAACATTATTTCATTGAAAAATAATAATAATAAATAACAATTGATTCCCGAGTAATACTTGACATCACCAGAAAAGCAAAAACACAATAAAAATGAGCTATTCAAGGTCACAAATTAAATGGAAGAATGAACTTAGAAATGAGTTGCTCAAATATATTTCAAGTGTGATAATGCCAAAGAAAAAAACCACAACCAAAAAAGGGAAATGCACCAACCAGATGTTCAAGGCACAAAAAAACATCTTAGAGACTGCATGCTCTAGAAAAACATTTTACAGACCACCTCCCAGCATTTCTTCACTTCGACTCCTGCGCATAGAAAACTCTGATTTGAGGTTCAGAAGCCTGCTACCAGTATCAAAATAGTTATGCCGATTATTAGTTGTTGCTTTAGTTCCAATTGGTGGCAGGTGTGCATGCCTGCTCCTTGACTTTTTTGGTGGAGAGAATGCAGCTTGACTTTTGCGGCCATGAGTCGATAAGGATGACCTATGGGTACTCTTCCTTGCAGCTTTGTTATCTGATCTAAGGCCACGATCAAACAGATGGGCACTGATACCTTTAACTGACTCCATCAGAAGCATCCTTCAAAGTGCTAGCTTTCATTGGCTGCCGTTGAAGTAAACCAAATGAGGAAGAAGGCTTTGTAGATTTTTCTTCAGCTGCTCATCCCCTACATTCTTCTGTGCAGGGTTTCCTTCCAAGCTAATAGCTTGCAAGGAATTGTAATTAGCAGCAAGTTGACCCAGGCATTTAGCTGTAGAAATTTTGTTGAAACGCAGATCCAGCACAGTCAATTTCAAGAGGCGGTGAAGACCCTCTACCTCACTTATTTTGTTTCCAGCCAAGTATAACTCTTTCAGAGAGGAACAGGATGCCAGACCTTCCAATAAAATTAGTCAGAAGGATGCGTTAGAAATAGGAATACAATGAAAATAGGACAGCTAACTGTCTGTCAACTTGTAATACAGCACAGGCCATATACATACCATGTCCAATTCTAAGTATTCGATTGTAGCTCAGGTCGAGTACACGGAGGCGGGTGAGTTCTCGCAAGCCCTCAATTGTGGAAATATTGTTTTTTGACAGATTCAGTATATGAAGTCCTCGAGGAAGAGCACCAGCAGTGATCCTCACTACAGGGAGTAAAAAGGACAGGTAAAATAATCAACAACAGCTATACTTTCTTGGATTTGGGTTACGCTATTATAGCATAAAATAGATGATAAATGCACAAGGATAGAGCTGCCAATAGATGTGCATACCTATAGCATTTCCTGACAGATTAAGAACCTTTAGGCTGACAAATGCACTAAGAAATGGGATGACAACCAATCCATGATTTGACAGCTGAACTGTTGTGGCCGAGGCACTCAAAGAAGAGATATATTTTGTTACAGCTTCCATGCCAGCAGTTACCTTACCATCCACTTTAACAGCAGTTGAGCCATTCAAGACTTTAGGATCTCGCTTCACCTGATCATTAGAAACAGATGTTTCATCTGATTCTTCCAATGGGCTGCAATGTTGAAGATCGTTAACCCACTCCTTGATACGCTTAATCTTAAAATGCTTGCTTGGCAATTTATCCCACTGCTCATGCAAGGATTCCCCTTGAAGTTTTTTCACAGAATTCTCATCTGGCATCACCCAATCTTTTGCTAAAGCAGAATAATTACAAGAATCGTAGCAGTCGTCAGCCAGGATCCCCAAATTTGTTTTTTCCATTTTACACATATAAGCATATCTTTCTTGCTCTTCCATAACCTGTCCGTCAATGTTCTGAACTGAAGTATCTTTTTCCCACATGCCCAAAATTTGTAGATCATCAGAAGATCTGGAACGAGGAGCAAAATGTTTAAGAGTAAAGCATTCTTCGGAAGGACACATAAAACCTTTGATGTTAGGCATAGAAAATGATTTTATGATCAAAGGAGGGGTATAGGGCATAAGGCCTGTATAATTATCAGCAGAGTCACCAAGACCAGATATTGGGGCATCGTTTTTATGGCCTTCCTTCTCTGAATTAAGAGGATCTCCGATTGAGAATATAGATTCATTATTAATATGAGCTAACATTAAGTGTGGAGCTTTTTCATACTCACTGGGTGGGCTTACAACCGGATCATTTCTGCCATTTTGTGTTGTCTGACCATTTTGGTCATGGGAATCAGAAGAGAATCCCTCAGTCTCCTCTTCTGTATCATTTTCACCAGGATACTTCCCCTCCCAGCATAATCGACTTCCAAGAGACTGACTCTTTTTCAGCCGCCCCAACTTACGGATTCCTACGTCATTTTCAGAATTGATTATGCCCGTTATTTCGTCTGATTTCCAGACATGTTCAATTGAGGAAGAACTTGCAACATGCTTGGCATCGTCATTGATTTGAGTATGTCCAGGAGTACTTAATAAAATTGTTTTTGCATTCAAAGAATTAGGTGAGTCTTTCATTGCCTGTATTGCTGCAAAGTCTTCCAAACTTTTCCGCATTTCCTCAACTGATGGTTGAATTGTTTTCTGAGGGAGAGGATAATAATCAGGAATCAGACATACAAATGAAAAAAAAAAAGTTCCCAAATGAAAAACTTTTCCGCACTTCCACTTACCTTTGGTCTCTGGGAGTAAGTTCGAGTACTGAAGCATGAAAATCTGACCATTGTAAATAATACTGACCAGAGCTACATCAAACAAGACCTTTTGTTTAAAAGAAAAAAGAAAGAAAAAGAAAAACTATGTATGAACAAATAAAGACCTAAGAGGCAAACTGAGGTCTAGCTTCAAACTTAGCAAAGGTGACCTTAGCCATAATCAAGCTGACAAACCCACAGAAACACGACACAATCTCCAAACATGAGATGACCTTGATCTTCTTGAAACAAAGAGCAAAATTATTCTCCTGATCACCCCACACCCACTTAGAGGTGCGAGAAGGCTTCAAATATGCTGCAGCTGCCAGAGTGAAAAAGGTAGTTTCCAAACCAGGAAAACCCAATCCCTAACATGAACAAGAGAGTTTAGCCTGTCAAATGAGAAAAGAAGACAACCCTTTTTAATCCATTGATCATCAACAAAAGTATACTGACATTTAAAAGCATAACTAAACAAAGAAACACAATAATCTCATAATATTTTGCTCAAAACAAATGAGCATTATTAACAGGCTTAGCTTTTCCATTTTGCTATTGTGTTTCTCTAAAAGAAACAAACATATTCATGAAATTGTAATAGCTAAATTCCAAAATAATCTATCGCTCTTAGCTTTATGTTCACTTTTCAATACTTCATATATCTATCAGGTACAAATTGATTAATGACCCAGATAGATGTTACGATAAGACAACATATACAGATCCATATTTATTAATAAAACAAAAACAACCCGTAGACCGTAGCTTAATAAATCCTTTTTTTATCCAGAATCTTTAACAAACATCAATATAACTGATTCCAAACAATTAACAAGAACGATTTTAACAGCCAAAAATTATTTTTAAAAAAAACTGACCTCTCTCCAGCCAGATTTTGTTACGAGAAAGGCAGCGTGATAAACGAAAAACCCAAAACACGTTTATGATTTCGTTATATCAATTGGCTTTAACGGTGAGGCAAAAATTAAGCTTTGAAAAGGCCAGCCAACCCTACGTTTGAGTTTTTGATTTATAACCCAAAACAACGGCCCTGATTTATTTATAATTTATATTTATTGTTATTTTATGGCTATCCTTTTAGGGCTGTGAATAAAAGATAATTTTTTGTGTGAAAACCGAAAAGAAGTTATATTTAAGAAGAAGAATTTGAATTGGATTCGTTTATTTGATATTTTATTATTTTTTTCTAAGGAAAAAAATAAAAATAAAAATGAATGGAAGGGAGAGAATTGCGTTTGCGTGCGCAGAACAGAGGAGACTTTTGTGTGACTTAGAAGAAAAGAGCGGACTTTTTTTTTCTCCCTTTTCTTTTCTTTTTTAGTTTTTATTTTTGCTCCACAATATTATATTCCTGCCCTACCCTGTCCATGTACATCTACTAAATCGTATTTATTTTATTGATAAAATAATATATTAAAATCTAAATTCTATCAGGGTAAAAACTCGTTTCGTCTTTATATTTTAAAATTAATGTCTATTTAATTACGACATCTTTGACGTTATTTTCAATCACAATTTACGATTAAAGAGATTCTATTGAACGATAATGCAGAGATACTGATATTTCGACAATTTCTTTCTCCATCACAGAAGAACCATTCAAGACGCTTCCAGAGAGAATTAAGGATAAAGCAGATAAAGCGATCACATATAACACATCTTTCAGCTATTTTCCTGGATGCTAAAAAACCAATGGACAATAAGAAGTAAAGACAAAGGACGCTTTATTAGAATTTTCCGCAGAATACGAAATGGTAATCGGAAAACGACAGAGAAGTAATAAAAAAGTGCTTGCTCGAGAATATCGATATCGCATTTCGATCCCTTATACGCTCGAAAGTTCATATTTTAAAACCAATCTTTAATATCGCAAATTCTTTATTTAAGATCCCACTAAACAGATTAACATTTTCATAGACGAAAGACGTAGTGAGAAGAATGCTCGGTGCTATGCGAAGAATCCAGGAAATTCGGATGTTTTAGCATCTGCGCTTCCTACTTTACGATCATCGAATAGAAGAATTCTCACGACTAACACGATCACGACTTCGAAGCTCAAATTAAAAAGAACATCATCAATGAAATCAACGATACTAAAATCAAACGAAGATTATCCAACGCATCATCAAATCAGAAATCGCTTGTCATCTATCTAAATCTTTAGACCCATCTACTCGATTCAAATCTAACTGATAAATTTCACGGAACTGACATGTAATCTTCAAAGATCCACCAAAGACTCGAAAAGTCCTACGCCGATATTACTAAAACTCGATGGCTCAACCTCGATCAACTCCGATCCAGCTAAACCTCCCAACCATACGCCGCTGATATTCCTCCAAGTCAAGAAGATATGCTCAATCTTCCGCCACAAACCAACTCTCTCCAACCTGCACTAATCCATCTAGCCAAAAAAATCGCCAAACGCCCATGGTTCACATTTGACGATCTCCCATCTCATAAATGGCGGACCGACTAACGAGACGCTCCGCCTGATCGACTTCCATATGCTAAGCAACAGAGCCACAACTCAATCGGGCCCCAGAGCTACTGCTTTCACTGCTCTAAGAGATTTTGATTCTTAGACAATACCGCCAATTACGCTATTGATCTCCCGTAAGTCTCAAGCTCTTCATTGCATTTCATGATCAATTCTCATGAATTCTTCGCAGCTCGTTTCAGACGAGATTATCTCAACATGAAATGCCGCTTCCTCAACGCTAAGATCTTCGACTTCCACTATAAAGTCGAATGTCCTCCGTTTCTATAAGCTTAATGGATTCAATGAAATGACATCAAGTATGTCTTTCTCGCTTCCTCCTCAAGAACTCCAACCCGACATCCAGAGACAACTCACAAGATCCAATCTTTCCTAGACAACATCTCTTCAAAATTCTTCCGTAAATTTGCTAAAACTTGTCTTTGACAAACTTTACAGCAAAAATAGTTTTTCAAAGTTAACTGCTGAAAGACAGAACTTTTTCCAAAAAAGCCTTTATTTGCATAGATCAAATGCCACAAGAAAAGGATCATGCGAATGCAGCTCAAAGAAAACCAGATTTTCTAAATTCAAACTGCACTTTTCATCCAAACTCGCAGATCCCTAAAGCTCCCACCGGTTTTTCAGAAAGAAATCATCCTCTTCCGTAGACGCCAAACGAAGTAATTAAGTTAGATGTTTCATCCGCAAAGAGAAAAGGCCACTATGCCAAAGATCGTCCCAACAAAAGAGAAAAATCCATCCCATAATTGAACATCTTCTGCTAACCATGCACTCTCCCGCCAAAGACATGAATTCTATTTCTCCAACAAGACGAACCCAATGACAAACAATTCGTGACTACAAAATTCTCCGATTCGACAAGGACTGGGCTCAAGTGATTTTCCACCAACAGCTACTTCTCCCGGATACTACAGCTCTTATCCCATCCATCAAACCTCCGTGATCTTGCCTCAAAATTGTGCCCATTCCAAAGAATCGTCCTTATAGATATGGCTCAACGCAAAGACGCTAAACCCCCATATTCTTCCATCGTAACATCGGACCCGCCAAGTTAACATTTCAAAGTTCACCAAACCTTCACCACCTCTTCGATTACCAAAAACCCATTATTCAAATCTTCCCAAATCAGGTCATTTTACCAAGGTTATCGTTCAACCTTCCTAATAAGATATCTTGTTTTACATCCTTCACCAGTGATCAAACACCTCCAAATCATTCCCACTAATCCGAACAAGTCCATGTTCAAACCATTCATTACATTCTAAACTCCAACTTGTCCAAACTCCCCTAATCTTACCGCGATATTTCAACCAAGCTTTTGAGCTTCGCCTGTAGTCCCATTCGAAGTTCACCCATCCAACCTCAAGTAGGAAGTTTTCTTCATTAAGTTACTTCAAACTCAATGAAGACGGGTATTAACCCAACTAAAGTTTACCCATCCGTGAATTATTCCGACTTACTCCTAAATTTCAATGTTAATGTTCACAATTGTTAAATTTCAAGGTTAATTGAGCCCACAAGTTCTCAAATGGCTGCTTTTTACGCTGAAAAGCATTCTAACTTGTCCGAGAAAGAAACGCCTAACATCGACTACCACCATTAAAACATGTTTTACAAGATGACAAATTCCTTTACCTCGCCGACAAAGCATGTTCACCTTTCAAAAATGCCCGATCTTTTCAAAATTGATTTAAAATCGTTTTTGGCAACTAGGCATCGAATCCTCCTAACGCTATAAACCGCTAGATTCTAATGCTCATTTCCAATGGACCGCCCTACCCTTTCGACTCAAACCGCCCCATCCATTTTCCAAAAATCCACATTCAAATCTTTCCAACCCATTTTCAGATCATGCATCGATTTACATCGATGATATTTTGCTTTTTTTCAGCTCACATGATTTAACATCGCTACCGTTAACTCAATTCTACGATCTTATCCAAAGTCACAATCACAAGTATCCGCCAAGAAAAGCACCATTGCTATAGATAATATCAATTCCTTGGTACGATCATAAAAGACGGACACTACCAAATGAAAGACATTGCCCAAGAATCGCTTCACTTTCCGTGATCAAAGAACTTTCCAAAAGGCAAATTCACGCTTTCTCAAGATTATCAATTACATCCGTGATTTCATCCCCCACGGGATCATTACACCATCATCTTTCAACTTTATTGAAAAATTTCGTAATCGGAACACCACACAAATGCCGTCACTACCCTAAAGCGATCGCGAAAACCGGCCTCCTTTAAAGTTGCATAGATGGCAAAGATCTTACGTACAGACGCAGATGAATCACGGTGCCATCCTCCTCAAGAACTCAACGACAAGCGAACATTTTATCGCTACGCTAAGGACATTTTTCCGACATACGTAAGACTACCATACGGTTCAAAGAAATCTTACGGTAAAGAATGGCATCAAAAGTTCGAGATCATCTGATTGACACCATTTTCTCATCCGAATGGACAACAAATTTTACTCAATATCTTTCATTTCAAAGGTAAAATCGTTCCCTAAAAATGTTACTCAGATTAAGCATCGGTTTTCCAACATGATTTTTCACTACATATAAGTGATCCTGTAACCTCATCCCCGATATGCTCTCCAGCATTTCCAAACCGTAAAACCTCTCACCCTATTTTCCACCTCCTATCATTTTCCAATTATCTCCACTACATCACTACCCCTGTAAGCTCTCACCAAGAAAACTTTTCCTTTAATAAAACCTTTTCTTCCGTTTCGCCATCCAAGAGTTTGCAAAGAAAAGTTCTTCGCTTTCTTCACGAAGTTTACCTTGTCACGTAACCTTTCCATTTTCCTCCTTCCACCAGTAAAATCCGTTCTTGCTTTAACCTCGATCCATCCGGCAGAAACCATCAAGACAAATACAGACATCCCATGCCTAATACCTTTTACGCAACCAAGCTAATCCTTCCTATTTCTCCCACTTTCGGAAAGATCTCCTCGACCTGCATAAAGCCACCTCTCTACCCGGACATTACTGAACGGTTCTCCTCATACCACGGAGAAAGAAATTGCAACAACCGGTTTAAATATACAACTCGACATGCCTACCCCCGGCTAAGCAAATGTTCACATCGCTTTTATCATTCACAGCCATACTTCCAACATCCAGCACACCAACCACTTTTCGACTCAAGATCGTATATGAATGGTTATCAGACTATATACTGGATCAAAACGACATCCAAGATGTCCTTCACAATTACCTCCGCCAATTAAACCACCAACCTCCGCCACTTAAAGATATCTCCACACCTCCCCAGTCCACAACACGACCTCCCTCATGATCCCCACTCCATCCGCCATATCCAAACCCAAGTCCATTGCGTGTATCATCATCAAGGAAGAAAAACCAGATTACACCGATTTCTGCTCCAGATTCCCAAGACCCGGGATGCATTTCCCCTGTTCAACACCTTCACCAGCTTCTAACCAACAACGGATTTAACCTCGCCTCCGAATCCAGACCCACAACCCAATCTTCCAAACGACCACCGCACCCATCCAAAGTTGACAAAGCCACCCAAACTACCCCTCAGAAAACTCCAAAGTGTACTCCTGCAGACTATAATCGCTCTTATCCACCATGCCATTCCCTCCAGAAGATCCAGCTCTCCAAAACTTTCTTACAAAAGCACTCACTCGATACGGACTCAGATTGAGACCGAAGCTCATCCAAGACGAAGTACATAACCTCCGCTTCCATAAAGTTGTTTCGTTTTGTTGCTTTCAATAAAGATAGTTCATTAGAATAATGACGCTTATGCTTGCATCATTATTAAAGTTTTTGTTTCGCTTGGTTGTTTCACGCTTTTAATTATTAAAGACTTTTGCTCTTTCAGTAATAATTAAAGTATTGCCGCCATTACGAAAAGATAGTGGCCCCGTCCTATCTTATCTTTTTGGCTTTGCTTTTTAGACAGGGTCCTCGTCTATCTTCTCAAGAATCTCCTATATAAAGGATTCTCCCTCGTAGAAAATATAAGTCAATAAAGCAGCAATAAACCTGTGTTTTCTCTTCCAACACGAATCCCTTTAAACTCTTTCTCTCTCGCAATCAAGCTAAGTAAAAGACAGCGATTAAATTTGTTCATTTTCAAAACCCAAGGAAGTACGCTTGACTCGCTTTTCTAAGAAGGATCCGCATCGAAAACTTTTCGACCATTTCTATCCGGTTTTGCACTGCTTTAAAAGAAAGTCTGCTTTTGTATAACCCGAGAAAAAATGTTTTAAAGGTTTTGACGACAGAGTATATCGGAAACCCGAAATATGGATTCATCGGGTCCAAAAGAATGCTTAATCTGTAGCCTTCTATAACAACGCTTTAATGCACACTCTTAACTCGTATCGTAGCCATACCGCTCAAACTTGTTTTCTAAACTCTTGTTTCTACGCCAAAATGGTATAATTGTTTTTTTCTTTTCGATCCATGTACTTCCCACAGAGAACTTCTCATTCATGGCTTCCACTCCTCTTCAACTCCTTCAAGCATTTTCTTCTACTCTTTGTCTTGCCAAATCTTTACTTTCATACCACCAATAAAATTGAAAATCTTGTAGAATCACATCCTACATCCCCGAATCCTACCGGGATCAAGAATCTTCTTACCCTCTCCTTAGCTCTCTTACCAACTCTCTACAAACGCCTCAGCTTTTTTACCCAAGCAGATCCGGTGACTTTATATCTAATCGACCTCACCTTTAAAGAATATATATCCGCCTTCCGTTCGATCAACGTTTCTTCAAGCAACCTCATTGTTAGCACATACCGAAATTCCTCCGAATCGATTTCCAACTCCAAACGGTAGATGCTTTTACCCATCTCCATCTTTGAGGCATTCGATTAACTCCCTTCATGAGAAGTGCTGAGGATTACCGGTCACACTTGATTTCATGTTTCGATATTGGCGAAAATGCATTTCGATGTAAGAGTAGTAATCGCCTCACAACCCTTCACGTTATGTAAGTTGTTACTTCCACTTTCTATCCCAATTTCAACCTTTCTCTTCAAAGATCCAACTCCTTTAATAACCTCGAAAGTCCAAAGTTCATTCAAGCTAACAAATTTCCTCTCACAAATTGCCACACTGACCACCAACCTCGGGTCTACAGTTTCAAAATCACGCCTTAGATCTACCCACCTGTGACCACCACTCTGACACCCCGCCGTTAGCGTATCCTGGACCAAATCCCTAATCATCCGGGGATCCGGAGACAAATCTCCACCCATGAGCTCATAACGCTTATGCCTTGAATTGATTCCAATCATGAATCAGCTCCATTAATATTGGTCACCCTATTCGACATCCGAAGCATGTTCGAAAGAAGACAAGATTAACGGAACCAATGACTTTTAAACCACCTCCAGCACTCCACACAAGAGCCCAGCTCTCCTTTACTTACTTTCAACGACACAATTTGCTCAGACAAATAGGAAGATCCACCGCTTTTTACTTTAGCGTTAAACATCTTGTTTATCCAACAAGCACAACGGCATTTCTATTGGATGCCCCTCGTTCGTACGTGTGACCCAAATTGTCCCCGCTTTGAACGACGTAAGAAGACGAATGATTACGCAAACCACAAGGAAAAGAACCCTAAAAGAAACCCTTGTCCCACGCCACCATCATGAATTCTAAACCACCACCAGATCCTCCAGACATCCACCAAATTTATTACTATGCTTACGAAGAACTCAATGATCCAAACATCAAAAAATCTGGAGATTCCATCACCACTCACACTCACACATTCTTTATCATCCTAATCCACCAATAGTAGCTTTCTTTGTAAGCTTTCTCTACCTCTTCCGATTTTCTTCCTCTTTCCTCCTTGTAGAACTCCACATGATTCACAACTAAATGTCAATGTTCTAAACCTTTATCCCTTCACCTATTACCTCGGCACCTGCCACCCTAGCCCCCCTAAACCTTTTGAATCACTTCTCAACTAAACTCAAATGCTGGGTACCAAAATCGACATTTTGTTGCATACGTATCTCAATTCAAAATGAACATCAACAGTAAATCAATGATTGAGGACAAAGCCACCTCTATTTCGTCCTAAACGCAATGATCCACCAAAATCTTCAATTCGAATCCTAATCTCCGATTCAGAGCAGCTACCACAGCCACGCCGCTACGATGGTTAAACGTCCTAATTTGACCAAAGAAAGGAATCAAAAGGCTAAAATTTAACTGTCGATCAATCTGAAAACAGACTACCTCTTCACCACTTCACCTCCTATCCCTTCTACTCCTATTGGGCCGAACTTTATCATCCTTTTATTTACTTTCTCCCTATTAAACAAGATGACTTCCAAGGGGTTGGTATTCAGACACTCATACTTTTCGCAGACATAATCCTTTGCCACCACCACCTAAACCTAAACCAAACCCAGACTGCAGCTCTGACCGCCTCTCTTCATCTCTCCTCCTCTCACCATCCTCCGGCTAACCATCTCCTGGGGCTTATACACTACTCATCAATCATACTCCATTATCCACCTACCCAATCCAAGGATAAAGAACCCATAAACCATTTTTTATCATTACATAGCCACAATTCGCTCATCTACTATGACGATTTAATTAAACTTCGATTCAACTCCAATGCTTCAGACAATTTCACTAAAAAATTGTACGTAATCTTTCAAAGATTCACCAAAGACTCTCGAAAGTCCTACTGAGACATTAAAATCCTGAGTGTTCCCAACTCGATCAACCTCCGATCTGTGCCAAACCTCCCAACCATACGTTGATATTCTCCGTCAAGAAGATATGCCCGAATCTTCCGCCACAAACCAACCTCCTCCAACCCGCACTAATCCATCTAGCTAAAAATCGCTTTCAGCCTAATGTGTCTACGGTTCACATTTCGATGATCTCCCATCTCATAAACGGCGTGGACCGACTCAATGAGATGTCTCGCCTGATCGACTTCCATGCTAAGAACACGTATTATTACAACTCAATCTAGTCTTAGAGAATTTGCTACTCCGTTTCACCGTCAAGCGCTTGATCTGTTGTGATCATTGATTTGTTAGACACACTAATTACAGCTTATTGATCTCCGGGGAAGTCTCAAGTGCTCTTTGACTTCATGATCAATTTTAAGCCACCTTACGACTAGCTTCCAAATTGTCACATTTGAGATTATTCTCAACATGAAATGCCGCTTCCTCAACGCAAGTGATCTTGACTTCCACTATAAATGTATCGTCCTCATGGTTTCATAAGCTTTAATTTTATTCAACGAAATGACATCAAGCACATGTCTTTCTGCTTCCTCCTCAAGCTAACTCCAACCCCGACATCCAGACAACTCACCCACAAGATCCAATCTTTCCTAGACAACATCTTGTAAAATCTTCCAAATTTGCCAAAACTTGTTTGACAAACTTCATGGTAAAAATATTAAAGCCGTTAATGCACAGAAAGACAAAGAACTTTTCCTCAAGTCATTAAAGCCTTATTTGCACAGATCAAATGCCACAAGAAAAAGGATCGCTAATGCAGCTTGAAAAAAACCATTTTTTTCAAAATTCAAACCTGTAATTTTCATCCAAACTCGCATCAGATCCCGGAAGTTCTCCACCGGCCAGAAGAAATCATCCTCTTCCGTAGACGCCAAACGAGCACTAAGGATGTTTCATCCGCAGCAGGTGCCACTCATGCCAAAAGATCGTTCCAACAAAAGAGTAAAATCCATCCTGCTATTGAACATCTTCAAGTAATTGCTGATGAATTTCTCCGCCAAAGCATTTAACCCAATTTATTTCTCCCAACAAGACGAACTCAACGAACAAATGTGTTTTACTTTACAAAATTCCTCCTCGATTCGCATAATCAAATGACTTCAAGTGATTTTCCACCAATGCGATTACTCTCCCCGATACACGCCCTATCCCATCCATCAAACCCGCATCTTGCCCTCAAAATTCTGCGCCCATTCCATCTGGAAGAATCGGTTTATAGACATTTGCTGCGTCTAACGCAGATGCTAAACCCCATATTCTTCCATCGAACATCGACCCAGCCAAACATAAGAATTCAAACGCACAATGGCAAACTCTTCACCACTTTCGATTACCAAAACCCATCAGTATTCAAATCTTCCCAAATCGGTGGTCATTCGACCCGCCAAGTTATCGGGTTCAACCCTTCCTAATAAGTGATATCTGCTGTGCTACATCCTTCACCGATCAAACACCTCCAAATCATTCCCACTCCAATCCGAGTCAAGTCCATGTTCAAACCATTCACAGACATTCTCCCGAACTCTGGCCAACTTTGTCCTCAAACTCCCCAATCTTTACCTGTGATATTTCAACCAAGCCAGCTCGGCCCGTAGTCCCATTCCAGTTCACCCATCCAAACTCCTCAAAAAGCAGTACGTTTCTTCTTCATTGTTACCATTCTTCAAACCTTGAATGAAGACATTAACCCAACTAGTTACCCATCCAGAACGAGTCCTTCGGGACTTACTCCCTACTTCAACAAAGAATAGTTCACAATCATGTTAGCCCAGCGTTTAATCGAGCCCATTGTTCAATTGCAACGGCGTTCATGTTTCTTTTATTGAAAAGATTCTCAACTCAGTCTGCGAGAAAATTTTCATCGACCTACCATCCATTAAACATGTTTTTACAAGATGACAAATTCTTTACTCGCCGACAAAGAGACGTTCACCTTTCTCAAAATGCTCCTGATCTTTTCAAAATTCTGATTAAAATCGTTTTGCAACTAGATCCAACCCTCCTAACGCTACAAAACCGCCAGATTCTAATGCTCATTCTTGAATGGACCGTCCCTACCTCGACTAAACCGTCGCCCCCATCCATTTTCTAAAAATCCACGGTCCAAATCTTCCAACCCATTTCAGATCACGCATCGACGATATTATCGATGATATTTCGCTTTTTCGCACATTTCACGATGTAGCCATTAATCGCCAACAGTTAACTCAATTCTACGATCTTATCCAAAGTCATTAACTGTTTATCACAAGAAAAAGCACCATTGTATAGATATTGATATCAATTGGTATGACATCATAAAAGACGCGACACCGTCTTCACTGCGGTGAAAGACATCATTAATCGCTTCTCCACTTCTGCCACGCCAATAACTTTCCAAAATTCACAGCTTCTAAGACATCACTCATTACATCCGTGATTTCTTATCCCACTTTGATCATTACACTCATCATCTTTCAACTTTATTGAAAAGCGCTCAGTGAACGTGGAATGCTTTTCGACCACATACCGCCAGTCATCACTTACCCAGCGCCAAGGCAAAATTCTCATTGAAAGTGTATTAGCCATGTTTACACGGGCAAACAGATACAGACAGACTATGATTTAATCATAAAGTACATCCTCCCTCAGGGGTTAACCTGCTAATGACAAGTGAACACTTTATCGCTTACGCTTGGACATTTTTCTCGAGACATTGTAAGACTACCATACGTGGTCAAAGTTAATTGTAATGGCATCAAAAGTTCGAGTATCATCCGATTGGATAATTATTTTTCTCATCCGAACGGATGTACAAATTTCACCTTTACTCAATATCTTTTCATTTCATGTAAACTGTTCGAAAAAACGTCGATTAAAGATCGGTTTTTCAACATGATTACTTTCATATAAGGATCCCAGAATCTCGAGTATGCTTCCATCAAACCAAAACCCTTCACCTTATTTTCCACCTCCTATCATTTTCCACCATTATATTCTCCACGCTACATCATCACTCCCCCAAGCTCTCACCAAGAAAACTTTTTCCTTTATAAAACCTTTTCTTCCCGCATCCAAGAGCTTTGCAGAGTTTCCTCTTTTCGCTTCTTCACGAAAGCTCACTACGTGTGAACCTTTTCCATTTTCCTTCCACCCAGAAACTGTTTCTCATAGGTTTGTTCCTCGATCCATCCAGAAACCATCATAAGATGGTGTGACATCCTGTGCTAACAATGCTCTTTACGAACCAAATTAACCTTCCTATTTCCCTACTTTCGAGATCTCCTCGATCTGCACTAGTAAAGCCACCCTCTTTACCCGATATTATTTTCGAACGGTTGCCTCCGCGCCATGCTGAGAAAGAAACAGAACAACTGAATATACAACCTCGATCCGACGCCTACCCTTCAAGCCACAAATGTTCACATCAGCTTTTATCTCACATACTCCAACATCCAGACACCAACCACTTTTTGACTCAAGAGACGGGGATACGAATTGGTTCATCACATCATATATAACATGATTGAAATGACATCCAAGATGTCCTTCATACTACCTCCGCCTCAATAATTAAACCACCAACTCCGCCACTTAAAAAGATATCTCCCACACCTCCTCAGGCCCACAACATGAATTCTCCTCACGATCCCCACTCCATCCGCTTATATCCAAACCCAAACATGGGATCATCATCAAGTGAAGAAAAACTGTTCACACCATTTCGCTCGTCTAGATTCCTAAGCACCCATGGATGTATTTCTCTCCAAGCCAACACCTTCACCGCTTCCCTAACCAACACGGATGAACATCCTTCCAACCAGACCTCAACCCAATCTTTCCAAACTAATTCAAATAACCCATCCAAAGTTGACAAAGCCACCCAAACTTCCCCTAAAGATACTCCAGTGTACCTCAGAGACTGAATCGCTTTATCCACCATGCCGCCGTATCCCCTCCTCAGAAGATCCAAAGCTTTCCAAAACTTTCTTAAAAGCACCTCACCAAGACATTTGACGATGAGACCTGAAAGCTCATCCAAGACGAAAGTACACGAACCTCCGCTTCTCCATAAAGCTTGTTTATTTTGTTTAACAAAGTAGTTTTGTTCATTGTAATAATGATGTTTCGCTTATGCTTGCATCATTATTAAAAGTTTGCTTTTTACTTTGCTTTCGTCATTATTAAAGTCACGCTAATTATTAGCACTTGGTTTTCTAGAATAATTAAAGTAATACATGTGAAAAGACAGGGTCCTATCTTTATCTTCGCTTTTGCTTTCAGATAGGGTCCCGTCTCTATCTTCTCAAGAATCCTCTCTCATAGCTGATTCTCCCTCACAAAATATGTGGTTGAATAACAAAGCAGCTAGAAATAAACCTCGTGTTTTCTTCCAACACGAATCCTCAAACTTTCTCTCTCTCTCTCGCAACTCAAGTTCTAAGTTAAAGTTAATAAAGGATTAAATTTGTTCATTTTGAAACCATAAGACAGCTGACCTCGCTTTCTAAAGGTAAGATCCTGCATCGTAAACCACCACTTTTCATCCGGTTTGCAAAAGAAAAATGCTTTTTAGACTAAAAGAAATTGTTTGCTTAGTTGTATAACCCGGTGTTTTAGGTTTTTGACATGAGAGGTATCTTGAAAACCCGAGCTCATGGACTACTCGGTCCAAAGAACAGCTTTTAATCATAGTAGTTCGTATAATAACGCCATCGCATACTTAACTGGTATCAGAGCCATACCGTTCCTTGAAACTTGTTTTCTAAACTCTTGTTTTCATGCTCAAAATGGTATAATTTAAGTTTTTTTCTTTTTTGATCCATAGACTTCCGGCGCAGAGAGAACTTCTCATTCATGGCTTCCACTTCCTCTTCAACTCCTGTTACTCTTTCTTCTACTCTTTCTTTGCCGAAATCTTGCACTTCTCATACCACCAATAAAATTGAAAATCTTGTAGAATACTCCTACATCCCTGAATCCGCGCATCGCTGAATAATCTTCATTACCTCTCCTTAGTCTTACCAACTCTACAAACTTCAGCTTTTTTTACCCACAGATCCGACTTTTATATCCAATTGAGACCTAATTTCACCCTTAAAGAATATATATCCATTTTCCCGTTCGACTTAATCGTTTTCTAAGCAACCCTCACGAGCAATACGGCACTCGAATTCTCCGAATCGATTTCCAACCGAAACGAGAAGGTTTTACCCATCTCCATCTTTCAGATTAATCCTTACCCTTTCAGTGCGGATTACCGTCACCGCCTCGACTTATACGCTGATACTTCGCTTAAACAGTACTAAGATGCCGTTATAAATGCCCTCACAACCCTTCACGGCAGGGTTGTTTTACCTACTTTCATCCCACTTAACCTTTCTTCAAGATCCAAACTTTCCTTCAACCTTGAAAAAGTCCAAGTCTGGCTTTATTCACAATAAATGAATTTCTCTCAAAATTAAGCCACCTCAGACATTAACCTTACAGTTTCCAAAATCACGCCCAGATCTACCCACCTGCATTGTCCACCACTGACACCCTCACGGTTAAGCAGACTGACCAACCTCATAATCATCCAGATCCCGAGAGCAAATTCCCACGCCATGAGCTCATAACGCTTACGCCTTGAACGGATCTCCAACTATGAACAGGGGCCCAATAATAATACCGCTTCCTATTCAGACATCCGAAGCATGTTTGAAAGACAAGTTACGAACAAATGAATGACTTTAAACCACCTCCAGTTCACAAGAGCCTCCCAGTTCTCTTTACTTACTCTTCAACGATCACAAATTGCTCAGACAATACAGGTAAGATTCGCCATTACAGGTGCGTTTATCAAGGTTACCCTGCTTATCCAAATGCAAGACAACGGCCATTTCCTATTGGATGCCCTCGTTCGTACATGACCCAAATTGTCCCTCATTGGAACGACGGAAGAAGACGATGACATGCAACCACAAGGAAAAGAAACCTAAAAGAAAAACCCTTGTCCCATGCCACCACCGCTGAATTCTAAACCACCACCAGATCTCTCCACATCCACCACTCCATTACACCGCTTAATTTAAAAGAACTCAAATGGATCGCCAAACATCAAATCAGATTCCATCACCACTACACTCGACACCTATCATCCAACCACTAGCTCAGATGATGTTTTCTCTACCTTCCGATTACTCTTCCTCTTTTCCTCCTTAACCTCATACGATTCACAACGAAACGTCAGGTCCAAACCCTTTATCCCTTCACCTATTACCTCCATCGGCCACCCTGAGCCCCCCTAAACCTTTTCAATCACCCTCAACTGCAAACCCAAATGCCAGGTCCCAAAATGATACTTTGTATCTCAATTGTGCTTGAGTAACATCGCTGTAACCCAATAGATTGAGACAAAGTCGACTTATCACGCCCAAACGCAATGATCCACCAAAATCTTCACTTAATCATTAACTCGATTCAGAAGTTACAGAGCCACAAGCTTGCCCACATACAATGGTCCAGTGACCAATTAAAAGAAGGAATCGCGAAATTAACTCTGGATCAATCAAAAATGTAGACCTACCTCTTCACCACTTCACCTCCTATCCCTTCTATCGGTCGAACTTATCATCCTTTACGCTTTCCCTATTAAATAAAAGATGACTCTTCCAAGTTATTCGCATGACTCATACTCTTTCAGAGACAATCCTTTGCCACCACCACCTAAACCTAAACCTCCAACCTGATCAACACCGCCTCTTCATCCTTCCTCTCTACCATCCCTCGCCAACCATCTCCTATTATACACTACCATCACCGCTAAATAGTTCCATTATCCGTCTCCACCAATCCATGATAAAGAACCCATAAACCGCTTATCATTACATACCAATTCGCTCATCTACTACACTAATTAAACTTCGATTCAAATCTACTTCAGATAATTTTCACTACGGAATCCATATGAATCTTCAAAGATCCCAACCGACTCGAAAAGTCCTACCGATTGATATTAAAACTCATGGCTCAACCCGATCAACTCGATCCAGCCAAACCTCCCAACCATATGCTGATATTCCAAGAAGATATGCCCCAATCTTCGCCACAAACCAACCTCCTCCAACCTGCACTAACCATCTAGCCAAAAAATCGCCAACGGCCCATGGTTCATATTTCGATGATCTCCCATCTCATAAATTGCGGACACTAATGAGATGTTCCGCCTCGATTGATTCTCCATGCTGTTAAGAATCAGAGCCACAACTCAATCGGGCCTTAGAGAATTTCACACTGTTTCACCAAGCCTAAGAGATCGTTTGATTCACAGATAATACCAATAATTACAGCTTATTGATCTCCAAGTCTCAAGTGCTCATTGTATTACGATCAATTCTCATGCACCTTCGCAGCCTTTCAAGTCAAGCTAGACGAGATTATCTCAATATGAAATGCCGCCTTCCTCAACGCAAGGATCTTGACTTCCACTATAAGTCAATGTCCTCATTGTTTATAAGCTTAATTATTCTAACGAGTTGATATCAAGCATGTCTTTCCGCTTCTCCCAAGAACTCCAACCCGACATCCAGAGACAACTCTAATCATCCAATCTTTCCCTAGACAACATCTCTCGCAAAATCTTCCAAATACAAACTTGTCTTGACAAACTTTAAAAAAAATAGCTTTTCAAAGTTAACTAAAGACAAAGAATTTTTCCCAAGTGCTTGCAAAAGCCTTATTTCAGATCAAATGCCACAAGAAAAGGATCATGTAATGCGCTCAAAGAAAACTGATTTTCTAAATTCAAAACCTGCATCTTTCATCCAACCTCATAGATCCCGAAAAGCTCCCACCGCTTTTCAGAAGAAATCATCCTCTTCCGTAGACGCCAAACGAAAATTAGGGATGTTTCATCTGTAAGAAAAGGCCACTATGCCAAAGATCGTTCCAACAAAGAGAAAATCCATCCTGTTAAACATCTTCAAGCAACCATGCACTACCTCCGCCAAAGCATGAATCTGGAATTTCTCCTAACAAGATGAACCTAATGACGTTTAAACAAAGGTTCAGACTACAAAATTCCTCTGATTCAGATAGCTACCTCAAGTGATTTTCCACCAATGTACTTCTCCTACTACGCCTATCCCATCCATCAAACCTGTGATCTTTGCTCCCCAAAAAAAGGCCCATTCCAAAGAATCGTCTTATAGACATCGGTGCCTAACGCAAGACAAAACCCCCATATTCTTCCATCGTAACATTGACCCAATTGAAGAACATTTCAAAGTCACAATGGCAAACTCTTTCACCACCTCTTTGATTACCAAAACCCATCGGTATTCAAATCTTCCCAAATCAGGTCATTCGACCAAGTTATCGTTCAACCTTCCTAATAAGGATATCTTGTTAGTTTTGACATCCTTCACCAGATCAAACACTCCAAATCATTCCCACCTAACCGAGCTCAAGTCCATGTTCAAACCATTCACGTACATTCTCGAACTCTACAAATTGTCCAAACTCCCAATCTTACCAGATATTTCAACCAAGCTTTGAAGTTTCATTCCCAGAGTCCCATTCTCGAGTTCACCCATCCAAATCCTCGGGAAAATAAAGTCTTTTCATTAAGTTACCCTTCAAACTCAATGAAGACATTAACCCAACTAAAGCTACCCATCCAGAACGAGTCCTTCCGACTTACCCTAGCCCAATGTTAATGTTCACAATTGTTAGCCCAAGGTTTAATCGAGCCCATAAGTTCTCAAAATTCGGGCTTCATGCCTTTTACAAAAAGCATTCTCGAACTTGTCCGGCGAGAAACGCCTAGTCATCGATTACCGTACCATTAAACATAGTTTTTACAGATGACAAATTCCTTTACCTCGCCGACAAAGCATGTTCACCTTTCTCAAAAATGCCCTGATCTTTTCAAAATTCGACGAAAATCGTTTTCAACTAGGTATTGAACCCTCCGAACGCTATAAACCGCTAGATTCCTAATGCTCATTTCCAATGGACCGTCCTTACCTTTTCGGACCAAACCCCTCTATCCATTTTCCAAAAATCCACGGGTCCAAATCTTCCAACCCATTTTGATCATGCATCGATTTATATCGATGATATTTTGCTTTTTTCAGTTTCACACGATGAACATCGCCAAATGTTAACTCAATTCTACGATCTTATCCAAAGTCATAATCATGTTATCCGCCAAGAAAAGCACCATTATATAATATCAATTTTGGTATGATCATAAAAGATGGACACTACCAGAAAGCATATCAAGAATCGCTTTCACTTTCCAGACAAGAATCTTCCAAAAGGCAAATTCAACAGCTTTCAAGATTATCAATTACATCCGTGATTTCATCCCCACGCGGATCATTACACTCATCATCTTTCAACTTTATTGAAAAAGTGTAACGGAATGTCGACCACAACCGTCATTACTACCCTAAAGCGATCGCGAAAATCCGCCTCCTTTAAAGTTGCTTACATGGCGTCAAGATTCAAGGTATGCATCGCAAGTGACGAATCATGCGCCATCCTCGAAGAACTCAATGACAAGGAACACTTTATCGCCCACGCTTAAGGGACATTTTTCCGATACACGTATACCACCATAACAAGTGTTCAAAGAAATCTTAAATGGGTAAAGAATGGCATCAAAAGTTCGAGTATCATCTCGATCGACACCATTTTCTCATCCGAACGGACAATTTCACCTTCCTAATATCTTTCATTTCAAAGGTAAACTGTTCAAAAATGTTACTCAGACAGATTGGTTTTCCAATATGATTTTCAACATATAAGGATCCCGTAACTCATCCCCGATATGCTCTCCACTCTTCCAAAACCGTAAAACCCTTCACCCTATTTTCCACCTCCTATCATTTTCCAATTATCTCCATGACATCACTACCCCCGTAAGCTTTCACCAAGAAAACTTTTCCTTTAATAAAACCTTTTCTTTTGTTCTTCGCCATCCAAGAGTTTGCAAGAAAAGCTCTTCTCGCTTCTTCACGAAGCTCACCTTGTCACGTAACCTTTCCATTTTCCTCCTTCCACCCGTAAAATCTGCTCCTTGTGTTTAACCTCGATCCATCTGCAGAAACCATCAAGACAGCATGGCATACATCCTGCCCAATACCTTTTATGCAACCAAGCTTAATCCTTCCCATTTCTCCTACTTTCGAGCATCTCCTCGACCTGCATAAAGCCACCTCTCTATCCTGGACATTATTTGAATTGCTTCCCCATACCATGGAGAGAAAGAATTGCAACAGAATAATCCGTAAATATACAACCTCGACAGATGCTTACCCTCAAGCACAAATGTTCACATCGCTTTTATCATTCACAAAGCCATACTTCCAACATCCAGACACCAACCCTTTCGACTCAAGATCGTATATGAATGGTTCATCGCACCACATATACTGATTGAAAATGACATCCAAGATGTCCTTCACAATTACCTCTCGCTTTTAATTAAACCACCAACCTCCGCCACTTAAAGATATCTCCACACCTCCCAGTCCACAACATGACCTCCTCATGATCCCCACTCCATCCGCCATATCCAAACCTAAGTCCATGTATCATCATCAAGGAAGAAAACCGATTACACCGATTTCGCTCCAGATTCCCAAGACCCACGGATGCATTTCTCCCTGCCAACACCTTCACTAGCTTCTAACCAATAACGGATGAACTCGCCCCCTCCGAACTGTAGACCTCAACCCAATCTTCCAAACGACCACCTAACCATCCAGTTGACAAAGCCACCCAAACTTCCCCTAAGATACTCCAAAGTGTACTCCCAGAGACTATAATCGCTCTTTATCCACTACGCTGGTCCTCCCCGTAAGATCCAAAGTTTCCAAAACTTTCTTCCAAAAGCACTCTCACCATGACATGAGATATCAAGCTCATCCAAGACGAGTACACGAACTCCGCTTCCATAAAGTTTTTGCTTTGTTGCTTAATAAAGTATTGTTTCATTGCTGTAATAACGATGTTTCGCTTTACGCCTCGTGATCATTATTAAAGCTTTTACTTTGCTTTTGCTTTTTTTTGTCAAAGCCATGCTTTAATTATTAGCACTTTGTCTTTGTAATAATTAAAGTATTGTGACATGTAAAAAAGATAGGTCCCTCCCATCTTATCTTTTGGCTTTCGCTAGACAGGTCCCGTCCCCATCTCTCTCAAGAATCCTCCTATATAAAGGATTCTCCTCGCTTGTAAATATGTCAATAAAGCCGAAATAAAGAAATAAACTCGTGTTTTCTCTTCCAACATGAATCCCTTTAAACTCTTTCTCTCTCTCTCAAAAAGGTTCTAAGAAAGAAAAGAATAAAGGATTAAATTTGTTCATTTTGAAAACCTAAGGAAGACGCTTCACCGCTTTCTAAGAAGGGATCCTGCATCGAAAACTTCACCATTTCTTATCCGGTTTGCACTGCTTATAAAGGAAAGTCTTGCTTGCCAGCATAACCCGAGAAAAATGTTTTAAAGGTTTTGACACAGAGGTATATCGGCCGAAACCCGAGCTATGACCATCGGGTCCAACATGCTTTAACTCACAGGCTTTCGTATAACAACGCCACGCACACTTAACTCGGGTATCGAGCCATACTGCCTTGAAATCTTGCTTTTCAAACTCTTGTTTTCATGCTCAAATGGTATAATTTAAGTTTTTTTCTTTTTTCGATCCATGACTTCAAAGCAGAGAGAACTTCTCATTCATGGCTTCCACTTCTCTTCAACTCCTCACATTTTTCTTCTACTCTTTCTTTGTCAAATCTTTGCGACTTCATACCACCAATAAAATTGAAAATCTTGTAGAATACTCCACATCCCCTGAATCCGCCAGATCGTTGAATCTTTCTTACCTCTCCTTAGCCCTTACCAACTCTACAAACGCCTCTTTTTTTACCCAGTAGATCCGTGACTCTTATATCCACCCGAGACCTCATTATCATATCCGCCTTCCGTCTTGATCAATGTTCTCTTCACGCAACCCCCGCCGAGCAATATGTCACTCGAAATTCCTCTGAATTGATTTCAACCTGAAACGAAGGTTTTACCCATCTCCATCTCGAGGCATCGACATTAACCTTACCTTCATGAGAAAAGGATTACCGTCACCGACTACATGCTCGATATCCTTTTAAACATTCAAGATGCCATATAGTACCGTCTCACAACCCTTCATGCAGAAGTGTTTTACTCCACTTTCATCCCACTTCAACCTTTCTCTTCAAGATCCAACTTGCCCACAACCCGAAAGTCCAAGTTCGGGATTCAAGCGCGCCGAACAAATTTCCTCCGCCAAATTGCCACCTTGCAATTAACCCGGTCTATGCTTCAAAATCACGCCCAGATCTACCCACCTGCACCACCACCGACATCACGGTGTTAGTGTAATCGAATCCCCCACAATCATCCAGATCCCGAGACAAATTCCATGCCATGAGCTCATAATTTTACGCTCTTGAAACGGATCTCCAACTACCATAGCTCCAATAATAATACCTCCTATTCCATTCAAAGCATGTTTGAAAGATTTACAAGATGGAATAAATGACTTTTAAACCACCTCCTCCACAAGAGCCTCCTAGCTCTCCTTACTTACTCTTCAACGATCACTGCTCAGACAAATAGGTAAGATCTCCCATTACAGGTTTTTATCAAGGTTACCTTGATCCAAACAAGCACAACGCCATTTCCTATGGGATGCCCCCGTTCAGTACGTACTCCAAATCGTCCTCCGAGCCAAATGCTGTTGAATCAAACCCATTGAGTCTAACCTGCCTCTTTAAACTCATCTACAACCTCGACTAACCTCAATCGACTCGAGTCCGAATACATATTACAGTATATTAATGGCCACCAAATCCGCAGATCTGTGTGCCTCTACTTCAACACCTATTTGAAGATCATCCTTCCGATCAAGATCTCAAATGCACCCAATGCCACCACGCCTACGAACACCAACAAACCATCTTTCAAAGATCTCTTTACATTTGATGACATTCTCATCAAAATGGTCCGGCCAGACTTCAAGACTTATTCGTGGATCGATTCTCATGTACCAAACCTAATGCTCACCCCCAAGCAGTTCATTCAGAATTCACGGTCTGATCCACTTGCTCTCTACGAGATTGGCTAGAAATCTTGTGAGAATACCAACAAACCAATTCATGGAACTCTAATCGAATCCGCCTCAATATTATTCCATGAACAATTCATCGGTAAAAAGTTGCTTCCACCGATACGCATGTGAAAGACTATCACCAATGGCGTTGCCTCTCAAAAGCGCACCTTCTAGACGCTCATTACAAAAGAACGAGTATTCTATTTTGATTTAGAACGGATTCAACGAGCCATCTCTTTAAACATGTCTTCATAACCTCTCTTCCTTCCTAATTACAAACTTATCTTCAAAGAAAACTTATGTACCACTAATCTCGAGATAGTCGACATCTCTTCGAAAGATTTTTCAAACTATGCTATCTCTTGATAAAATCTGCAGCAAAAAGAATTCTTCAAAGATCTCATGAAGACAAAAATCCTTTTCTCAGTGCTTGTCACAAACCTTATCTCAAAATCGATGTAAGGATGAAAAGAAACGTTTGTCCAACCACAAAGAAATAACATTTTAAACACTTCCACAAGAAATCATCCTCCAAAACCTTTTCAAGATTTCTGTAAAGACGCTTTCAAGACCAAAAGAAAAATCCAACCGTTGTTTCGCTCTTCGCAAACGCGGGTCACTTTGCTCAAAATTGTCCCCATAACCGCTTAAATTCGTTTTACCCAACATCTTCAACATTCTTCTTCTTATCCGAGAACGAGGATGTCGAATCAAATTCTTTCAAAACAAATACCTCAAGATGACCAGACTGCTTTATAGAATCCTCTCGATTAAGATATTTCTGCCGCTATCTCTACAGCTCAAACTGGCACAACCACAAGTTTCCACCATTCCTAGACCTTTCTCAAGATGTCCATCCTTTCTAAATTCCATAAACCTGTTCCGTTTTCTCAAGTATCGGTTTATTGACTGTGCAGTATAGAATTGGTCCTTCCTTCCATCAAACCGCTGGGCTTAACACCATTCCAAACTTTTAGAGCGCATATCGGTGAAACTTTTAAACAACTTTGATTAAAAACCCATCGCAGATTCAATTTCTTTCCTAATCAGTATCTTGGAAAAGATTGTAGCTTCCAAACTTCTGGGGATAAAGATTTACTCATAGGTTTTGACATTCTCCATTCGTTAAAAACTTATTCCCCACTGGGGCCTGGAGTTCGCCATAAACAAATGTTCTTTACTCCTATAAGCATATTCTTCGTTCAGACATTCTTTCAAAACACCCATCTCCATACAAATATATCTCACAAAATTTCTTAGAGTTCTGTCCAGAAAACCATTCACAGTTCCACCATCCTTCACCTCTTTGGAAAAATGCACAATTTTTCATTCACCTTCCCTTCAAACTCAATGAAGACATAAACCCCACAAAAGCATCTCACCCGGTATGCCCTTCAGACTGGGCCAAGCAAGAATGCTCCTGCCATCCAACAAGTGCCTTATCGAGTTCATCGATTCACATTGGGCTGCTGCCTTTTTACGCTGTTGAAAACGATCAATTAGTTCGTGGAAAAAGAGATTAGTTATCGATTACCAAATGTACCACTTAATTCTTTTCTTTAAAGACGATAAGTTTTCCTTCCAAAAATCCTGCATTCTTATTCATTCATCTTCAAGGGTCAGATCTTCTAAGTTCGATTGAAGTCGGTTTTTGGCAATTTGGTATTTACCATTGACCGTCACAAATCCGATACCATTGAACGACGTGGATTTGTTATTCGAGAGCACTTATCTAGTGCTCTATTCGTGATCACTCGGAATTTACGTCACCGATTTCCATCGACATATTTAACGGGGGAATCTGTAAAACTTTTAAATAATTTTATCTCTAAGTTATATAACCCAAAAACAGCATTTCTTTTAGTCTAAAATAAAAATACCAAACCAGATAAGAAATCATCATGTTTTCCGACGTACTGTGATCCTCATAGAGGGCAAGTGCGTAACATACTTCCTTAAGTTTCAAAACGAACAAATTTAATTCTTTATTCTTTTTCTTTCTGTAGAGCTTCATTTGCAAGTATAGAGAATAGATTTCATAGATAAACACACCCAGAGTTTATTGCTTCAAACTTCTATATCTACAAACAAGGGGAGAATCTTTATATGTAGAAGAGAAGACAGATACACCCCATCTTCTTTCAAAAGTTAGTAAAAGATACGAAGCTATTACAATGTAGGATCCAGATCATGACTTCAAGATCATGACCTTTAGTAGCACACCTTTTTTTAGAAACCAAGCCCACCGATCAAGACTTGGACAATGGACCCGAAAAGATAAAGTATGCTATTAAAAGACTTTTTATAACCCAAAGAAAGCCTGTTGTGAAAGTAAGGCCAAAGACAAAACCATAAAGAAAATATAATTATTACAACAAGACAAACTACTTTATCAAAAAGTGCTTACAAGACAAACAACTTTATGAGAGCTTGAGATTCATGTAATCGCTCTTCTGATGAGCTTTTCACTTTGGTCAATGTCACGGCGGATGGATCTTTGGTAAAAGGTTTCGCAGAGCTTTTCTTGGATGCTAAAGGGACCACGCAAGTGGATAAGGACAATCTCTTCAGATCCTCGCTCAGTGATGTTTTGAGTGGCTTTTGTCAACTTCTGAGTTTTAGTCGTGTCACTGGGAGGTTTAATATGAGGATCCCGGTTCATTCATGGACTTTAGAGATGTCACAGTGGAAGGAAATCTTCCTATGGGTCTGGAGTCTTGTTATAAAACAAAATGCGGTTTCTTCTTTAACGATTTATACCAAGGACCCAGGTTTTCATATGGTTGATGGAGCGAGATTCATGTAATCGCCTATAAGTTTTCTTTTCACCTGGGTCAATGTCACTCGCCGACTTTAAAAGGTTTTGAGAGATGCTTACGCTTAAATGGGACCACTAAGAAGTGGGATATGGACAATCTCTTCTAGATCCCCGACCTGTGGATGTTTGCTTTGTTAACTTGGAGGGTTTGAAATGGGTCGGTCACTTTGGAGGTCTTAAGGACGAGATCCCGGTTCATTCATATGACGCCACGAGGGAAGGAAATCTTCCCATGGGTCTGGGGAAATGTATTTACAAAGAGTAAGTCGGGCCGCTCTTCTTAATTGACGATAATTCCGGACCTGTGCTTTCGATATTGGATGATCATGGAGTGAGGTCATGGGCCCATGAGCGCTAAGATGTTTTGCTGTGAGGTCATGGTTTAATCAAAGGTAATGCTGGCGACATCTTCGATTTCATTGTCACCCATACTATATATGTAAGGTGCGTAAAACCATTCATATAATTCTGGCTCGAGTCCAAAAGAGATATTAGACGGACGTGATGGGCCCATGGATAATAACATCGATATGAACAGCCAGAGACATACGCTCAAGATTGTAAATCGATAATCGTCTTTCTTTCTCCACCACGGTATCGAGAACCATTCAAGTAATGTCTGTAAAGAGAGGTGGCTTTTGTCTCTGTCAAGGAGATGTTCCAAAGCCGAGAATTTAGACTAACTTAGTGGCATAAAGGGCTCGTTAGCACCAGATGTACCATAACACATCTTCGGTTTCTTCCGGATGATCAAGTGGTTAAACCCAGAAGTTGAATGATTTTCCAAATAAGAAATGGAAAGGGTTTTTACGGTAGGCTTTCCATGAAAATGCAAGAGAGCTTTTTTCCTGCAAACTTCGATGGCAAAGCATGTAAGAAAAGGTTTTATTAAAAGTGGAAAGCTTTTCTGCCGGTAGCTTCAGGGTAAGGATGTAGAGATGATCCAGGAAGCTTGTACGTAGCTTGGAAGGAAAACAGGCGAGGGTTTCACGGTTTTCAGAGTCCGGATAAGATATCGTGACGAGGTTCCGGATCCCTTTATATGTCAATCAAAAGTCATATTTGAAAACCAATCTTTTAATCTGAAAATATTTTTCTTAGAATAGCTTTTCAAATCGGTAATATCGAAGGCGAATCCGTCTATACCACGGTGAAACGGTCCAATCGATGATACTCAAACTTTTTGATGCCATTCTTTACCGCTAAGATTTCTTCAACACGCCATACGGTAATGCTTCCGTCAGAAATGTCATCACAAGAAGTTTATAAAAGTGTTCTTTTTCCATTGATTTTCTGTGAGGATTACTTAACATCATCACTGCTCCCCGTAGTACGCGCTTCCATCAAGAATCAACTTTAAAGGAGGTTGGATTTTCATGTTAATCACGCTTGAGAGTGGTAACAAAGATTTGTGTGGTCAAGATTCCATTCTCGGGGCTTTTTTCAATAAAGCAAGGTGATGAGCGTAGGATCCACGGATGTGAAAAGTCTCCAAGCAGTGAATTAACCTTAGAGAATAACTGAACGAAGTATGCGTCACGATCCTAGAAAGCCAAGCAATTCGGCAATACGCTCGGTCGATAATGGCCATCTTTAAGCGATCATACCGCGAATTCACTATCATTGGTAAGAATGGGCGCTGTCGATAACATAATTCCATGACTTGGACAATATCATAATCGAGTTAACAAATGATCACGCTCATCATGAACCCGTTAAAGATCATCAATGAATTAATGCACGAGGCACAGTCGGAAGCACGCGACCTTTTGATTTCGAAATTCACGGGCGCTTTTGAGGCCAAAGGAGGATCATTTATTGAAAATGGTATCTTTATACAAAAAGGCCAGAATGCCGCAGGTTCAATGCCTAATCATGTAAACCTCATTTTAAATCGACTAAAAGATTCAAGTATTGGTGAAAAACATGCTTGTCGACGCAAGTAAAGGAAACTTGTCATCTTGTAAAATATTTAATTACCGATAATAATAATCAGAAGGCTTTCGCTTCTCGAATTTCGTAACGCCAACATAAAGTGCTTTTGGCAGCATCGGTAACGCGCTGGCTCATTAAACTCACAACAACGGAACTAACATTCCCGTCGCCAGAGAAATTTCAAAGGACTCCATTCCCGATGAGTAGCTTGTCATAATGTCTTTACCGAAATTGAAGGTAAATTTAACGAAGAAAGACTTATTTTCCATAAGGGTCAATGGTTAACCGAATTGTGACCTGACAAACTCAAAAGTTTTGCTTCAATATCCCGGTAGGCCGGTGTATTTTACGATTGGTAGTTTTTGTAACGTTCACAGTGTTCGAATACCTACCGACCAATTCATCGTGGCGATTTTGAGGTGCTGATCTCGAAGTATGATGTCAAACCTAACAAAGCAGATCCTGGGAAGGGTCAATCGACAACCTTAACTAAATGACAATCGTAAAGTTATCAATACCAATGGGTTTTTCGTAATCAAGAGCTAGAATAACATATCGACAACAACGTTTCTTCATATTCGGCCCGCATTCGGCCAAGACATGGCGACCACGTCATACACCAAAAGGTCGATGGCATTCAATTGGCGGAACGGGCTCTTCAAATCTCGAGGGCAAGAGATTTCGAGTTTCATGGATGGGATAGAATAGAGTGTCGCGACAAGAATCGTCATTGAAACGGCTCGACTCCATCACCGGTTCTAATCATCGAGGAAGCTCAGAAGGCTAACACTGCGTCATCATCGTTCATCTTGTTCGTAGTAAATAAATTCCAGCTCATCCTTTTCCTGAAAGAATCAGTAGCTGGGTTTCGAGATGCTCAACCAACCGAATAGATTTTTTCCTGCTTATCGACAATAAGTATAACGCCTTTCTTCTTCGCAGACGGTAAAACATCTCGCCGATTTTCTCCGCTTAGTGTCTTCCCAAGAAGATGACTCTTTAAGAATCAAGTGCTTTCTGATCGACGGTGTCCCGATGAAAATTTCGATTTCTCAATTCTTAAATGCCTTTTCTTTTGCGACCGCAATCACAATCCTTTTTCTTTGCATTTCGATTCAGAATGCTGCCAGCACTAAACGGCTCTTTCGTCTTTCAATGCTTCAAAATGCTCGTTTCAAGCAGAGTTTATCGAGACAAAGTTTCGGTAGTTTCAAGATTGCCAAGAGATCAAGTACGCCTTTAATTTAAAGTCGCCTCCTTATTTCCAAAAGTTCATAACAAAAATCTTTAATTCTATTCTTCTATCAATATGCATTAGTCTACATCGATGATATTTTCGTTTTCCAATTACGGTGAGCCACCTTCAAAAAGTCTTTCGATTTCTTTCTTCACATCATGGGTAGCATTATGGCACCGCTTTCCGAAAAGAAAAGTTAAGATACGCAAGAATCAATTGACTTTCTTAGTCCACATATTTGCAATAATTATTAGTTTCCCGACACACATCTCATCAGTAAAACAGATCCAACAATTTCTGGATTGTAATTCAATAAGCCACCACACAAGATGCTAAAAAAATAAAGGTTCTCCATGGACTCGCTGCATGTGTTTCAAGGCCTAAAGCGATCGAA
This sequence comes from Citrus cavaleriei, assembly GCA_030448925.1. Classification (NCBI taxonomy): domain Eukaryota; kingdom Viridiplantae; phylum Streptophyta; class Magnoliopsida; order Sapindales; family Rutaceae; genus Citrus; species Citrus cavaleriei. The sequence continues at coordinate 55,244 of JAUJEN010000404.1, forward strand.
CAATCCTCCTCCACTCGGGGATTCCCACAAATGGGGACACCGTGATCCCCAGATCGATGCCAAATGTTGGCTTGTATCATGGCATCGTTACACTCAGATCTATAATGTAATCTTAGTTTCGTTTGGGGCCAAGAACAAGAAGTCTTGGCTTTCCAAATGAGAGCATACTTATCCATTTAATACCAAATCTGAAATCATAACAGAAGCAAGATATCACCGAACCCCAGACTGTATTCCTGTTATGCTTAACCGCGAGAAACATCACATTTTATAAACTTGCCGAGGAAAAACGCATCTTTCCATTTACTTTATCCTTGCGCTTAACGCATGAGTATTACTCAGCTTAGAAAATTGAGGCTATATATTATTATTAATCTAAATAATCGCTTTCATTCGTAAGTAGAGTTTTTGTGAAACATAACGAGTAGAACCTGATTTTACTTTGACGAGCCCCCAACTGCCTAAAAGTATTACAGAAAATATCGGTATCAGACCTCTCGAATGATTCTAAGGCAGTACACCAATAAAAAGCGGCTTTTTAATTTAATGATTCTAAGCATTGCAATCAATAACTAATCTCTTTTTCCACTTAACTAATTCAGACGTTTTTTCAACATAAGTGCCTGATAAGCCCAATCAATCAAGAGACTCAAGTGCCTGTCGGAGTAATCAGAAAGCATTCGCTGCGTTGTGAGGGTATCCGAAGGAGATACCGGCACGATGCTTTTGCTTGGTTTATGTCTCATCGAGTTCGCGGAAAGCCAATGAAAAATTGCGGCATTTTTCCAAAGAAACAAGGATGTCGAACTGCCAATGGTTTTCCGGATGTAACTTTTAAGAACTTTTATAAATATGACTGTACGCGGGAGACATATGCTGGTGGTACGTATCGGCAACATTCCAGATAAGAACATCTGTCAGAAATAACCTGTGAACCGGTCGTGAATAAGTTTAACCAAATCGGTAATGTCAAACCTACGGTAAATCTTTATCTGAAGTTTGAGGCTACAATCTTTTTCCAAATTATACACTGGAAAGAATCATCACCAACGTATTTTGCAATCAAAGCTTCGTTTCAAAAAGTTTCCACCATTAACCTGCTTTCTGAAAGCTGGGAAACGTAGTTCCCAATGCCCTCAATGAAGAAATGTAAGATCAACTACACCGGTAAAACCGTGACCAATGTCAATAAACCCGATAACAGAACATAAGCTGGAACTTGGGGAAGGAAGGATGGACATCTTGGCAGGCGGTCTAGAACGTGAAACATGTGGTTGACAAATAACCGTAGACGACTAAATATCTTCGTATCAGAGGATTCCACATGGTAAAGCAAAATGGCTCATCTCGAATGATTGTTCTAAAAAAATTGATTCGACATCCTCATTCTCGACAATGCAGAAGAATGTTGAAGATGTCGATGTTATCTAACAGCTTTTGCAAAATTTATTGTGGGACAATTTCTAAGTAAAGTGACCGGTTTCGCAGCATCAAAAACAACAGCTTGGATTCTTTTCTTCAAAGAAACATCTTTCTTTCTGAAATACCGACAAGGTTATTTGGAGGATGATTGGAAATGTTTCCTAAATGCTGCTTCTTTTCAGACGGACAAACACATTTCTTTTTCATTTTACACTGATTCTGAGATGCCTACACAAGCCCCGAGAAATGATTTTTGTCTTCCACGAGATTCACACTTTTTTCGCTTCACAGATTTTATCAGAGACAAGATACATTTGAAAAATCTTTCCCAAAGAATTTACGCTCGTATTAAAGGTCGTAGTTTTTTGAAGACCGTTGTAATTCAAGAAAAGAGGTTATGAAGATGTTTAAGAGATGGCTTCATCAATCCATTCAATTTTGTAAATGTAATACCTATTTTGTAAATTAGCATCTGGTGCCTTTCAGAGAACAACACTTCATCTCAAGATAGTCTTTCCGCCTGTGACTGTGGTTCTCAATTAGATTGGATTTGATTTTCTCTGGTGAAGATGGTCGAGGAGTTCATTGTCCCAGAACCTAAAAACTGATTATAAAATAAATAATAGGTCTCACAAAGGAAAGTGTATGTTTCAAAGGAATCTGAGTGAGACATCAAGTATCAAGTATGAATAAAAAGTGAAGGTCGAGGCTCCTTTCAAGATCAATTCTGTCAATTCACCTTTGAGTTTTCCTCGACCTCACTTTCTTTTTATCAACTCGAATTTCAAATGTGGTTGTTGATCATCTGTCAGATCGGTGTCAAGTTCTAGGATTCGATCTTGAGACGGATATACATCTGATCAAGACGATTGCTTAATCAACTTTAGTTTCCGAGATGGACTGTAACACGCATCAATCTTCTTACCAAGTTGTCAAGAGTTTGATTTCCGAAAGACCGGCTGCTATTTGCCGCTTAAAATGCCTTCCATAACGGTTTTCGCCTTCAGTCGCTTCTTGCAGGTCAGAATTGAGATCGACAGCGGTTCGAGGTAACTGGTTACAAGTTCATTCGTTGAGGAAAGATTCTCATGTATCGCTTCTTTGAAAACATAAAAGACTGACATCGATCGACAGGGGTTTGGGATCCCGTGGAGGCTGGAGGAAAGATTTAGCATTTACGAGGTGCTGCAGGTAGAAAGAAGTTGTAACTGGATTAACTTTAGTAATACGTAACTGAACGGAAGTACACGAT
>JAUJEN010000405.1:0-20199 GCA_030448925.1 Citrus cavaleriei
TTTCAAAGAGGTCATCTGCCCAATAAGGCTAGACTCAAGTGATATCAAGAAGGCGTGCCCGGTAACATCTGGGTGGCATCGCTTAATCAAGTATTGCTTAACTTCGCCTAAGCCGCCATAGTCCCTCTAAAGAAGTTAACACGAGGGATACCAGATATTTGCTGGCTATGCCGAGGTCTCTCGTCATAACGGAATTAACCGTACCGCCCACCAACTAAGAACGGCCATGCACCACCACCCATAATCAAGAAAGAAGCTCGCCCACATCCTACTATAAACCGACTCAAAGCTTCCGTACAGTCATTGCTCGGCAGCTCCACTCCCCGCGGTTCTTCCGCCAATTCCTTGTTTCAGCTCATGACCATACCCCCCGAACCCAAAGACTTTGATTATAAGTGCCGAGTCCTGTGCATCCGCCATCCTGCCCAAGATCGGCGCATGGTCAGAGACTAGGATCTTGATCTCGATCGTTTTCGAGCTCCCCCAATCCGTTTCGACACGAAACATCTCTGGCAAATGTGCCGCCAGTTGTTCTTCATAAATCCAAGACCACCTTCGACACTACGAATGCATGCTCGACCGCCCTCGTTAATCACACCATCCTCAAGGCCAACGTAGACCGAATCCATGACGTTATCCCATGCTAATGTATACAGAGCGTAGCTTGCTTGGTAATTCCACTTCTTCAGTAATACCGCCGGTATAACGACCTCGCCGCTAAGTGCCGTGGAGCGCATCGCCTATGAAGGACGAGACCTGCCGGCAGACCGCTGAAGTGACCGCCGACCCAACCCAAGGTCCACACGAGCTTTTTTAACCGCAGTCATCCAATATATCGCTATCGGAGCTGGAATTACGGCCATGGTCGGCAACTGCACTTCTTCTCCAATGGATCCTCGCAGGATTTTAGATTAAAATTATTCCACCACTGCACTCACGGGAAATTCCATTGTTATTTATCGGTCACTACCTCCCCGCGGTCGATTGCACTTGCTACCGCCTTCCTGACGCGGTACGCCGTGCTCCCTCCCAATCGAATCCCACTCTCCGTCACCTTCACCACGTAGGCCTCATCCTACCATCGAAAGTTGATAGCAGAAATATCGACAAGACGCGCGCTCATGATCCGCCGAAGTTATCACGAATCATCGTAGCAATGGGCGTAGCCCGCTGCCGCATCTTTTTATCTAATAAATGCATCCTTCCAAAAGTCGGGTTTCGTGCACGTGACAGTTTAGAATTACTACCTGCTATCCCGAAAGTAGCAAATACCATCAAACAAACTATAATCGATGAATGAGCCATTCGCAGCCACGCTCAATTAGTTCATATTTCACACATGCATGGCTTACCCGAGACAGCATAAGGACTATCGGGTGATCAACTGTAGTATTTCCCCGACGCCGGCTACCGCGATGACCCATTCTCACGCATTCCGTCGGCCTCGGGCCGGTCTACCAACGCCCAGCAAGGCCGTTCACACAAGAGATCTATGCGCTGACTTATCGAACAGACCACGTCTACGCACATTCCGCATCCGAGAGAACGGGCAGAGACTGGGGCTGCGCGCTACGCTTCCGGAAGCGAGGCACGCCAGAACACGGAAAGTTGGCCAAGGCCCACCCCAATAATTCTAAGGGCACAAGGCGACGGGGAAAAACTGCAACCAGCAATTCGTTGTTGCAAAGAACACGATAACAATCCAGTCCTCAAGGCAACAGCCGCGCTGGGGGAGATCGGAAGCGGATGGCTGAAAGAAAGTTCGGTGTATCGCAGCACGAGCCCGCCTGACCTGACGCCCACCACTTCACACGCCAGCCATTTCTATACGGCCAAGCTGAAGGCCCCGGTGATGCTGGCATTTGCCGCTTCTGGGTTCACTTGAAACACCAAGCAAGTGCTGCCAGCACCGGCCGATCTAAAAAGACACATTTATTTTTTTTCCAGAAAACAGGTCGTTGGTCACGCCGAATGATCGCCGGAAAGCGAGTTTCTCACGGCGCATATCATGACGGACATCCCAAAACCTACACCAAGGTCAGCCAGTTAGCGTTAACACCAACAAAGTGCCTGGCACCCACCACCGACCTAGGCACCTCTCATCTTTACCCCCTAAAGAGGTTCTTTAGAACACTTTTTACCCAGCGTTAATAGACACCCCCAATACTTCGAGTCAATTTCACCCCAAAAAAAAAAATATATTGAATTTTGGTTCGATGCAGATCATGGTCAAGAAAATACGGGCGAATTTTTTCGTCAGCAGAAAAAATCGAGTGGCAAAAGAGAGCGGCCGCATCGGTCGCAGATGTCAAGTGTGCCATTTCGCACGTTTAACCTCCCTTCAGGCGGTAAACGAACAGCTGGAAAGCGCTGCAGCCAGCGCCACAGGCCCATCACGCTGCAATCACACAATAGTACCAGCGCCGCTACGCATGTCTATCAAGTAGCTGCAGCACTATCGCTGCTTACGATACACCATCTCCCGCAACCAGCGGAGAAGCGAAGTGCACCATCGCTGCTACCACTAAAGCGACAGCCGCCGCACCATCGCGAAATAGCAGTTACGAGATTGCTGCTGCACTATCGCGCTACTTACACAGGCACTATCGCTAAGAAATTATCGCGACAAGGCACCATCAGCGCGATCGCTGCACCATCTTCCTTCGCAGAATCAGCGAGGAAGGAAGCGGTACCCATCGCTACAAGAAGTGAGTAATGCGAGATTAAGTTGCTGCACTGTCATCGCTACTTCAGCTGGGCGGCACCATCAAATACACGCACTATCACATGTAGCGCCTTCTGCCACAAGGCACCATCGCTAAGCGCGACGCCATTACAGGCACCATCTCCCAAGAATCCAGCGAGAAGCGGCACCATCGCTACAGCACTAGCGCGACAGCGCTGCACCATCGCCGCTGCAAGTTAGCGGTAGATTGCTGCGCCGCACCATCGCGCTTCAGCGCCGCTGCACCATCTTCGCAATTCACGCGCGACAGCGCTGGCACCATCACATGCGCAAGTTAGCGAGATTTCGCTGACAGGCTAAGGCACCATCGCCCGGCGCAAAGCACCACAGCGCTGCTGCACCTCCTCGCCAAGAAAGGAAGCACCATTGCAGCGCCAGTACCCCTCGCACGCTACAAGCCAGCACGACGCTGCACCATCTCCCGCCGCCAGCCGAGCAGAAGCGGTGCACCATCGCTGCACCATCGCGCTGCAGTTACGAGATTGCGCGCACCATCGCTACGCTGCAGAGCGCGCCCAGCTGCACCATCGCTGCGTAGTTAGCGAGAATGCGCGCACCATCGCCAGCAGCGCTTATCGCACAGCTGCTGCAGCGCGTTACACTGCATACACCCTCGCATAATTCGCAGCTTAAGCGCGACAGCTACATGGGTAACGACGACGGTACGCCAGCCCACGCCGCGCCGCCAGGTTGCTAACGCCAGACGGCAGTTAGCCACCGCTGGCGGGCTGAGGGTCAGCCACGCCGCTGCATGCAAGGAAGCCAACGATCGGCGGGCTGCAAGGCAGCCGCTGCAAGGCTGCCCACGCCGGGCGCTGCAGGGCTTGCGTATCGCCACGCCGCGCCGCAGGCTGACGCTGGCGCCAGACGCTGCTGCTGTTTTCTCACCGCACGCATAAGCTTTCTCCACGCGCGAGATGCTGGCGCCGCGAGTTGCGACGCTGGCGCGAGCTGGTGCTGGCACGCAGGCTCACGCTGCAGGCAGTAACGCAACGCCGCGAGAAAGGCTGCCAACGCGCAGCGCTGGGCGGCTAGGAAGCCAACGACGCGCGAGGCTGCGCTTAACGCCGCGCTGCAAGGCAACTAACGCTATGGCTGCCCACGCCGCAAGGAAGCCAACATCGCGCTGCGAGGCTGCCCACGCCGCGTTGCAGCAGCAAAGACGCTGAAGACGAGGCTGCGCACGTCAAGGCTGTAAGGATGCTAATGCTGCCGCGTTAGCTGCACGCCGCTAAGCGAGGAAGGCAACTCTGCGAGGCTGCCTACATTTCCCGAGGTATGCTTCACGCACTCGCGAGGAAGGCAAGAACTCGCTATGTAGGGATGTCGAGGAATCTGGGGGTCTTTGAACCCTTAATTTACATTTTCATGTTTGACACATTTTTTGCACCATAACTTTTTAAACCTAATTTTTTTTTACCCAAGACGCTTTTAATTTTCGATTCGACCACAAAAAACAACAACTTAAATATCCAATTACGGCGTGAAATCATAAATTATTTGTTTTATTATTAATTTATATTTTACTTCTTTTCCATTTAAATAATATTTGTTCCAAAGCTAAGAATTCATGGTGGCTCAAATGCGGGTTTGAATCTTTATTTGTGATTTGACCTCCATGTAAGTGGTTCTAAGCCGCAGCTAAATCTTGTATCTTCTTTCTAATATTAAGGCAACTTCCGCCGCAGGTAGCCTCCACGATACGAGCGCTGCTGCTGCATGCACTGCACTCAAGCAAGGCAAACCGCTTCACGCCGAGAGGCAGGCAACCAACGCTATGCGTTGCTGAGGGTCGCTAACGCCGCTGCTGCAGCCAACGCCGCGCCATGAGGCTGCCCACGCCGCAAGGCGAAGTAACGATGGCGCCATGAGGCTGAGTATCGCGGCGCGAGGTGCGCAAGACGCCGCGCTGCAAGGCAGGCTGCCGCTGGCGCCATGCGAGGTGCGACGCTGCAAGGAAGTTAACGACGCGAGGTTGCGCGACGCTGGCGCTGTGAGGCTGCCCACCACGCCGCAGCAACCAACGCTGGCCGCTGCCAGGCTGCCCACGCCGCTACGCAAGGAAGCCAACTCTCGCGCCGAGGCTGCCCATTTCCGAGTAAGGCGGCATGCTTCACCCACCGCAAGGAAGGCAGCGCCAACCGCGGCGTAGGGATGTAGCCCAGCCTCGCGTTCGCAGCGCACGCGAAGCTGAAGGATACGAACGCTGCCATGCACTGCACTCGCGGCAACCGCTTACTGGCGCGGAGAGGCATGTAGCGCGGTCGCGAGCAAGGCAAACTGCCGACGCCGAAGCGAGGCAAGGCAGCGCCGCCGCCACCAAGGCCCGCAGCCCACGCCGAAGCGAGGCAAGGCTTTGCGCATGCAGCCCCCACTCAAGGCTGCAAGCAGCGCAGGGCAAGCTGCCCACGCATCGCGGGCAGGCAGCGCATGAAAGCAGGCCAGGCACTATTCGCTCGCACGGCTGGGCACGACAGCACCTCGCTGCAGGCAGGCAAGGCCGCTGGCTGGGGCGCTGAGGGTGCGCGACGCTGGCGCGGCAAGGATGCCAATGCTGGAGCGAGGCAAGGCTTCCTTCCATGGAAGTGGCTATGTCCTTCCGGCCGCCATCGCTGCCATGGGGGCTTGGATGCGCAATTAGCCTCCGCTATGCGAGAAACCACTACGGGCAGCGGACAAGCGTCCGACGTGCTTTGAAGGCCTAGATTTTTTGCGCATGACGCAGAACACGAGATGGCGGGCTTAGGAACAATTTTTGGTCCGCTGGAAAACAGTTTAAAAATCGGCCCAAAACGGAGAAACCGGACACAAAACTCAGAAGATATGCAAACGGCACCGAATGGGCTGAAATTTTAGGAGGCGCCAGATATCGACCTGAATTATCTGATGGGACCAAAAGTGGTGGAAATTATGCCGGAGTCGGGTCCTGTAAAATTGGGCAAAATGGCCAAAACCGTGGGCTATTTTGAGCACACGATTTTGCCCAAATTTCGCTGGGCGGGCAGGGGATTTTGGGCCGTCATTTTAGATATATGCTTGTTAACCGCTCGAGGAGACGGAAGTCTATTCCGAGGTCCCGGATCTCGCTTTATGGGCCATCAACGCGCAGGGACCCATTTTTTCGCCGAAGGGCCAAAATTTATGCTGGGCGGGTGGATTTGTGGCTGGTATTGTCGACAGCAGGGAGTTAGCCACAGAGAAAACGAAGCCAAATTTCTCCTTTGGCCAGCCCACTTAGATTTTGCCGAGAGTTAGCCTCACGAAAAACACAAGTCCGCCCGAGGCTCGAGTTAGCCTCCTTTCGAGCCATCACACAAGTCTTTGTGCCAGAGTTAGCCTCATGAAAAGGAGAGGTGCTGCCTTTGTGCCAGCCACTTAGATATTTCCGAGAGTTAGCCTCGAAAAAACACAAGTCCACTCCGATCTCATGCAGGCGCCGCAGGGGCTAACCTCCGACGGGTTCCAACAAGAGAAGACGGTGCAGGAGGGGAGGGATTTAATCGAGCGACGTAAATTCGCCGATCGTGGGCAGCAAGGCCACTCGCCACTTACAATACCCCGTCACAGATGGTCGCCTGCAGCGATTCTACCCGCCGATGGGAATTACGATTCAGCGGCCGCCATGCCCTTCCGCCATGGGCTTGGCCCACGACACGCGCTCGGGACCGGAGGTCCCCGCTGGTCGGCAACCAAGGGCGCATGACGTTGTCGCTTCTAGCCCGGATTCTCGACTTAGAGGCGTCACCATAATCCAACAAGACGGTAGCTTCAACATCGGCTTTTTCAACCAAGCGCGACGACCAATTGTGCGAATCAACGCCTCTCAGTACTAGGTTGAATTACTATTACGACGCAGCCATCGAGGGTAAACTAACCTGCCTCACGACGGTTCAAACCCAACGCTCCCTATCAGGGTGAACAATCCAACACTTGGTGAATTTCGCTTCACAATGATAGGAAGAGCGACATCAAGGATCAAAAGCAACGTCATTTAACGCTATCGCCACAAGCCGCTTATCCCGTGGTAACTTTTCTCGACACCTCTAGCTTCAAATTCAAGGTCTAAAGGATCGATAGGCCACGCTTTCACTTCAGATTCGATCAAAATCGAATCAAACGAAGCTTTTACCCTTTGTTCTCACACGAGATTTCTGCTCGCTTGAGCTCATCTTAGACACCTCAAGCTTATCTTTTAACAGATGTGCCTCACCCAAACTCCCCACCGACAATGTCTTCCGCCGGATCGGCTCCCCGTGAGGGGCCTTTGGTCCAAAAAGAGGGCAAGGTCATTCCGATTCACGGAATAAGTAAAATAACGCAGTGGTATTTCACTTTCGCCGCTTCCCCCACTTATACTACACCTCTCAAGTCATTTCACAAAGTCGGACTAGAGTCAAGCTCAACAGGTCTTCTTCCTCACGACCGCCAAGCCTGCTCCCTTGGCTGGTTTCGGATAGTATGTGATGGGAATCTCGTTAATCCATTCATGCGCCACTAATTAGATGACGAGGCATTTCGCTACCTTAAGAGAGTCATAGTTACTCCCGCTTACCCGCCGCTTGAATTTCTTCACTTTGACATTCGTGCAGAAATCACATTGCGGAGCATCCGCAGGACCATCGCAATGCTTTGTTTTAATTAAAATGGATTCCCTTGTCCGCATTCGAAGTCGACTGTCGACGCCCGGAAGGCCCCCGAAAGGACTGCTCCCCCCCCGGCACGCTGGCGGTAGCCGAAAGTCCGACAAATGACGGTTCGGATCGGGACCCCCGTGCTCGAGCCAATCCTTTCCGGTTACTGGATCCATTTTGCCGACTTTCCCTTGCCTACATTGTTCCATCGACTGAGGTCGTTTCACCTTGAGACCTGATGCGTTATGAGTACGACCGCTGGCGCACTCGGTCCTCCGGATTTTCAAGGGTCACGCACCGGACACCGCCACGCGGTGCTCTTCTCCGCCATCTACCTCCTACCGAGCTGCTTCCAGGTGGGCAGGCCGTTAAACAAAGATAACTTTTCCCGAGGCTCCCCGCCGACGCCTCCGACTCCTAACGCTGTTGCCAGCCGCTTGCCGTGAATTTTAACCCGATTCCTCAAGCTCAAGGCCAGAGCTTTACGGCTTCCCCTGCCTCAGATCGACTAACCCATGTGTGTGCTGCTCACATGGAACCTTTCCCTTCGCCTTCAAAGTTCTCATTTGAATATTTGCTACTACCACCAAGATCTGCACCGACGGCCCGCCGTCAAGGCCGGTTTTATGGCATCACCGCCGCTCCTACTCATCGGGCTCGCACTTGCCCCGACGGGGTAGGTCGCGCAAGCGCCATCCATTTTCGGGTTGATTCGGCAGTGAGTTGTTACACACCCTTTAGCGGATTTCGACTTCCATGACCACCGCCCCGGCCTTAATCGACCACCACACCCTTTGGGTTCTAGGTTAGCGCAGCAATCAGTAATCCCGGCTTCATCCCGATCGCTGCTACTCAAAAATGGCCCACTGAGCACTCGATTCGCTGCTCAACGCAGCCGCTACCCTACCTATTTAAAGTTCGAGAATAGTCGAGGGCGCTACTCGATGCCTCTAATCATTGGCTTTTACCCGATAGAACTCAAGCTTCCGCTCCAGCTATCCCGAGGGAAACTTCGAGGAACTACTAGACGGTTCGATTAGTCTTTCGCCTATACCCAAGTCGATTTAACGATTTGCACGTCAAGATCGCTGGCCTCCACCAGAAGTTTCTCACCAGCATAGTTCACCATCTTCGGTCCCGACAGCATGCTCACACTCAACCCTTCTCGAAGATCGGTCGGCGGTGCACCCGCCGGCGATCCCGCCAATCAGCTTCCTTTGCGCTTTATCGCCCGCTGACTCGCACACATGTCGACTTTGGTCCGTGTTTCAAGACGGGCTTTAACGGGAGCCTGCAGCCGATGCCGGAGCGCCGCAGTACGCTGGCACGCCTGAGGGCGCGCTAGCCACGATCGCGGGCGACGACGCCCACAGTGCTTATCGGCGGCTCCGCCGCAATCAAGATCGTCCGCGCTTCGAAAGCGATCGGATCGGCTCGCTCAAGATCCGACCGGGCGCATCGCCCCATCCGCTTCCCTCCCGACAATTTCAAGCACTCTTCACTTCTTTCAAAGTCCTTTTCATCTTTCCTCAAGGGTATTTGTTTGCTATCGGTCTCGCTCAGATTTAGCCTTGGACGGAATTTACTCGATTGGCTGTATTCCTAAACAACCCGACTGCAGACAAAGCGACAGGTCCGGCGCGACGGGTTTCACCTTCCCTACTTCTTCCAGGGACTTGGGTCCCGCCGAGGACGCTTTCAGACTACACCGGGCGCCTGATTAAGCCGGGTTCTTCCTTCGTCATTGCTACTTAAGGGAATCTCGTAAGTTTTTTCCTCCGCTTATCGATATAAAACTCGCGGTAATCCCGCTCGACCTGGGTCGCACGCGAAGGCTATGCTGAGCTGTGGTCGCAGAGTCCACACTTGAGACCGGGCGCGTGAGCTCGAGAGGCTTTGTTTCACCACCGATCGCTGCTTCGTCGCCGAGGACTCATATTGGGCCAACCGCGAGCAGACGGGAGGTTAATCTCCGCCACCTCGGCCCCGCCTTTGGTTCGGGGGGGGCAACGGCGCGACACCTGTGACGCGTTCTCGGCCTAATGGTTGGGGCGCGCAACTGCGCTCAAAGACTGGGTTCACGGATTCTGCAATTCACACCAAGTATCGCATTTCGCCACGCTCTTCATCGGCGCGAGAGCCGAGATATCCGCTGTCGAGTCGCTGGATACATGTGAAAGAGCGCACTTCGCGGGCGCACTGCTCTCCGGCCGCGGAGCATGCTCTTCTCGTTAGATTTCTGGCGCAGTCCGCGCCGGGTTCGCGAGCCAGCCGAGCGGACGAGTCCTCTCCTCACGGCGGAAGCGAGGAGCGCTCGCTGACGCTGCCCTCCCCGCCGCCGGTGATATCAACTGGTTCGCGGGTCGCTCGGCCGGGTGTTTCGACAATGATCCTTCCGCAGTTCACCTACGGAAACCTTGTTACGACTTCTCCTTCCTCTAAATGATAAGGTTCAGTGACTTTCGCGACGTCCGCAGTAGCGAACCGCCGCTGCCGCGATCCAACACTTCACCGACCATTCAATCGGTAGAGCGACGGTGTACAAAGCGGCGGATTTAGTCAACGCGAGCTGATGACTCGCTTACTAGGAATTCTCAAGACCAACAATTGCAATGATCTATCCCCATCACGATGAAATTTCAAAGATTACCCGCCCGCCAAGGCTATGACTCGCTGAATACATCAGCAGAAGGCTGCCTGTAACATCTAAGTGGCATCACACTGCTATTGCTTTCAAACTTCCTTGGCCTAAGCCGCCATAGTCCCTCTAAGAGCCACGGAGGATACCTCCATAGCTAGTTAAGTGAGGTCTCGCTCGTAACGGAATTAACCACAAATCGCTTCCACCAACTAAGAACGGCCATGCACCACCACCCATAGAATCAAGAAAGAGCTCTCACAATCCTTACTATGTCCGACCGTAAGCTTCTGTCAATTAAGCCGCAGTTCCACTCGTGGTGCCCTTCCACAATTCCTTTTAAGTTTCAGCCTTTACACCATACTCCCCTAACCCAAAGACTTTGATTTCATAGGTGCCGGAGTCCTAAAAGTAACATCCGCTGATCCCCGGTCGGCATCGCTTACGGTCGAGACTCAGACGATTCATCGCCTTCGAGCCCCCAACTTTCGCTTCGATTAATGAAAACATCCTTGGCAAATGCTTTCAGCTTGTTCGCCTTTCATAAATCCAAGAATTTCACCTCCGACTACGAAATACGAATGCCCCGACCGTCCCTCGTTAATCATTACTCCGATCCCGGCCAATGTATCAGACCAAATCCCATGATGTTATCCCATGCTAATGTATACAGTAGGCTTGCTTTGAGCACTCTAATTTCTTCAGTAATGGCACGACCCGGCCATGAGCGATCGCCGAGACGGCACATGAGTGGACCGCCGACCCAACCCAAGGTCCAACTACGAGCTTTTTAACTCGCAACAACTTAAATATACGCTATCGAGCTGGAATTACTGCCGGGCACCGACTTGCCTCCAATGGATCCTCAAGGGATTTAGATTGTACTATTCCAATTACTGCACTATGTAGATTGTTATTTATTGTCACTACCTCCCGTGTCGATTGCATACCGCCGCCTTCCTTGATGTGGTAGCTGCTTCGTGCTCCCTCCGGAATCGAACCCAATTCTCCGTCACCCGTCACCACCATGGTAGGCCTCATCCTACCATCGAAAAGTTGATAGGCAGAAATTTGAACGATGCGTCACGCACGGTGGCCTTTGCGATCCGTCGAAGTTATCATGAATCATCGTAGCAACGGCGTAGCCCGCTTTTTATCTAATAAATGCATCCTTCCAAAAGTCGGGTTTGCACGATTAGCTCTAGAATTACTACGTTATCCGAGTAGCAAATACCATCAAACAAACTATAATCGATGAATGAGCCATTCGCAGCTTCACGCCCAATTAGTTCATACTTACACATGCATGGCTTAATCTCGAGACAAGCATATGACTACCGGGATCAACCAGTAGTATTCTTCCCGACGCCGGCGCATGACCCATCCTCACGTGGCTCGGGCCTCGGTCGGCCAACACGGGGCGGTCGTCATACAAGAGACGATGCGGTAGCTTGGACGATCGAGGCCGAGACCTCACGCCCATGCACAGCATTCCGCATCCGAGAGAACGGGCAGAGACTTCAGGGGCTAAGGCGCTAAGCCCGAGCGAGGCACGCCAGAACACGGAAGCCGCCCACCCCACACCCGGGGCATAAGGCGGACGGGAAAACCGAAACCAGCAATTCCGCTTTGGTAAGCAACACAGATACCGAACGAACCTCAAGGCAACAGCCGCTGGGAAAGATCAAGCGGATGGCCTTCGAAGTTCGCACGAGCACGGAGCCTGCCCGACGGACGCCCAATCACCACTCACACGCCTGCCGCTTTTTTACACGGCCCCGCATGCCCGGCATTTGCCGCTTCACGGAAACACCAAGCAAGGCTAAGCCAGCACCGCTGGACGCGAAAAGCAGCACACATTTATTTTTTCCGAAAACAAATGTCGCTGAATGACGCCGAGCGAAGCTCGACGGGCGACATTGCGACGGACATCCCAAAACCTAAGCACCAAGGCCGAGCAGCAAGGCTAACACCAACAAAGGCCGGGCACCCACCACCCGACCTAGGCACCTCTCATCCCTTACCCCCTAAAGAGGTCTTAGAACAATTTTGACCTAGCAGAATAGACACCCCCAATACTGAAATGCCCCCACCCCAAAAAAAAAAAAAATATATTGAATTTTGGTCTGATTTTTGCATCATGGTCAAGAAAAATACGAAGAATTTTTCAAAGAGAAAAAATTGGAGTGGCAAAGAGGTATTTTTAGATCGGCATCGCAGATTGGCCATTTCCGCACAGCTAACCTCCCTTCAGGCGAGAAATGACCAGCGGAAGCGCCAGCCAGCTGCAAAATCGCTAGCACCAGCGCCGCCAGCTGCTCCATCACGCTGCACCATCGCTGCCGCACCATCGCGCACCATCGCTGCACCATCGCTGCAGCACCATCGCTGCAGCCATCGCGACGCACCATCTCCCGCAACCAGCGCGAGAAGCGGCACCATCGCTGCAGTTACGAGATTAAGCGCACCATCGCGCTTCAGCACCATCGCTGCAGCAAGCGCCCAACGCAGCCAGCGCTGACGCACCATCTCCCGCAACCAGCGCGATAGCGAAGCGGCACCATCGCTACGCGCGACAGCGCTGCACCATCGCTTAGCGAGATTAAGCGCTGCACCATCGCGCTTCAGCGCCGCACCATCTCCGCAACCAGCGCGACAGCGCTGCACCATCGCCAGTTAGCGAGATTGCGCACCATCGGGCGCAGCAAGCACCACAGCGCTGCACCTCTCGCAGCAAGCACCACAGCGCACCTCGCTACAGCCAGCACGACGCTGCACCATCTCCCGCCGCCAGCGCTGAGCGAAGGGCACCATCGCTGCACCATCGCTGCAGTTAGCGAGATTGGCGCTGCACCATCGCTGCAGCAGCGCCAGCGCCGCGCACCATCGCTGCAGTTAGCGAGAATGCGCGCACCATCGCTGCCAGCAAGCGCCGCCATCGCTACAGCCAGCGCTGTTGCTGCATAATCTCAGCCAGCGCGATTGCGCTAACGACGGCACGCCGCTGCAGCCCACGCCGCCGCCAGGCTGCCAACGCCGCACGGCAGTAGCCACCGCTGGCGCGAGGCTGCCCACGCCGCTGCAAGGAAGCCAACGATCGCGGCGCAGGCTGCCCACGCTGGCGCTGAGGCTGCCCACGCCGCGCAGGCAGCGCACGCTGGCGCTGCGAGATCTGCTAACGATCGCGGCTGCGCGACGCCGCTGGCAACTGCCCACGCCACAGCTGCGCGACGCTGGGGCGCGAGGCTGCCCAGCTCACGCGGCAAGGCAGGCAACGCCGCCGAGGCTGCCAACGCCAGCGCTGCTAGAAGCCAACGATCGCGAGGCTGCCAACGCCGCGCTGCAAGGCAACTAACGCTGGCGCGAGGCTGCCCACGCCGCTGCAAGGAAGCCAACGAACGCTCGCGAGGCTGCCCACGCCGGCAGCAGCGACGCTGGCGCGACGCAAGGATGCCAATGCTGCCGCATTAGGCTTGCACACGCCACAAGGAAGGCAACTCTTGCGTGCGAGGCTGCCCATTTCCGAGTAAGGCATGCTTCACGCACTCGCGAGGAAGGCAGCGCGAACTCGTGCGAGGGATGTACGAGGGAATCTTGGGGGTCTTTTTGAACCCTTAATTTTACATTTTTCTCATGTTTTGACACATTTTTTGTACCATGAACTTTTTAAACCTAATTTTTTTTTACCCTAAGACGTTTTAATTTTGATTCGACCACAAAAAACAACAACTTAAATATCCAATTACGATGTGAAATCATAAATTATTTGTTTTATTATTAATTTATATTTTACTTTTCCATTTAAATAATATTTGTTCCCAAAGTTACAAGAATTCATGGTGGCTCAGCGGTGGGTTTGAATCTTTATTTGTGATTTTGACCTCCATGTAAAGGGTTCAAGCTAAATCTTTGTATCTTCTTTTCAATATTAAGGCAACTTCCCGCCAGTAGCCTCCACGATACGAAGCGCTGCTGCATGCACTGGCACTGCTGCAACCGCTTACGCCGAGAGGCAAGGCAACCAACGCTGGCGCTAACGCCGCTGCAAGGCAACCAACGCTGGCGCTGAGGCTGCCCACGCCGCTGCAAGGAAGCCAACGCGCGCGCGAGGCTGCTGGCGCTGCACGCCGCTGCAAGGAAGCCAACGATCGCGAGGCTGCGACGCTGGCGCGAGGCTGCCCACCTCACGCCGCAGGCAACCAACGCTGGCGCTGAGGCTGCCCACGCCGCTGCAAGGAAGCCAACTCTGCGCCGAGGCTGCCCATTTCCGGTAAGGCATGCTTCACCCACTCGCAAGGAAGGCAGCGCCAACTCGCGGGGATGTAGCCTCGCTGCGTTCGCAGCGCACGCGAAGCTTGAAGGATACGAACGCGCTGCATGCACTGCACTCGCGCTGCAAACCGCTTATGCCGGAGAGGCATGTAGCGCGGTCGCGAAAGGCAAACTGCCGACGCCGAAGCGAGGCAAGGCAGCGCCGCCACCAAGGCCCGCAGCCCACGCCGAAGCGAGGCAAGGCTTGCGCGCTGCATGCAGCCCCCATCAAGCAGCGCAGGCAAGCTGCCCACGATCGCGGGCAGGCAGCGCCAGCAGGCCAGGCACTATCTCGCTGCTCGCACGGCACTTCGCTGGCACGCACAGCACCTCAGGCAGGCCGGCCGCCGTGGCTGGGGCGCGAGGGTGCGCGACGCTGGCGCAAGGATGCCAATGCTGAGCGAGGCAAGGCTTCCTTCCGCTGGAAGTGGCTATGTCCTTCCGGCGCTATCCATGGGGGCCGGATGTCGCAATTAGCCCGCTGCGCGAGAAACCACTATGGGCAGCGGACAAGTCCGACGGCTTTGAAGGCCTAGATTTTTGCGCGGACGCAGAACACGAGATGGCGGAGGGAACAATTTTTGGCCGCTGGAAAACAGTTTTAAAAATCGCCCAAAATGGAGAAACCGGACACAAAAAACTCAGAAGATATGCAAACGGCACCGAATGGGCTGAAATTTTAGGAGGCGCCAGATATCGACCTGAATTATCTGATGGGACCAAAAGTGGTGGAAATTATGCCGGAGCTCGGGTCCCAAAATTTAAAATGGCCAAAACCGTGGCCATTTTGAGCACACGGATTTTGCCCAAATTTCGCTGGGCGGCAGGGATTTGATTTTAGATATGTGCTTGTTAACCGTCGAGGAGACGGAAGTCTATTCCGAGGTCCGGATCTCGCTTTTATGGCTGCCATCAACGCCAGGGGACTCCATTTTTCGCCGAAGGGCCAAATTTTGCGGCGGCGGATTTGTGGCTGGTATTGTCGATGTTGGGAGTTAGCCACAGGAGAAAACTAAGCCAAATTCTCCTTTGTGCCAGCCACTTAGATTTTGCCGAGAGTTAGCCTCATGAAAAACACAAGTCCGCCCGAGGTTCGAAGTTAGCCTCCTTTCGAGCCATCACACAAGTCTTTGTGCCGAGTTAGCCTCATGAAAGGAGAGTGTGCTGCCTTGTGCCAGCCACTTAGATATTTCCGAGAGTTAGCCTCGTGAAAAACACAAGTCCACTCCGATCCGGGCGCAGCGCCGCAGGGCTAACCTCCGACGGGTTCCGAACAAGAGAAGACGCGTGAGGGGAGGATTTAATCTGAGCGACGTAGGGCTGAATTCAAAGCGATCGTGGCAGCAAGGCCACTCGCCACTTACAATACCCCGTCAGATTTAAGTCGCCCGCAGGATTCTACCCGCCGATGGGAATTACGATTCATGCCGCTTTCCGCCACGGGGGGACCGGAGGTCCCGCTGGTCGGCAAACGGCGGCGCGACGCTGTCGCTTCAGCCCGGATTCTCGACTTAGAGGCGCTTTCAATAATCCAACAAGACGGTAGCTTTCACATCGGCTTTTCAACCAAGCGCCGACCAATTGTGCGAATCAATTCCTCTCAGATTAGGTTGAATTACTATTACGACGCACATCAAGAGGGTAAACTAACTCGCTCACGACGGCCTAAACCCACCACGCTCCCTATTGGGTGAACAATCCAACACTTGGTGAATTTCGCTTCACAATGATAGGAAGAGCCGACATCAAGGATCAAAAAGCAACGCCGCTATGAACGCTATCGCCACAAGCCGCTTATCCCCTGGTAACTTTTCCGACACCTCTAGCTTCAAATTCAAGGTCTAAAGGATCGATAGGCCACGCTTTCACGGTTCAGATTCGCATTGAAAATCGTAATCAAACGAAGCTTTTACCCTTTTACACGAGATTTCTGCTCGCTTGAGCTCATCTTAGACACCATCTTTAACATGTGTCACCACCAAACTCCCCACCGACAATGTCTTCGCTGATCGCCCCCGTGAGGGGGCCTTGGTCCAAAAAGAGGGCAAAGGCTCGCCCGATTCACTAATAAGTAAAATAACGTTAAAAGTAGTTTCACTTTCGCCGCTTCCGCCCCACTTATACTACACCTCTCAAGTCATTTCACAAAGTCGGACTAGAGTCAAGCTCATCAGGTCTTCTTTCCTCACGATTCTCGCCAAGCCCGCTCCCTTGGTTTCACGGATAGTAGACAGTGAAATCTAATCCATTCATGCGCACTAATTAGATGACGAGGCATTTGGCTACCTTAAGAGAGTCATAGTTACTCCCGCCGCTTACCCGCCGCTTGGTTGAATTTCTTCACTTTGACATTCGTGAGCATCGGGCGTAAATCACATTGGCGGAGCATCCGCAGGACCATCGCAATGCTTTGTTTTAATTAAACAATGGATTCCCTTGTCCGCATTCGCCTCGAAGTCGATCGTCGACGCCTCGGAAGGCCCCCTGCCTCTTCTCTGGCGGGCGCTTCGCCATGGCAGCTCGACAGTCCGACGGGTTCGGATCGGGACCCCGTGCTCCACTCGTGAGCCAATCCTTTTCCCGGTTACGGATCCATTTTGCCGACTTCCTTGCCTACATTGTTCCATCGACTGCAGGTCGCTGTTCACCTTGAGACCGATGCACGACCGGCGCTGGCGGCACTCGGTCCTCCGGATTTTCGGGTCACGGGCGACCGGACACCGCTGACGCAGGTGTTTCTTCCGTCATTGGACCTACCTCCGGCCGAGCTGCTTCTGTGGTGGCAGGTTAAACAAAAAGATAATCCTTCCCGAGGCCCCGCCGACGCCTCCGGACTTCCTAACGCTTGGCCACCAAGCCTTCAGAATTTTAACCCGATTCCTCAAGTCAAGGCCAGCTTGGACGGCTTCCCCTGCCTCAGATCGACTAACCCATGTGCAAGTGCTGCTCACATGGAACCTTCCTCTTCGCCTTCAAAGTTCTCATTTGAATATTTGCTACATACCACTAAGATCTGACCGACGGCCGCCCGCTGCTCAAGGCTTCGGTTTTATGCGATCACCGCCCCCTACTCATCGGGCTCGCACTTGCCCCGACGGGATAGGTCGCGCTAAGCGCCATCCATTTTCGGGCTGAGTTGTTACACACTCCTTAGCGGATTTCACTTCCATGACCACCGCCCCGCCTTTTAATCGACCAACACCCTCAGGGTTCTAGGTTACGCCAGCAACGGCTCCGGCTTCATCCCGACGCCAGCCTGCTACCAAAAATGGCCCACTGGAGCACTGATCGATTCCGTGCTGCTCAACGGGCACCGCCCTACCTATTTAAAGTTTGAGAATAGTCGAGGCGCATACCGATGCCTCTAATCATTGGCTTTTACCCGATAGAACTCGCTTCCGCCCATCCCGAGGGAAACTTCGAGGGAACCAACCAGACGGTTCGATTAGTCTTTCGCCCTATACCCAAGTCGACGAACGATTTGCACGTCAAGATCGCCGCGGCCTCCACCGAAGTTTCTCCGCTTCGCCAGCATAGTTCACCATCTTTCGGTCCCGGCAGTGCATGCTCACACTCAACCCTTCTCGAAGATCAAGGTCGGTCGGCGCACCCGGGGATCCCGCCAATCAGCTTCCTCGCGCTTTACGGGTTTATCGCCCGCTGACTCGCACACATGTCGACTTTGGTCCGTGTTTCAAGACGGGCCGAATGGGGAGCCCGCCGATGCCGGAGCGCCAGTACGCTGGCACGCCCGAGGGCGCGCTGCCAGCCACGATCAAGCGGCGACGACGCCTCCACAGGCTTATCAAGGCCCGGCTTGCCGCCGCAATCCAGATCGGGTCCGCGCTTCGAAAGCGATCGGGACGGCTCGCCTGCTCAAGATCCGACCGGGGCGATCGCTGCCCCATCCGCTTCCCTCCCGACAATTTCAAGCACTTTTGACTCTTTTTCAAAGTCCTTTTCATCTTTCCTCAAGGTATTTGTTTGCTATCGGTCTTCGCTCAGATTTCTCGACGGAATTTACTCGATTGGCTGCATTCTAAACAACCCGACCAGACAGCGCGCGACAGGGTCCGGCGCGACGGGTTTCACCTTCCGCCTCTTTCCAGGGATTTCTGGTCCGCCGAGGACGCTTCTCCAGATTACACCAGACGCCGGGCGCCTGATTTTCAAGCCGGGCTTTTCCCGTTCATTGCTACTTAAGGGAATCCGTAAGTTTTTTCCTCCGCTTATTGATATGTTAAACTCAGCGGTAATCCCGCCGACCTGGGTCGCATTGCGGAGCTTTGTGGTCGCAGAGTCCACACT
Organism: Citrus cavaleriei; assembly: GCA_030448925.1. Lineage (NCBI taxonomy): Eukaryota > Viridiplantae > Streptophyta > Magnoliopsida > Sapindales > Rutaceae > Citrus > Citrus cavaleriei. Next base: position 18,635 of record JAUJEN010000405.1, read on the forward strand.
TGAGACCGGCGCGCGGAGCTCGAGAGGCTTTGAGCCACCACCGATCGCTGCTTCGGTCGCCGAGACTCATATTTGGGCCAACCGCGAACAGACGGGAGGTTAATCTCCGCCAAGACTCCGGGCCCCGCCTTTGGTTCGGGGGGGGGCAACGATGCGCGTGACACCAGCAGACGCGTTTCGCCTAATGGTTGGGGCGAACTTGCGCTCAAAGACTCGATGGTTCACGGATTCTGCAATTCACACCAAGCATCGATTTCGCCACGCTTTTCATCGGCGCGAGCCGAGATATCCGCTGCCGAGTCGCTTTTGGATACATGTGAAAGAGGCGCACTTCGCGGGCGCACCGCCTCCGGCCGCGGGAGCGCTCTTCGTTAGATTTCGGCGCAGTCCGCGCCGGGTTCGTTTCGCCAGCCGAGCGGATCGAGTCCCTCTCCCGCGGCGCGGAAGGAGGAGCGCTGCGGACGCGCCCTCCCGCCGGTGATATCAATCGTTCAAGGGTCGCTCGGTGTTTCGAATGATCCTTCCGCAGTTCACCTACGGAAACCTTGTTACGACTTCTCCTTCCTCTAAATGATAAGGTTCAGTGGACTTCTCGCGACGTCAGTAGCGAATCCGCCGCCGCGATCCCAACACTTCACCGACCATTCAATCGGTAGAGCGACGGGCGGTGTGTACAAAGTGGACGTAGTCAACGCGAGCCGATGACTCGCGCTACATTAGGAATTCCTCAAGACCAACAATCAATGATCTATCCCCATCACGATGAAATTTCAAAGATTACCCGGCCCGCTGGCCAAGGCTATGACTCGCTGAATACATCAGAAGCGCGCCCGTAACATCTGGCATCACACTGCTATCGCTTTCAAACTTCCTTGGCCGCGCCATAGTCCTCTAAGAAGTCGGCCACGGAGGATACCTCCGCATAAAGAAGTTAAGGCCGAGGTCTCGCTCGTTAACGGAATTAACTGCATAAATCGCCTTCCACCAACTAAGAACGCCATGCACCACCACCCATGAATCAAGAAAGAGCTCTCATCATTAACTTACTACGTTCCGAAAGTTTCTTGTTGAGTCAATTAGTTCGCAGCTCCACTCTGGTGCCCTTCCGCCAATTCCTTTAAGTTTCAGCCTTTCATGCACCATACTCCCCGAACCCAAAGACTTTGATTTCTCATAAGGTGCCAGAGTCCTAAAAGTAACATCCACGATCCTCCGGCATCAAGTATGGTCGAGACTAGGACGATTCCGATCGCTCGAGCCCCCAACTTTCGTTTCTGATTAATGAAACATCTCTGGCAAATGCTTGCAGCTTGTTCGCCTTTCATAAATCCAAGAATTTCACCTCCGATTATGAAATGAATGCCCCGACCCCTCGTAATCATTACCTGATCCCGGCGCCAATGTAATAGGATCAAATCCATGTTATCCCCATGCTAATGTATACGAGCGTAGGCTTGCTTTCAGCACTCTAATTTCAGTAAGAGAGCAACGACAGGTGCTGCAGGTAGAAAGAAGCAGAATCGATTAACCTTAGTAATACGTAACTGAACGAAGCATACATCATG
>JAUJEN010000406.1:0-297512 GCA_030448925.1 Citrus cavaleriei
CTCAGTATGCGCCCCATTTCAATTTACATTATAAGGAATTAGTGATTCTGTAACTACTTTTTCTACCTGCAGCACCTACTCTGCTGTATTCGTGAAATAAAAAAAAAAATTCTCCAAATTTTGCTGCTACAGGGAGGCTGATGCTCTTTCTATTTTGGAAACAGGCCCGCTTTTTATACAAGCAAAAAAAAAACCGTTGGATTCAATTGGAATTGATCAGCAATTTAAGTCAATTATGTTTAAAAATAAGAAAAAATGGTGACATGCCAAACTGGTTCCTGAAGAAAAGCCCAGAAATTTCCTCACTATAATTTCTTTCTCAAAGAAAATTCACAAAATTTTATTCTTTGAGTTGTTCTCTTGATTTATAAATAGTCGATCCATGAATTCTCTTGAGTAATCAACCAATCGGATCCATGTCTTTGAGAAGTGTTTTGTTTGTACCGCAGTGAATGGCGAGCCAGTGTATCTGTGTGTTCTTCTTTCAGCCGTCCCATGCGCCCGTTGCAGTATTATCTACGTGTTGCGGGGAAGCTTTTAGGTGGCGTGAATAAGAACGAAAAAGTTGAGGTTTATGTTTGGAGTCATTCTTGGACACAAGCGGTAACGGATGAGTTCGCAGGAAAAACATCGTATTTGGAAATGTCTGTTCTCGTCGCTAAAAACCTAGTATTGTATTTCTTCCGTAAGTCGTTTTCTTATCTTTGATCGTTTGCATTTCTCGTACAATTTTATTTATGTGAGAACAGAAATTATTATTTAATGTTAGTATTTTTTATATACTCACTAGCATTTATTACTATTTTATGAATTTTATTTTTTAATTTATTTGAAATTAAATTTATTTATTTATATTACTGAATTTGATGAAACTAATCTCTTACACTTACATCTTGCAAACTGCTAAAGGTATATAAAGAAAATCTAATTCTCTTAAATAATTTCTGATTGTAATCCTTTTTTCTTTTCTTTTATACAATGCAACAATGAATATAGAAGAAGCTAACAAATATTTTATTTGTTTCTGCCTTTCCGATAATTTCAATCTAAATAAATGTTCAAGTCATTATTTGAGATTGTGACTGAAGCTCACCAGCTCAGGGAAAAGGTTTTTATTTTGATTTTTTTGAATACAAATTTTCTGAGATAAGTTAATGGTTTGGAGCAAGTGTGAAAACGTGAAAATGGTGAGTTGTAGGAGAGAGGCGTAGAGTTGTAGGTTTTGAGAAAAACTACGAGGTTTATCAAACACATGCATGCAGAATACAACTCTGGGAATATGTCAACTATTGGTTATGAAATAATTGATATCTTTCAGTTAGAATAATATGTTGTAGGTGTCTGGTTCATAAATTAGCTCTTGTTATTGTCTGGAATTATTACGTTATTGTTTTCCTTGGCTCTGTTATAAATTTAATTGATACTACATTTCTCCTTCGATTTGAATTATAACGCTCTGATTTATAAAATGGAGTCAGCAATGAAGACCGTCTGACGTGGATACCTTTTTGTAGTATAAAATTATTGCTTTGAATAAGTTCATATATATCAATTATTAGTAATAATTATGAATTCAAATGTTGCTCAGTGGCATGGGCAGAAAAATGGTAGAATGGGTCAAAAAAGTTTGTAGAGGCGACAATTGTTGAAAATGGAAGAAATTGAATGAAGTGATTTAGTGGTCATGATTGGTTCAAATGTTGGTGAAATGAGCATTGAAAAAAGCAGATGAAAGAACAAAAAAATTGAGATGGCGATGCTAGTTTATCTGCGTTGTAGTGTCGATTGCATTTAGTAGGTCATTTCCAACAGCCATGAGCCGACAAAGGTGATTAGAGAATTGAGCGGGCAATGCAAATTCGATGTGGTGCTTTGAGACAGATTTACCAACCGACACCATCGTTGCGGTACAATGTTTGGGAGGTTTGCCGACCTGCAACCTTCAACGTGACGGATCATGATGGAAGGAACGGTGCCTAGGAGATACTGGTGATATAATTAGTATTTTAAATATATTGAAATGGAAGAATTGAAATACATGTGATTGAAGTGAATTTAGTATTTCGTGGGTAGTAGTAGTAGCTTTGGGTCATGTTTGTTTACAAGGCTATGTTGTGTCCCACAAGTGCGACTACATCGATCGATGTATTTGCATGCCGCAAAAGATGCGATTAATTGAAAAAATTTAAGCTCGTAATTCCTTGACTTCATGGAATAGCATGGCAATGTAAAGATCATCAGTGAAGTCGATTACGTGGTTGTGTTATGTTTTAGAGGTATATTTACAATCTTAGATGCCGTAATTAATTTCCAAATCTGAAAATAAAACGTAGTAATTATTTTGGTGACAGTTAATGCTACTTTGTCTTATTTAGTCGGTATTCTGTAAATGGTGGTTTGCAATGATGGATTGAGGAAGAGATTGGTATTAGTTAAGTGGAAAAGGATTTGGGGACATGACAAGTCTTTGGTTTATTTTGTCTTGTCTTTAATTTTATTTTATTTAAATATATTTTTGTCTTGTTCACATATATTTTAATTTTTGTGCATGTTGTTTTGGTTCAATCATGAATCGATTTTTCTGATTTGAAGAAATTTCCCTCATTTGAGAACAAACCAAGATCTTTGGTAGAACAACAGCCAATATGGAAGGCTTTGTAATTTTCTGTGGGGTGTGTCATGATTGAACACAAGATGGTTGAATTCAATGTGAGAATGGAAATGGTTAAGTCTTTGAAATTGAGATCGAGTCTCACGTTGTACCATCAGCTCTTCATCTGATCCATTGCATGATCTCTGACTTGAAAGCCATTGAACTGACATGTCGTCCAAACAAACTGTTACAATGGAAAAACAAAATGTAATGGATAAGCAGCGAGGACTGCCTTGGATGCATAGGAAGTTGAACTGAGCCTCGATAAAATAGCCATTTGGATGAGGACAAGAGGAAAGATGATAATTCATAAAAGATCACCAACTTTTGTCCACTGACTTCCACCCGCTTTAATCTAAGGATGATCTGGGTTTACCATCGTTTAAGTGTTGATAATATCCTTTATAAGTAACACATGCTCAATTTATTGCCCCCTGAGATATAGATGAACAAATTCAACAGCGAACCTCCGAACATCTACTGATGTGTGTCACCATTGCTGGAAATAGTGAGATATTGACGTGTCAACTGCGTCACGATCAAGTGTCCGAGCAAATCCCAGAAATGTAAAAAATTTGAGTCGTTTAGTCAATGATCCGATTCTGCTGGAAGAATTAAACTCTTCGTATGTGCAACAAAACAATGAAATTATTGAAATTAGTTTATATGGTTGTTGTACTCTAAACTAAAAAAAATTACCGATATTTTTTGTACTGGTAAGTCATTGTTGCAATTCTGGTGAAATTGCCAAGTAATTCTTTATTGACTATAAAAACTATCAACGTTTTGGTGATATCGGTATGTATGTCATTTATTATATGTTATTATATACCAAATTATTTAGGTTATTTAAATGGCGCATCCATTTCTTGATGATGGTGGATGAATTATATTCTGTGGTCAATAAATTGATCTCGTCAGAATTGTAACATTATGTTCTTTAACCATACAATGTCTTTTTCAATATATGTAATAATGGGATTCTGATAATGAGTGAATTGGATTGTTTGGTATTTAGATATTGGAAAAATTTTTGCAACATGCGCAAATTAATGAAAAGGTTAGTTTATTAACGCTTTTAACCTTCGATTTCTCTTTTAGTGGTAGCAGTATGCCAGCATTTAATGGTGAAATGCTCGGTTATACTTCTTGATAAGCGATAGATCACATCTCGTTTAATTTTCTTGTTGTCGATGCTCGAAATACAAGTGTCTGAAATATGAGATCCTCTTCCAGATCCCTTGATAATGAAAGGCAACGGTGAGCCATCGCATTATATCTTAATCATGTTTCTTTTTTTTGATTCTCTATTTAGCATTATCGATTATATATTCTTATAATTATATCCATGTATTATGCAGATTTTTAACTTTATGGCAGCTCATTCGCGTTGATTCCATTGATGCAAGCAATATACAACACGTAAATTTGAGACTTTACCAATCATGATTGAAAGCGAAGGAATGGATATGGTATGGGTTTTGTCTATGATAAACTGTGGACAGCCAATTTATTCGAAGAAGTAAATCAAGCTTTTAGTCATTGTACCAAACTTGTTTGTTGTTGAATAAAATTTTGTTAACTTTGTAATTATAAAAGCTACTAGTATATCAAAGTAATGTGTTCTTTCAATTTATCAAATTTTCGAGATACACAAATTATTAGCCATTCATTAATTAGTTACATTAGTCAGTGAGATGATTACCATGAACTAAGCGATTGCAGGTTTGCAAATTCGCTCTTTAACGTGAACCTGTCTCTAATTTCAAAAGCCGCACTTTCATGATAAGCAGCAACATTACGTAAGAAAGAAAGTTAACCACCCCGAGAGCAGCGGATATCAGACATCTTGGGAATGATTGTACAAGTAATTCACGGACTGTTTTTATTTGTAAGTTGTGTGAAGCGTGTTAGGAGTGTCTGGTGATTTTTTGTCTTCTTAACGATGGATTATAAAACCGATTATCTTTGGAGAATTATCTTTCTGTGGTTATGTATTCATTTGAGACATTATTTAGCTTCTCTTTGAACACGTATGATGTTTCATCTCTTCATTTGATGACTAACGTCATCATGATATGATACGTGATGATGCAATTCGTACATATGATATTTATTATTTAATAGAATACGATAAAAAACATTAGAAAATTAGTTTGCTTGCATGACTAACAATGTTAGTTGACACAATAAGGCTCGGGATTACAGGTGTTGATAGATGAATACTGTGTGATTTATAAACTCAAATCAATACATGAAAGTTATTTCTGATGAAATATCGACAATGCAATAGTCCATTACCTTGAAAAACGGACATACGTTGACTACTCGATCGTGATAGAACGTATTATTGCAACCTTTTGACTGACATTTCCATTTTGCAGAACTTTCTGCTACGCTTTTGCTTTAAATAATGCTTACCGTACGTTTTATTCGGATTCTGAAGTTTTATTTCAGTAGTAATTTTTATTTGGGAGGCCAAAATGCTAGATTCGGATTATTTATTTCATAGAATTAAGTATTCTTTATTGGTTTACTAAGCGCATTTTTGCAAGCTTATTTTTGCCGTTTGTAGCACATTTTGTATGGAGAAAGCTGCGAATGATGCAACAAAGCTCTGTGGCTCCAGAAACATGATTCAGGCTTGGTTTGTGGTCTAAAATGTACAATATGCTCCTTGTCTTTTTTTGTCCATCTGAAAAGAACCCGTATTATGGGAATCTTTTCAATTTGTTTCCACTTTGAACATGAAACATATACTAAGGAAGCTGACAGAATCCATCATTTTGACCAAGAACAACGTATGTGGTTTCTTACCTTGGTGTAGATGATCCAACAACACAGAGTGTCCCAAATTAGGTCCACGATTCTTCTTTACAATAGCAGCATGACGGCAGCGGTTTTGATTACTTGATGGCGCTCCTTCTATGACATCTCATCGCTTGCTGAAAAACTCACAATTGGCCGCGTGTTATGCATTAATCTTTAGGCTTTTCTAAACGTAAAGTTCTTAAGAGCCCCAGTCTTGTATTTGGTTTGAACTCATGGATATGACAGTAATGCGAATATTGGAAACACGATCGATTTGTCTTGAACTCATGCAATTTTAGTTTATATTGGACAAATCATCGGTAAGATATACATTACGTACTGCATGTTAAAGTCTTGGAGATTAGTGTACCGTACATTGAAAGAATGTTCCTCAAGATAAGCTTAGCCCACTTCTTACGCACTTGAATACATTTTACCATACCCATGCATGATGTATCAATGATCGAATTCAGCCACCTCTGGTGACCGATTGGGTTCAGCTAATTCTTTACCGTCATAGGTGTCTTTACCATGAAACGCAATTTCTGTAAAATCTTAGATTCATTCGCCCTGTTTCTTTGAATTGAGTCTGTAATGAAAGGCGATGGATGCACACACCCCGTAAACTGCTTGTCTTTTTTGCGTACCCGGCATTCGTATCACCATCGGTGATCGAACCACGGGCATTACATTTACGCCCATAGTGGATAGAAAAGTTTATAGCGACCCGTGTATGAGTCATTGTCGGTGTCACCAAATACCTGACAAGCAAAACCGTGGCGAACCGTTGTTGTTATGTGATGGTTTGTTCGAAACCTGAAGTTAGCGAGGGTTTATGATATACATTAGTCTTATCGTTGCGTGAATGCCCAACATTCTGCGATAGTCATAACGAGCTTTACAATCAACCCAGAAACAATTTAGTTCTATTTAAATATCATCGTGTATGACTTTCGAAAGCAAAGCGAGGGTCATGTATTGATTTTACGCATGAAAGTATACTATAGTTGTGTACAAAATTGAATCTCGATCACGACGCCGGCAGTGGAAGCATCTAAGCGTGTTTTACTTGTCTTTGCGTGTGAACACTTGATTTTGAGAAGGCCCTACTGAGTCACATTGTAATCCGTAGACCAGCAAGTGCACTTTTGCCCATAATACCTTTGCTTGCGCCATAGAGGATTACGCATGTGTCGATAACCTTTTCGATGTGAAACGAATGAGATGGACTTCATTAGTAAAAGCCAAATAATGGTTGTGCTCGAGCTGGGTGCTTTAGCGATGTATTTCATGAATCATCGTAATTCACCAAAGCGATACTGGAAACACGGTTCGTCAAATTATGCAGGTAATTGGTTCTCTTCCCTCTGCTGATTTGAGATTGTCTTTTCATCTCTTTCCTTACCGGCATTAACATAATTGTTATACTGATTACGCATCTCTCTTTGAGTCCGAAATAGCGCCAGAAATCGTCCGATGCTTGTAAACCGACATTTGGAGCAATGGATATTCTAGGTTCTTGCAGGGGCTGGGCGTATTGGAATACTCATGTATTTAACCTATTCGACCAAAACTTTGTTAATAACATATGCCTGTTCACACCTTTGTCTTGTAATAATTTAATATAATAATATTTGTACTGAAACCATCTGTATTAGGGCAAAAATCTCACTAAATTACAACATGCTGTTGGAAAACTGCTTTTGAAGAAGAAAGTTGAAAACTAGGCACCATAGATGTTAGAGCAGATTTTAGAACATAGTATTTGGGACTATGTTTTTTGGAGTATTGTGTTTTTGTGAAAGAAGGCTAATTGAACATGAGCCTTAGGATAATCCATTAATGGAGGAATGTGAGTTATTTTCATCATATTTATTGCAAACCTAACCACCAAAAACGTAGTATGTACCTTTATTTTTAACTTTATCACAGGGACATACAATAGAAAAATCGGTTAGAATCAGGTTATCCGGATTAAATTCAATGACAAAGAGCATGCTTCTTTGTCGGCGTCCGAATAACCGGATTTAACTTTTGATTATCCGGATTAGCGTAACGAGACAACTTCTTTGTCAATATCCGAATATTTTGTTAAATTGGATACTCCAGGATTACGCGTGAAACGAGACATGCTTCTTTGTCAGCATCGAATCGAACCGAGTTAAATTCGTCTGAGATATCCGGTTCGTGGCGACAAATGAGAACATGCTTCTTTATTGGCATCAACATCCGAATAACCGGTTATTGTCCAGGATATCCGGGATTTGCGTAATGACAATACTGACATGCAACATCAGATACCTTAGGTTGTTGACGTACGTATGTCTGAAAGGCGAAGCGAGCCAATGTATATGAATTTTATCTCACTTTCATTTCTTGAACTTAGCGATCTCTTTTCTAATCTTCCGGACTTAAGACAAACTATGACTATCGGCACCCTTTTGGATCCTATTCATTGGAACAGCAACATGGACATGTAGCTTTCCTTCTTTCCATATATTGTCGGCTGAAACCTGACAAAACTTAGTACGCATGGCAAGAAAACAATTGTTAAATGCTTTCAAAACAAATTATGCATTCTATCATAGTTGGTTTTTTATCTCGGTAGGTGAAATTTCTTTATTTTTCTTGGAATGGCGAAACGGGATAGCGGTTATTCAAACCGAAAATCCGGATTCCGATGGGTGAGTCGTCGCTGATTAACCGGTTAATAATTTCAGATAAGCAGGATTAGCATATAAAGCTGTTCGTCATCTTATCTTTCGGTTAAGTTGCTTCTCTCTCTTAAGCGAATATTCCTCTCATTGTTTCTCTCAAATCCATTTTCATGGGTTTTTTTCTGCAAATGGATCCATGAAACTTGTTTCCCATCCATTCTTGTATCCAAAATCATCCTTGAACCTTTTAAACCTAAAATCAATAGATCAAGAAATCAATTATAGGGTTTAGTGAAGCTTCTCTCTACAGATTTCCCCTACGAAGCCGTTTTGATATCGAAATTGTATACCGAAATCTCTTTCCATCCTTATTATCTCCCATACGTATTTGATTTATTTCATGAATCATCAAATTCATCGTATCAAGCTCATGGCCGGTTGAAGAAAAAAGCGAAAAGCAGGATTCAACCCAGCAGGTCCACGACATAGAGCACATCGAATAAATCCAACTTTGAGGCGCGCACTTTTCAGAACCACGAAACATACAGCGATTTCACAATGATTCGCGGCTAGGGTGAGGTACTCAAACCTTTTTTGTTTGGATTGGTTGAATAATCTTAGTAATTAGCAATAGAACTTTAGTTACAATTGTTGGAAGATGTTGGTTGGCAATGAATTGTTTTTGAGGAAAATGTATATCCAGGCTTGGTGAAAGTGTTTTACTTCGAATATGGATTGTTCCATGAGAAAGAGAAATCGAGTGATCATGATTGGAGGTTTGATTGAGTTTGATGATTGGGTTGAGACTCATCCTAGGAACTTAGATAATGGCCTAGAAATTGTTTCACCTAAAACCTTGATATTGATGATTATGTTCATATTGATCTTTATTAAGAATATATATCGTATTGATTCGGATAATGATTGTACTATCATTTTCACACCAATGTCTTTGTCTGGCTTCGGATATTACTTAGTTTTATTGGTATTGTTAGCTTCTAGATCCGAGTTTGGATGAGGGTTTCTCATATGGATGTTGCCTTGGTTGATTGTATTCTTAGACATTCGTCCGATCGACTTAGGATACAATTGTCGAAACATGCTTAGTATACCTAAGTTGATTACTCGTTCCTTAGTATGGTCATTTGTCACCGAATCCTCAAATGCTTTGGCGTCCACATCCAGAACCATCATGTAGGTGATCCCCAGAGCATTGGGGATGAGGCATTGGTCTTTAGGTTTTGAGTGTAATGGCACTTGGGTAAAAATCCTTGATAATAAGTTCACCTTTCTTGCTCAGTGATGATAACTTAATATTGTGGTTCGGCCATGTTTGCACGTTTTTTGCGCTTTCATTTGGGGTGCGTGAGCGTCAGGCTCCTTGATTATCTCCCTACTCTGACCTCTTGCGCCTTTACCACATCCACATCGTACTTGAAGTTACTCTTGACTTATGGATGAGTGAGGGACACTCTGTCTAAATGGCGGTTTCTGTGACGGCTATTCATGGACAACGCCTCTCTTTTGAGCACTTGACATTCCAGTATCCGTATCCTCCATCCACCACCGTCCTTTCGGTGATCTCTTATGCTTGTATTTTGGACTGTACATTTCATTATGATTTTGGATTATGTATTTGTTTTGAATGACATGGATTTGTTTTGATTGTTTGATATTTCAGGGATAATATGTTATTTCCGTATGCTTTGGATATTTTTGGACTAATGTGCTGTATTGAGATTTCGATAACAAACCACATGTGTTGATTAAATAAAGATTTATGTATTGTGCTTTAACAATAAGAATATGTCTTTATGGAGTTATGATTTTAATAAATTATTGTTTTGAATTTCAGATTTGGACCTATTTCAAAATATTTAAATGTTTTGGGTCATTCTATAATTTCTCATATTTTGGATCATATCTTAATTTTAGAAAGTTTTGAGTTTAATAAAGTAATAATTAGAAATTCTTAAATTGGACCAATTTGAAAATTTTTATAACGTTTTGGATCATAACATAGTTTCATATAGTTTTGAGGTTAAATTGTATTTTTTAAACAAAATTCATTTAACACTTCACATAGAATATACAACTTATCACGTAAAGTTCGCAACTTCGACGTCAAACATGAAATCGGGATGTCGGACATGCAATAACTAACGTTAAACATGCAACTTGCAACGCTATACGCGAAATATGAAACTCATGGCGTAAAGTTCGCAATTTCGACGTCAAACATGAAATGGACGAGAATATGCAACTTATCACGTAAAGTTTTGGCTGTATCCAAAACATGCAACATCTTACGTTAAACATGCAATCGGGACGTCGGACATGCAACAACCGACGTTAAACATGCAATCTGCAACACTAATTGTGAAATATGCAACTTATCACGTAAAGTTTGCAACTTCGACGTCAAACATGAAACGGACGAGAATATTCAAGAATATTCTTTTTTTTTGCTTTATTCAAGACATGCAACTTCGTCAACATACCTTTGGCGTCCCATTACGCGACGGGACGTTAAGCATAAAACTTGCAACTTGCCGTGAAATATGTCTGTTGATCGCGTAAAGTTCGCCTTCAGCGTCAAACATGAAGCAGACGAGAATATTCAAAGAATATTCTTTATTTTGGCTTTATTCAAGACATACGGCATTTCGTCAGCATACAGCCTGACGTCCTACATACGGCAGACGTTAAACGTAAAACTTGCAACCGCTGCGTGAAATATACTGGTGATCCGTAAAGTTTGCAACTTCAACGTCAAACATGAAGCGACGAGAATATTCAGAATATTCTTTATTTGGCTTTTATTCAAGGGGCGTGCAGCGACTTCGTCGAAACGTACAACCTAACGTCCTACATGCAGCCAGACGTTAAACATAAAACTTTACAACGCGCGTGAAATATCTGGCGATCACGTAAAGTTACGCAGGCGTCAAACATGAAATGGACGAGAATATTCGAGAATATTCAAGAATATTCTTTATTTTGGCTTTATTCAAGACATGCAACAGCTTACGTCAAACATGTAACCGTGACGTCCGACATGCAACAACGGATGTTAAACATGAAACTTGCAACACTTCACGCAAAATATGCAACTTATCACGTATAGTTCGCAACTTCGACATCAAACATGAAACGGACGAGAATATTCTGAAATATTCTTAATTTTGGCTTTATTCAAAACATGCAACATTTTACGTTAAACATGTAATCGGGACGTCGGACATGCAACAACCGACGTTAAACATGAAACCTGCAACACTAATTGTGAAATATGCAACTTATCACGTAAAGCTTGCAACTTCGACGTCAAACATGAAACGGATGAGAATATTCCAGAATATTCTTTTTTTTTCTTTATTCAAGACATGCGAACGACTTCGTCAAACATGCAGCGGCGTCCAGTACAGCAGCGACAGCGTTAAACGTAAAACTTGCAACACTTGCCGTGAAATATCTGGCCCGATCGCGTAAAGTTAGCGTCGAAACATAAGCGGGCGAGAATATTCGAGAATATTCTTTATTTTGGCTTTATTCAAGTACAGCTTCGTCAAACATGTAGTGACATCCGACCGGATGTTAAACATGAAACTTACGGCAGCTTCGCGAAATATGACTTATCACGTATAGTTAACGCTTGACTTCAAACATGAAACGGACGAGAATATTCTGAAATATTCTTAATTTTGGCTTTATTCAAAACATGCAACATTTTACGTTAAACATGTAATCGGGACGTCGGACATGCAACAACCGACGTTAAACATGAAACCTGCAACACTAATTGTGAAATATGCTTGCGTAAAGTTTGCAACGATGTCAAACGTAAGCGGGCGAAATATTGAGAATATTCTTTATTTGGCTTTATTGAGACGTGCAACAACTTCGTCAACATGCAATCGTGGCGTCAGGCGTACAACGGCAGACGTTAAACATGAAAATTTACCCAATACTTCCGCGAAATATCTGGCATCTACGTAAAGTTCGCGGCTGACGTCAAACGTGAAGCGGATGAGAATATTTGAATATTCTTTATTTTGGCTTTATTGAAGACGTCAACACATTGCAACCGTGACGTCAACAACGTTAAACATGAAACTTGTAATACTTCACGCAAAATATGCAACTTACCACGTAAAGTTCGTAACTTTGACGTCAAACATGAAACAGATGAAAATATTCGAGAAGAATATTCTTTATTTATTTTTATTTTGGCTTTTTTCAAAACATGCAACATCGTACGTCAAACATGAAATCCAACAAGCGGCGTTAAATATGAAAATTGCAACCTTCCGCGAAATATGTAACTGCGTAAAGTTATAAACTTGACGTCAAACGTAAAGCGACGAATATTTGAATATTCTTTATTTTGGTTTTATCAAAACATGCTTCTTCAAACATGAAATCGGGACGTCGGACATACAATAACTAACGTTAAAACTGAAATACAATTTTTTTCATTTTCAATTTCTTTATTTTTTGCCATTTTATTTAATTATATTATATTGTATTATAGGATTTCTATTATATTATTTAATTTCTTTATCTTTTGCTATTAATTATATTATAAAAATTATTTTTGACATTTTATTTAATTTTTTCCATTTTTATATTCTATTTTTAATATATATTTTTTAAAAAATATGGTGCAACCGGTTTGTTAACCGGCTGCACCAAGTCTTTGGCTGCCAAATGGCAGCCAAAGACAGCCGGGCTCTCTTTTTGAGAGCCCGGCATGGTGCCGGGTACAATGCCAACGGCATTGTAGCCAAACCCATTACAAGGTTATCTATCCCACCACTGACATGCGACATCACAGTAGTTACAGCTGAGGTTGGCGAAGTTGCATTGAGGGATAGGTACAGTCCAACTGTCCAAGCAAACTATATATTCTTATGAATGTGATGTTATGGTTATTTAGGAAGGAGTGAGGCAAGAGTTGTAAGGATTCTGCTGATGCTTTCTTGTCGTCAAAGGCCATAATGGCATCTCCACTTTTTAGAGAATCCCGTTTTGCTTAATCTTTACTCCCTTTTTCTCCAGCTTTCCACTCGCTAAATTCTCTTTTCGTCCTTCCTCATTATGCCTTTTTTTGGTAACGCTTTTCTTCTTTTGAAAGAACCACTTGCCTCCTCTATCAAACCCCATCTGCCGCAACGATTTCAATGGGTGAGTTTCAATTTTTTGTGCCTTTCCATTCATTATTTTTGCATTAGTTGAACTTCAATTCTGTAGCTGAATTTGGGTTTCTTTTCTTCTGTTGTTTTACACATTGGGATGAGTTTTATGTTCGTCTTCCTTGACCTTTTGCTTATTATTTTTTGCTAGTACCGGTAGAAACTTCTCTGTTCATATTTATTTGTTCTTGCAAATATTTATTTGTTCAAGATATATGGATACTCTTGGAACTAGCAATTTGATTGTTTGGTTACCACCATGCATAAATATGATAAGTGTAGTTGTCTACCTTCTTTGTAATTTTTCTTAAGATAGCGGATAATAGGATCTGTTTGGTCAGTATCATTTAAGTTAGTGCAGTCTTCATAGAATTTTTGTTTTGGGTTTATGTTAGGATCTGAGAAGGATATAAAACTGCTCAAGGAATTCCCTTTTGAAATGCTTTTCATACTTTGCCTGGTTGCCTTCTTCAACAGTCTTTGGTTGAACTTTCACCAGTAATCACCACCAGAACATTTGGATTGTTATTTCTGCTTTTTCCATGATGCAACTTCTTTGGCATTGGAATTATCAAACGCAATGACTAGAACTGCAACATCCTTCCACTACCATCACTACTAGTACTAACCGGCATATCATGCCTACCATCCCACGGCGCAATCATTTCCTCAACCTATGGGTTTCACCACGTCATTGTCAGTGCCATTTGCTATGACTGCAATTACCTGAGAAGCGGCAGCTTTGCCACTTCTTAATACTGCCAACTCATTTCAATATTCCCATTTTAACCATCAATGCATGATGTAAACCATCAGTTTTATGCTTACAGTGTGGTGGAAAAGCTACTTGAATGATGATTTTCTTTATTATTGGTAAACTTGCAGAATTGAAAAAATGGGACCTAATATTCTTTAATATATAAATAGATTATGCTGTTGAGATTGTAGAGGCATGTTGAAGGATTGTTGACTGTTTGATTTCTTATCTTGAATGAGAGATTATGTGTAAGGTGGATTGTGTCCGTTGATGTACCGAAATAACAAATTTCACTATTCTGCTTTGCTGGCCAAACAGTTCAGATATATGCTTTTGAATTTGTTTAAGTTTCATTCTTTTTTAGCCCATTTCTGATTCTGCTTGTGTTGTCTTTAAGGCACATCTCACCCTTGCCCTCCTCTGAAGTACTTATCCAACAAAGTTAGAGGCATGCTTTGCCATTGCGGTTCACAAAACAAGTACGCAAGGTTGGATGCAAAGCTTGAGAAGAAAATGATTGAAGTTAAGAAGAGTTCATCTGGACATAGCAATTTCAAATCAATTGACAGTGTAATTTTACGATTCCCTCAGTTCAAAGACGGACTGAAAAACATTAAAAGTGTCTTTGAGCAATATGGTGGGTCATAATGAGGTTGCCTTTTTTTATCTTCTGTGATGTTTTAAAGATTTTATTGTAATTTGACTCCCTTTTCCTCTATTATGCCATCTATAGACGAAGACTCCAATGGAACTATTGACCGTGAAGAACTTAAAAAATGCTTAGAGGAATTGCAACTCCATCTTAAAGAGGAGGAAATTGAGGATTTGTTCAAATCTTGTGACATTGATGGGAGTGAAGGCATACAATTCAACGAGTTTATTGTTCTTCTCTGTCTGATCTATCTACTAACAACCCCCTCTTCATCTTCCGTAAATTTATCGACAAATAAACTCAATATTTATTCTTTTACTCCTTTCTCTCTTTGTAGCCCTCCGACTGAACCTGCACTAATCAGTGTCTTTGATGGCCTTGGAATTGTTTCAGATGTCGAAGATGGGCTCACCTCAGCTCAAGGCCACATTTGATGCTATAGTTGAAGTATTTTTGTTTCTTGATAAAAATGGTGACGGAAGGCTGAACAAGAAAGACATGGTCAAGACTTTGAATGAATCTTATCCTCGGGAGAAATCACCTGCACATGTAACCCGGACTCGATTCGGTATTGCCTGATTCACTTTCTATACTTCCAGTTTTTGTTCCGTTCTGTAATTGTGATAAAATCTTTTATTATTTTTTCTTTTGCTAACTCCTTTGACAAATTGCAGAGGAAATGGACTGGGACAGAAATGGGAAGGTCAGCTTCAGGGAATTCCTCTTTGCTTTGATCAGTTGGATTGGGATTGACAATGATGAAGAAACTGCAGAAATGGAGTGAAGGGATAAGCCAAGACGCATATATTTAAAGAGAAGGAATAAGCCAAGACACATATATGTAAATTGGGTGATGGTCCAAAATGAGGTCAGACTGAAACACCCCAAGTATATTATTTGTATTATCTCATGTACACTATAATATCTTCCCAAATTGTAGAAACATGAATCTCTTCAATAAATTAACTGATAATTATGGTTAGCTTCTTTCTTCTTCCAGAATTCTTCTTTTTGCTCTGTTGAAACTACAGTGAAAAAAGTTTTGTAAAGTAAATAATCTGTAGCAGAGATTTCACAAGAATTTACTTCATTTAAGTAAAACACACTATACATTCCACACTATAAAATCATAAAAAATAAATCCAAGAACATTCTCCTATAATATTATACACATCTTATACCTCAAACAGTCTGCAAAACTTGAATACGGTAGAAGGAAGAAAATTTCTAAATAAAAACCCTTTGAGCATGCTTTCACTGTATTCCAAGAGCTTGGATTCTCTTTATCAATGAAAGAGAACACTCATTTCTTTGTTTCCATTCTTCCAAATTTTCAGTCATTTGGCCATCTTCCATGAAGCGTTTGTCATTTCCGTCAAGTATGCTCAAAATCTGCCTCATACTTGGTCTTAATTCTGGGTTGGAGAGTGTGCATGCAATTCCTAATTTTATGAGTCTCATCAGTTCTTTATGATTGGACTCTCCATTCAAACTTAAATCAACTAGCTCTGCCAACGGTCTTTTCCGTGCTTCAAATTCATGCACCCTCTTCACCAGTAGTCCCTCAGGCAGCCGAAAGTCAACTGCCATCTGTCCAGTAACCACCTCGAGCACTACCACGCCAAAGCTATAAACATCAGCCATTGAGGTTTTCACGGATTCTATATATTCTGGTGACATGTAACCAAAAATGCCACGGACTGATCTGTTTCCACTGGTAGCTTTGCGATGGCCATGATCATTGCGTGTCAAGAATTCTGCAAGGGCAAAGCTGCCAAGCCGTGGGTTCATGTCCGGATCAAGAGTGATGGCAGAACAGGTTATGTTTCTGTGAATAACTTGTTCATTCCATTCCTCATGGAGATAAAGAATGGCAGAAGCAAGTGACTTGATGATGTTGTATCTGTGGTGCCATTGCAGGATAGAGTGGCCAATTCTATGATTATTATGGAAAAGGAGGTGACTCAGAATGCGAGTTGCTGAATAATCATAGATAACAAGCATCTCCCCTTGCTCAGTGCACCAACCGCAGAGCTGAACCAGATTGCGGTGGCGAAGCCTGGCTAAGTTTTGGAGTTCATTGGAGAATCGTGTTCGCAATGCAGGGCATTTACTCATGCCAAGCCTCTTCACCAGAACATGCTGGTGGTTGTCAAGGAAGCCCTGGTAGGCTGTTCCAAAGTCCATTTCTGCCACCCTTTGCGACTCTGAGAAGTTGTTTGTGGCAGAAATGATTTCCTTGAACGATATTTCCCGTGGGGTTTCAACCATAAAGAAACTATTTCGTCGTTGACTTCTGCTATTGTTAGATTTAGATTCAGTGTTCCCCCCACACTCAGCTGTTGCATAAATAGTTTCTCCTGCAGCTGTGACATAATTCGAAGAAGGGGATGTGATTGTTGTGTTTGAGGCAGTTGTATTGGTGGACCTGGTGGTTTCTGTGTTGCTTGTACTTGTGTTGGTTGGTGAGGATAAAGAAATGTACAGAGGGTGTGACTGAAATGATGGGAGAGCTGGCAATTTACCAGAATAACTGCCAGAAACAGCTTCTATAACCCATTTCATGCTAGGTCGAAGATGTGGATTGTGAAGCGTACAGAGTAGTGCAAGATGAGTTAGATGCTCCATATCACAAAGCTTGTAAGATCCATCTGAAAGCCGATTATCCCCTGCTTGTAAAACTTTTCCCTCATCAGACAACCTTCTGATCCAATCAAGCAAGATGATCTGATCATCTGGGTATGTGAGATCGACAGCCCTCCTGCCCGAAACCACCTCCAAAACCACAATCCCAAAGCTGAAGACATCCGATTTTGCTGTAGCAACAGAGCCTTTCTGGAAACTCTCCGGTGGCAAGTACCCAATTGTGCCACCAATTCTAGTAGTCTCTGCCAAATGAAACTGGTGATTTCTCGCTGATGATGTCCTCGTTTGGTACTGTAGTTCATGTTCAAGCCACCGCGCCAAGCCAAAGTCACCAAGTCGGGCATTGTATTGGGAATCAAGCATCACATTACTAGTCTTAACATCCCTGTGTATGATCTGAGTTTCCAGCTGCTCATGAAGATAATGCAGTGCAGCTGCTAAGCCTCTGATGATCTTCTTCCTCTGCTCCCAGTTCAAAGGCGCAGCAGCCTCCAAGTTCTCAGGCCTCCGAAACAGTACCCTGTCAAGGCTGCGGTTAGGCATGTAGTCGTAAACCAAAAGCAGCTGGTCTTCGTGCACACACCACCCTCTCAACCGGACAAGGTTCCTGTGGCGAAGATGAGCAACTGCAACCAACTCAGCTGCAAAAGTCTTCTCAAACCGCTCTCCTTTCTCTGCCAAGCATTTCACAGCCACCACGGTTCCGTCACTAGGTAAAACCGCTCTGTAAACTTTGCCAAAACCTCCACTTCCAAGAACTTCATCTTCATCGAACCCATTAGATCCTATATAAAGCTCAGCATAGCTAAAAATCCTCGGATTGTCTCCACCAACCTTCTCCGACATTTGCACTCCTTCCATGTCATGAAACAAGCCGGAATGCTCTTTCCTCGTCGTATTATGATGACAGAAACAAACCCATTTGGCTTCATACAACCGCTGTAATTTATCAGCAATGAAACTCAAAATCCGACCCCCGAAGCCGCGTCCATGTTGTTCCTTGACCTCTTGTTTTCTGGATACGACGTTGTGCACTCGAGACTTCTCATACGGCTCGATCTCATCGACGTCTGCCGGTAGAATGAAACAAAGGCGGTTCAGCTGCTGCATGGTGAATTGGTGATTGCTAGGATAAAACGACTAGTTTAGTAAATGAACATGGAGAAAGAAAAAGGTCGGGGAAGAACATGAAACAAAGAAAAAGGTCAGGGAAGAACATGAAACATGAAGGAGGTAGCTAAGCTATAGCTCAGGCTTTTTCGATGTGTTTCAACTCCATGTTGGTGGGCATTTATTCAACGCGGTTAGGTGTGCATGGTTGAATTGTGAACCATCAGCCGTCTAAACAAAGGAGCCTACCATGCATGACGTGTGCATGGAAGTTTCTAATGTTTTCATCTTGGCTGCTCTGAGCCAAATCTTTCTCTCAAGTTATGCTGGGAAGAGGAACAGAGCATTTGAGATATGTAACAAAAATATTGGAATACACATTGAAAAATAATAATAATGTATTCATCGACCCTATGAACTGTAGTTTTGACTCATTCTTCTAGAAATTGTATCAAGAAATTCTTTTGGGAATGATTCCATATGAGAAAATTCTTGGTTTGTCTTTTTTAAGCGCGTGAGTCCACATAAAGTTTCTTTCTTTTATTTCTTTGAATTTTCCGCCCTAAAGGTTGATTGATGAAAACTTGGATTTTTGTTTGTCAGGTCAAAATTCATAAAATGCTCATCTTGGATTTTGTCCAAACTTCAAAAGAGTGTTTAGGTGATATATTATTTATTCATATCATGACAACTAATACGCTAACTTAAATAATTTTCTACCTACTTCTGATGTGAGTGAGAGGGAGAATCAAATTTTAAATTTGAACTATATAATTAGGGATGATAATCTTTTAACATGTTAATGTCACTCTAATATGAAATTAATTTACATAACGGTCTGATATGAAATAAATTTATTAATCTTATTAATATTTTATATTCGTTTATTAATTAGCGATAGTATCTTGTTTCTTCTACAAATAGAGTCTAATCGCGTGCTGAAAGATAAATAGTAAAACATATGTTATAACTTTGATTGTGTAATTATGAAGACGTATTTGACCTTAAAGCGGTTTCAACATAGCCAGGCCCTTACTAATTTTATCAAAATAGAGTTTAAAATTCTAAGCACAACTGTTAATGCCAAGTTAAATTGCTGCTCTTACCTATGTATAAAGATTTCATATGAGATAAAGGTAAATTAATCGTCATAATTATATAAAATTCGACAAATAATTTGGAAAAAAAAATAACCTCATTCATTCCTAATTAATCATAATTAGGATGATACAATTGGATGAGAGTTTATGGATTAGTCCCTTATGATGAATCAAGTTTCGATCGCGTAATAATGTCATTTACACGTGGGATTGAAAAGATATTAGTGGATTAGAATTAACACCTTATGCATGACTCCACTAGGCATTGCTTTGCAATTCAATGGCATGCATAATGACCAATTTGATGATATAACTTGGATTATCAGCACCGAAGACATTGTTGAATGTTGATGATAAAATTCACTTCCTACACGATTCTTTCCCAAAATTTCGTCACATCACCTCAAATCACATCACTTCAAACACGTCTAAGCATGTTTTCTTTTTCTTTTTAATTCTTTTTTTTTTTAAATGTTTAATTGGAATTACATAGTTGCTTAGTATTAATTGGCTTAATGATAAAATAATCATTTCTTTTTCATCATATCAATATTATAAGAGCTTTTTTTTTCAAATTATTCAAAAGCATGTCCAGTGTATGTCAAGATTTCTTTTAGATATCAAATCTGCATCATCAAAGAGTTGATTTAAGAAGTTTTTAGATCATAAGTTCTTATTTCTAAATTTTAATAAATTATATTATAATTAAAAAAAGATTTGAATTCAATGCTGAGATGATGTGTGTGCTCAATTCTTCATAATCTTTTGTCACATATGTACGTATAGTAATGAGTGGCGGATTTAGAAAAATAATTTATCGGGGCCTAAATTACATGTTAGTAAAATTTTAAAATTAAAATTTTAAATGTATAAAATACTTGTTAATATATTTATGATTGTTCTCGACGTATTTTTAAGAATAGAAAAATGTTTGTGGTGATGATGTATCATTATTATTAATTATAGTGTAGACTTTTATAATTCTAAAAGTTAAAGTTTAAATTTTGTGAATTTATAAATTTAAAGGATTAATTTTAATAGATTTAATGGGGAATAATTTATAAATCACTTGGTGCATCCGCCACTGATAGTAATATAGAATTAAGATTTAATTATTTTTATATTCTTATTTAATAACTAATAATTATATTTTCTTAAAAAGATTAACAAAAAAATTAATTCATTTCTAAAATTAAATCCATAAAAATACAAATTCAATAATATTGTGATTTCCCTTATAGAAATAAATAAATACCCACAGCCACATGTTCCCCAGGTGAAATCATCTAATTAAATGTCAAACAAACAAAAAAGTGTCCATTTATCTCATGGACCTATCAACAATCAACGAAGGGAAAAAGGGCGGTGTCAAAGCAAATTTGAATTATCTGGGAACGGCCAAAAGGTGCAGAGGGAGTAGCTGGATAGGTGTTGCCAAAAGTCAATTTGGGGACAGGTGTGTGATTGGGACCTCCGGAACCCTGGCCTTTTCATTTGCTTTCCAATTAATGGCGGCATAAATTTATGGCATTGATTGTGTTCAATTGCAGATTTAGTGCATTAAGGTGGTTTCTGAGTTGGTCGATCGGTTTGTCTACTTGTGTTTGTTTTATGATCTTTAAAGACAAAACAAAAAGTCACATTTTGGGTTGGTACTTGGTTGGAGTTGAGAAGATATACACTTACTAGAAAAATTCATTTTAATGTGATGAATTCAAATTTCAATGGAAAAGGAAATTGAGTCATGCTCAAGTGAAATAGTTAGCATTGATATCTTTTAGACTTTTTTTTTTTTTTGTTTTTTTGCCCCCCCAAAAAGTGTTAATGCATGTGCCATGTGTGTGTGATGGAAACTAGTTGTTACTACTTACTATTAAGCTAATCCAACTACCTCTTGGATTATTATTTTAAGGACCGTTCACATTTTCATCCTTTGTGCCTCATGATCGTTTATATATATATTTTTTTTGGTTTTGACCACGAGGTATCTTGGACGATTGTGGGAAACAGCCCGTCTGTATTCGGTAAAATTTCGAGCAAAGGCGCGTATTCTCGAAATGTGACGAGCCCAAATAAAACTTTGGGTGGAAGCGTTTTGTTGGTATGATCGTTTATATATAGTGAGTGATTTTTTTGCTCTTTATTTTATCTATCAATAAGAAATCGAAGGCCATTAATATTGATATGATTGAGTGTAGGTTAGTTGATAAAATGTCCAATAATATTATTTATCGATAATAAGCAACTGAACCCAGTACTCATCTATGGCGGCAAATAGTAGTTGATGGTGGATTGCCATAATTCTTTTATTTTTAATCATAGTTAATAGAAAAAATAAACATTGGATATTTTGTGAATGATTGAAGAAAAATACTAATAAAATATTAAATCTCTTTGAAGAATAATGAAAAATAACGATTAATGGGTGCGTTTAGGAGGAGCCAGGACGTCAGGAGAAGACTAATATGAACTTTAATTTTATTTGTTATTTTTTTTATAAAATCAATCAGATATATTTTCTCTTGTTGTGTTGCAAAATGGTCCATTTGAAACTTCAGAATCTTTTCACAAAAAATCAAAACGATATTCTAAAAAAAATATTACGTAAATGGTTACCTATCCATTTAAAAATTGAAGGTGAAAATTAAAATATTTAAATTTTAAGGGTACACATTTATTACGTAAATTCAATTGCGGTGAATTTTTCAAAATTTTAAAGTTGTCTAAACAAACTAATAAATATGTAATAACATTATTTTTTATCTACTAAATTCCATTTTCATTCAGAATGAAAATTCAAATGGTAATAGCTAACTCCGTAGCGTCTAGGTTATTGCAATTTTTTTTAAAAAAATAATAAAATGACGAAAGCATAATTTATTTGGGATTCAAATATTCTTATTAATTCCTTAAGATTTAACAATTTTTTACCCAACAGCCGCACTTGACCAAACCAAAGTTACTAAAAAAAAAGAAAAAAAGGGATCAGAGGATGACATAATCAGTGAATCAATTACTGCTGCGAGGATTAGGTTACACAAATTATTCTAAAATTTCTACCCAAGATTTTCTTTTGCCTTGGTGGAGGGTTTTGAATTTTGATACTAGAATTAGTACTTTTCTTCTTTTCTAAATTAATTTTAAATTACCTACTACAAGTTTGGGGATTTGGGTTAGCGTGTTTTAATAAATAAAAGTATAATAATATATAATGCTGACCTAAGTACACCTCTTTGTTAATGGATTCCAATCCAATCCAATTCTACTTTTCAATTTTACTATGTTTCATCCGTTCACATTACGTTCTATGGATCAAAGATCTAAAATATGGAAGCAACATGCGTTTATATTATACGGTTCTACCAACTAGTCAATTCTCTCACACGTAATCTTTATTTTATGGTCACATAAGTTTATGGTTGGGGAAGAGAAAACTACTTGTAGTAGAGTAGCATTAAGTTTTTCAAATAGAGATTTGATAGTTTATGTAAATCATACATGGTATTAATCCTCTAAAGCTCAGCATAGCTAAAACTTCACGGATTCCTTAAAACATTTTATAATTCTATAAACTGTAAAACGAAACAAATGAATGACACCCATGTGATTTGGTGAAATAGTTATGAAGACTCTTTTATTATTTAAAAATGTTCACGTATCTCTTTTTCCACAAATCTTAAGAGTGGGTGCCTATGTCTAATTACGGAAGGGATTCTTTTTTTTTTTTTGATTAGCGTGAGATTCTTGTATTACTGTGAGATATATATAAGCTATAATGGTCATTCTGTCTGATCGGATATATATTCGTAGAGACTTACGTTATTACATTTTTGATACATAGGCGTAAAATCACTCACGGAGGAGGGATGTACTCTTACACCTTTCGTGAGGGAGAAAAGGCGTTATAAGTAGATCTAATTTAATTGAGGGAGGTTGAGTCAGTGAAATTCTTCACGCCGTAATCGTCTTAACTTTGATGGTTACATTTCCTAGTGGCGAAAGGGATTAACTTTTATATCCAGATGTGGGATCATTTTTGAAAATAATAGGATTTTCTAATTTGTAACCGTTTTGCAAACTTTAGAGGCATCGCTGTCATTTTTCCAATATTAAGTTCTTGTTCTATTGTGAAAAAAAAAATTGTAACTATCAAATAAAAATTAATAATATATAGTATATATAAATTTTAAATAATAATTTTGACAAAATTATTAAAAATATAATATATTTTTTTATCTGAGTGAAAAATCGTTTCGATATAAACATAAGTTATGGCATTGGTGTTTATGAAACTTTAATCTTTTTTAAAGCTATAGCTTCTTGACCTCGATTAAAATCTGTTAAATAGAAAACACTTCAGCTGAACATATTTCTCATATTCATTCATCAACCATTTTAGGGCTTAGGCCATGTAAAGCAAAGACCAATCATCACTCACAATCACATTGATCTAGACTTAAGCTAAGAACAAGAAGAGTGTAAAAATTGAAACTTTGCCATTCATAAATACCATATATTCGTTTCATGTCGCAATATGTAGTTATGTACACAAATGCATTCTTGTATTTCAAGAAATGGTCAGAACAATTATAGCTGTAGCAAATGATTTAAGGGCCGATATCAGCTTAATCTAAAGGTTGATATTCACTGTCCTTAAATAGTGACAGTTACGTCGCATGATTCTTCGTTGCTGCTGACTCTGATTACCTGTCATAGTGTCATTGCCTTGTCGGACCATGCTCTTATTCTTGAATTCATAAAACATAATTATGCTAGTGAGTAGAGGCATTTTATCGAACATCTAGTTCATTGCATGGAACCTTCATCAATCTAACTAATACTGAATGTTGAAAATTATAGTAACGTACCATGCAGCAAGATGGAAGCCTCAATAACAAAGAGTTATATCCCAAGAGCTGGTTGTGGGTGGAATTGTTACCGTCAACAGATTGTCTTCAGCACTGAATTTGAATTCCTCATTGTTTGAGTTTAGTAATACTGAACTTGGCTTTGTCCTTGAATATGCTCCAAAACTCCCTCCTCCTCTTCCCTTGATGTGTATTTTAGAACTAGAAGCATCATTAATCAAGTCAACTGACTCAACAGCTCCTCCAGAATTATACATATTTGTCAGCCCAATAGGAGCAAACTGAATCTTTTGGTTGTAAACCTATAAAAAAATATTCAAAAGTCTCAGAATTGGTGAATCTTTTGGTTGTAAACCTATTAAAAAATATTCAGAAGCCTCAGAATTGGTGTAATGAAAACAAAGAACTAAGAACTTGGGCCACGCCATCTAGAGATGGCCCACGAGTGTGGTGATGCTAGGCATGGCATGCACATGGGCATGGAACATGCACGGACACGACACGAGTCCGCATAGTAGGGTACGGCACGAACATGATCCATTAGGGCATGTAGTGCGGCACAACATGAGTCACACGGGGGCCTAGTTAATTAAGCTGAGCCAAATATAAAATTTTAGGCAAGTGGACCATAAAGCATGACGTGAAAAAATGTGAAGTAAACATATTTCGAATTTTATAACTCAATTTTTAATTAACTAAATTCAATAAAGTTAAATATCATAACATTTTATTTATCACATTCCAATTAAATGATCTTGAACTTTTATATTAACCAACACTCGAATTGAATTTGATAATTTACTTCAAATTCCAATGACTTTTGCATTGTTTTACTTCAATTTAAAGAATTAATGATATGGTTGAATTATATTTTAATATTTTTTTTCAATGTAATTGAATTTATTAACTTTCAATCTAATAAAAAATTGTCAAACTCATATTAAAATTAGAATGCCTATTATTGTTAGGTTTATGTAATGTTTTCCATTCTAATTTGTTCCATTAAAAAAAAGTTAATATTTTTTGAATTATTAAATTAATTAAAACACTAAAATTTGATTTTTTTAATATATTATTATATTATTATTTAATCAAATTACTTTAGCCAAGTGTTCTAATTTCAAGTCTTAGAAAGCGCCAAAATAAATAAATACATAAATAATTTTTTTTCAATTGAAATAGATGCATAAGGGCCGGCCCACGGCCCATCCATGGCATACTACATTTGGTTAGTGGGCTTGGCATGGGATGACTCACTATGTGGGCATCAGCACTAGTAGGCCTCTTTCTTAACGGGCCATGCCATCCACTGGCTATTTCTAAAATTATATGATCTTTTTTTTTTTTCCTAACATATGAAACTCAAAAGTGTATTAATAGAGAAAAATCAAAACAGAAAGTGGAGCAGTTGTCTACAAAGTAAGTAAAAAGGAAAAGCTTCTAAACTCATTTGAGTTGTGGGGCCAGTGGTGGGTTGGCAACCTCAACGATGTTAAGGGTACCAGTTCAAGCTCTTATGAGTAATCTATGTTCTCCTTAAATATTGTTAGTGTTAGTAGAATTCCAAATTAAGAAAAGAAAGAACTCAGGACGCTAACCAACCTTTATAGGAGATACAGTGAAGACATCACATTGCATAACCTTTAATGCAATACCAAATGATGCTGCCTTTGCTAACCGGAAAAGAGAACCTGATATTTGACATGACAGTGGAAAAATAATTAAGAAAAATGGGTGAAAAGTTCATCTTATTCCAAATGCTGCATCTTGCATATACCTACCTGTATTGAAGGAAAAAACTGCACAATCTCCGGTCCATTGCTTCCCAGAAACCTCTTCGAGGTACTCAACATCAGCAGGGGAGACCGTCCCAGATATCAGAGAATCAACATTTTCCTGAACAGAGCTTTCCTTTTCCGTACAAGGCCAATTGCCTGCTCCTTGGCAGTTGAAGACTCCAATAACGCCCGTACATTTGTTCAAATTCCAAATTTTGAGAAGGCTATACACAAACGTTCAGGAAAAAGACAATGAGAAAAACAAGGAAACAACTCAAAGATCAAGAAATTGAAGTCGTCAGATGGAGATACCTCTTCCCATCCATAACTGGATCATTGAATAAACAATCGCGCGATGGCCTTCCTGGATATTTAGCTCTAAGCACTGACCCATCAGCAAGTACAAGCCTTTTAAGTATTTTGAAATCATGCTTTCCAGGTTTATCACTGTTGTCAAAGCAGCATACATTATGCATTATTCAAGGGCTGAATTATGAACAAGTAGTCAAGCTTCTACCAAGAATAATGCAATTTACCTAACATAGACTCCGCAACCTCCCACAGCTCTAGCAACAGCATGAAACTCAGCTGCACAATGTTGACTCTGAAAGTTGTCAAAGATGTTGATCACTGATCAGTACCAGAATGTAAAAAGGAAACACGTAGTTAGTTCTATGAGAATGTGTTTGACATACATAGAACATGTCCCAATCTGGGACAACTGCTTCACCAAGAAAATATGCTGTTGAAAGCCACAGCTGCTATGTGCAATGTCTGTGTCGTTGGATTTTTTGGATAGTAATCATCAGATGCTCGGGTAATAGCACTTCTTTTTGAACTGCAAATCACAGGAGTAAGCAAAATTAATTAAACCTGATTCATGTCTCAAAGGGGAACATAGAGCATTGAAGTGCATGAATCATGTACTGGAAAATGGAATCCGTGTTCTGTGCCATGCAGCAGATTATGCTGTTGTCCTTGAAGTTGGTGGCTATGGACTCCTCGAGTGCTTGTTGAAACTGTCTAGTAAGTGAAACTCTGCTTCCTAAACCCGAGCAAATGGTTTCCAGAATGTTCTGAACATCAACTTTAACCCCATCCACACCCTGTGAAACAAGATACTTGTGTAGATCATCATAAAACTGAGAAATTTTATCAGGATCAATAGCACCAATGCCATACTTCTCCATCTCCATACAATCAATGGATAAGTGCCTCATATTTGCCAAATTCCCAGGTGACTGCACCGGGTATTTCATCTCCGGATTATACATTTTAGTTCCTGAAGAGTTCAGAACAAGGCCTCCCCAGTACCCCATCAGGGCATGCCACACATAGACATACCTGAGAATTCAGAAGTTGAAAGAAACTGGAAAATGTATACAAAAAATTGGAAATACCTAAAGAAAGACGTAGCTTACTTGAGGCAAAAGTTTTTCTTAATATCTAAAACAAAATCCTTCAGTCCACTTGTTTCTTTCTGATCATCACCTGTTGTTCCCCGAAATTTATTGTTCTCTTTGATACTCACTAATCTCCCACCAAATCTGCAATTTAGGGTAACCACAGTTACATATGCCATCACAATCAACGAGTCCCAATACATATATATGTATATGTATATATACACTTACTGTGACCCTTCAGCAAATGGCTCCCCTTCTATTTGGAACTCATTAGTTGTATCTTGCCACCCATCATCTATAATCAAAAACTTTGCAGGCGTGCCTCCCTCGGATAAACTGATAGAGAAAAGAGTGAGAATGGTCTGAAATAAAGAATCCTCAAAAGCACGAAACACCTATTGAACATACTCATTCTTAAAATATTATTTTGTGACAATTTGTAAAGCATGGCACCATATTTTGATTTTGGAAGAAAAACATCTATGACTCAATACTAATTAACCTCTTCAGGCCATCTTTGATTCC
Organism: Citrus cavaleriei; assembly: GCA_030448925.1. Classification (NCBI taxonomy): domain Eukaryota; kingdom Viridiplantae; phylum Streptophyta; class Magnoliopsida; order Sapindales; family Rutaceae; genus Citrus; species Citrus cavaleriei. The sequence goes on from JAUJEN010000406.1 coordinate 28,159, forward strand.
TTGAGGATTCACTTCTTGATAAAAAGCATCCCATGTGCACCAACCAAACCAATCTAACATTCCTGGCAGCTGCATTCAAAATTTACCGAAGGATCAGCACATTGTTGATCTTTTGTTTCTCTTAAAGATTTATATACTTGCAAGTGTATAATATGAGAACATTCATTTGATCTGCAAAGATATAAATGAAGCACACCTGTTTGGTTTCTCGGATTGAAAACGTTCCAAGGTGTGTCTCCAGTATTCTGCATATCATCCAAAAACGCATAAGGGTGCTAACAACATTTGGCTTCTTGGGCATGGCCCAGCTAGCTGTGAATGTGCTTTTTGCCCGTAAGTTTGAGTAATAAACTAATAATAAGAGGCAAGAGTTGGTATTTAGAGGATAAGGTTTCTCATTTCCAATCCAAATCTTTAAAAAAAATAAAAAAATCCTGTCTGTTATTGTTGTTATCATTACTTACCCAAGCTGCAAGCTTAGCATCATAATTAGTTGACGTAAAAACACTTTCTAAAATTCATTTTACCCTGAAAATTAAAGTTTGCTTAAAGAGCTGACCTACTTCATAGATTCCTTCACCAAATCAAATGGATTGTCTCCGAAATTGACAAAAACTGCTCGAAGGGACTCTGAGGTAACTATATCCGGATTACCTGTGAAAAAAGGACAATTAAGTGACAGAAAATGTATGAAATAGACATACGAATATGTGATTGTTTATTTCAAATTATTGAAGTGATCTTACCACTTTCAATACAAAATTCAAGTTCATTGGATGAGTTCCCTTGCAGGCTGCTTCTAAATTCACCATCCAGGACGGGCAAGAAAAGGATATAAGAAGTAGAAGCATCATCAGAAGTTGGTCCCTTTTCTTTTTCACTTGCTTCCAGGAGTAGCATCTGAGTTTCAATAGGGAATGTCACTTGCTGAATTTCCATCCGGTATCATCCACCAAATTGTAAATCTAAACAGACTGAGTAATCTCACATCCCTGCATCATACACACCCATTAAACTTCTGAGTCGGATTATAGTGCATCAGGTGCACTGTACATTGCACCAAATTTTTTATCACATCTCAAATTTTTGTTGCACGGCTTAAATTTTTAGAGACTTGAGAGATTAACCCCTTAACACGAGCAGCAGACTAGGCTTATGCTTTGGGTAACCATGGCTCCGAGACTGAAAAAAATAACAAGAAAAATCAAGGTCTAAATTGATTTTATGTATGGCTCCCTTTATCTTATTGCCTACATATTTTATGATTTCTCCACTATAACATCGTTATTAATTTTGGTGATATAGTAGTATAGGCTACTTTACTTTATATTTCCTTTTTTTTCGATTATGACCGTTGTGTCAAACTAAAATCATTACTTGAAACGTACAAAAAGAACAAATTGAGAAATACAATGAAAAACTTAGTCCACATATAATGAAGTGGCATAATCATTTTTAAATTTATTTATCTATGTGTAGAACTCACCTTAAAAAATCGATTTAAAAGGGGAAAGCATCCATGAACACTATATTCCCATTTATTAAATCATTATATTTTTCCTGCGTGGGATATTGGATCCGAAAAGGGATATGTATCATTACTCAAACGTAAAACTAAAGGACAAGAAGAGGAGGTGGCATGGCTTACTGAATCACTCCAAGCTTGAAAACATGGCGTGAATCCGCGGAAGTAGCAGTAGCACCCACAAATGCGGATGTGTTGGTGAATGGGGTCACTACCACATTTCCGGGCACACCAGTCAATGCATCTTTTCCATTTATCCTGAGGTTTCCGTCTTTGAGTACAGGCGTTCCGTTTACAAACATAGAATGTCTCCATCCCTCTTTGACTTTGAAAGACAATGATGCTTGTTTGGGAGAGATACTGTTTGGGAGAATCTTGTATAAATACGTCGATGACGCAGGGGTGAATATCGATTATGGAGTTCGCGAACCGTGTGTTCAAAAGTTTCTAAGAACAAAGAAGTAAATATCCCGTCCACGATGTTGTCATGCGAATTTCCTATAAAAAGGCCATTCCGCCAGAGGTCAAGAGGCGAGACCCTTGACGACAGCCGGCAAACGCTCCAAGACGAATCTGGCAGCTTTCCCGAACTCATGTAACACGCAAAGTCTCACAGCCATGACAGCACGCTTTCCTCAACTGGCGTAACACGCCAGATCCCACGCTTGCCCATAACGCCGGGTCCCATACCGCTCTCGAAAAAAAGACCGAGATTCGAGGAAGCATAAAAAAGCGAAAAAAGGGTTGCATTTTTGAGATAAAGAAAAACCACGAAAAGCCATAAGACTGGGCAAAGCGCCTCGAACCTTCATATCGACTTGTCGGAGGTTTACGCAACAACCGACTGATTTGTCTTGGCAGGACATCTGGAGAAGAAGCATTACTAGAGACCTCGGTCGTGGTGACGGCAGAGATCCCGGCGAACGAGGAGAACGGAATCTCGCATCAACATTTTGGCGCCGTCAGAGCAAAAAGCTTCTGTCGATAGCAAGAAGAGGAGTATAGTAAGCGAAACGCAAGGCAGAAAGGAGGAAGAAGCGCACAAGCGGGTTACATCAGGCTTAACGATTCCGTGACGCTGAGGGAGGTAATCACGGGAAAAAGTCATGGAACGAATGGAAAAGCAGATGGAAACCTTGACAACCATCCTGCATGAGCTGCGGAACGAGCGGAGGGTAACCCAAGAGGGAAGGGTGAGAGGCGGTGGAGCGGCACCAGGTACCGATATTGCGGAGAGAAGTCAAACCGCAGGGAGATTTGGTGGTGAGAGAAGTAACGTACCTCTGCGGGGAGAATTTCGTAGAGAAAGAGAGCAGTCCCCGGCAAGACAGACTTGTGACGAGGGCGACGGGGTGGTGAATGCAGAGGAAACAGAACTGAGGCAACACTTGCATGATGTAGAGCAAGAACGGGATCAAGCTGCAGCACGTGACCCCGGTCGTGCAGGGCAGCTGGAGGAGGAAGTGCGAAGGCTAGCGCAAATAATTGACGACATGCAAGGGAGGAACAGAGCCCCTGGTTGGAGGATAATGCTGGACGGAGAATCACCGCTCGCAGCAGAGATCATGAGGGCGGTTATTCCGAGAGATTTCCGCCTCCCCGACCTCAGATACTCGGGAAGAACTGATCCGCTGATGCACATAGAGCGCTTCAACGACATAACGGGGGTACAGGGATTGTCTCCATCCCAAAGGTGCAGGGTGTTCCCACTATCCTCGAGGACGTGCGAAATGGTACAAAAACTTCCTGGGCAAAGCATTAAAACCTTTGAGCGAAATGCGAATTCGCAGAAAGGGGCAATGTCACCGGAAGATGACATGATGGAGCTGAAGAGCATGAAACAGGGGGAGCAAGAAACCCTCCGGGAATTCATCAAGAGGTTTCATCGGGCCGTCCTCGACTTGGGAGCCTTCAACCACCCTCAGGCGTTAAGGGGATTGAAAGAAGGGGTGAAGATAGGAAGGCTGTGGTACAATTTGAGAAGCCCAGCTATTCAAACGTATGCAGCCGCATACGACCAGGCTAAAAGAGACATCGAGATCGAGGAGGAGAAGGCTGCTAGGATCAAGACAGACCAGTTGGAAGGGCTAGGGAGGAAAGAGAAGAAAGCATTACCAGGCAATGGCCCGATCAGGAGGAGGGACCACCAGGTCTCCGGTAGCGGAGCAGGAGGTAGGGTAATTGCTTACCATTACGAGGTCACACAGATGAAAGGCAAGGCGCCACCTCCCTCTCAGCAGCCGTGGATAAGACCCGATTCTGCATCCGGTGGTCTTCATCAACATTCCCACAGTGGGCGCACTGCACTTCCGCCGCCCCCAACTCACAGTGCGGCAAACAGAGAGAGCGCATGGGTCGACTGTAACCGTGACTACGGGCACTCCTCGAAGATGCCCCTGGATGAGGTAAGGATCGAGGGTCGCTGCACCTCCCACACCAATAACAAAGCGCCCAGAGGGATGAGGACGCTATTGTAACTTCCATGGCACCCATGGCCATACCACAAGAGTGTAGATTCTCAAGACCTGGTCGAAGATTTCGTGAGAAATCGACCGGACGAAGCTTTATGGATGGGACTTTTTCCGATGGTGGCCACAATGAAGGGAGCAGTGATAAATCTTGACGCGAGCAGAAGGGTGATAATGGGGCCCAACGGGAGACTCGAACAGATCGAGAAAAAATTACGCCAGATACGCCATGACCAGTAAAGAGATACTCTTCAACACCCCAGCAGCCAAACGAGCAAGGGTCAGGCAAGTGCCAATCATGTGGACGGATGAGGATGAGGAAGGGATTCTATACCCCCACGAGGATGCTTTAGTCATCAAGGCTACGGTCGCTAGCAAGAAATTTGACCGGATACTGGTTGATACGGGGAGCTCAGTTGATGTGTTATTTAAGTCAACTTTGGAAGAGATGGGAATAGCCGAAAGTTGGAACACACCAACACCTCCTTGAAGGGGTTCGGAGGAGGGAAGTCCTCCGGGCGTGGTCGAACTCGCTTATCACAACGGGAGCCCCGGTGAAAGAACAATGATATCGGACTTCGTCAGAAGGGATGAGGAAGGCCCTACCGACGATCCCAGGTCGGCCATTTTTAAGGATGATAAAAGCGGTGTTGTCCAACCATTATCTAGCTCGGGGTGAATGGGTAGTGGAGGGTAATGAGACCAGAGGATCGCTAGGAGCTGCTACTCCTCGGCAGCAAGGGAGGCGATGCAGATAACATCCCTCGATACCCGAGTGGAAAGCAAGACTGGCAGACAAGAACCCGTAGAGGACCTGGAGACAGTAAGCATGGGACCAGGGAACCCGGGAAAGACGATCAGAATCGGGTCGAGACTTAAGGGAGAGCAAAAGCAGGAGTTGGTGAAATGCTTACATACGCCGACGTTTTGCTCGGACACATGAAGACATGCTTGGATGCATGTCATACCGGCAATAAAGAAAGGTGTCGGCAAGAAGGCGTAAGAGGTGCTTCAACCAGGAGAGGTATGAGGCTGTAAATGTTGAGGTGGATAAGCTTCTGAGAGCAGGGTTCTGTCGGGTAGTCAATTACCCAGAGTGGATATCAAATGTGGTGTTGGTAAAGAAGGCAAACCAGCGGAGTGACGTGGATTTCAACCTCAATAAGGCGTTAAAGAACGCCTTCCTTTACCAAAGATCGATCAGCTAGTAGATTCGGACGGACATGGACATTCTCGATACAACCAGATCCCCATGTACGAGCCGGATGAGGAGAGCACGGCTTTCATCACTAACCAAGGTTTGTTCTGTTACAGGGTGATGCCATTCGGTCTCAAGAATGCTGGGGCCACCTATCAAAGGCTGGTGAATAAAGTCTTTAAGCCCTTGATCGGGAAAACCATGGAGGTGTACGTGGACGACATGATCACCAAGTCCAAAATCCCGAAGGAACATGTCAGACATCTCGAGGAGACGTTCGAGCTTTTGAGGAAGTATAAACTCAACCTGTAGAAGTGTGTTTTGGGGTCGAGTCGTGAAATTCAGGATTCATAAGCCATGGGATCAAGCAAACCCCGAGAAAAGCGATTGTAAATGACGCTCTCGAAACCCGAGGAGATGCGAGCCTCACGGAGGTTGGCGGCGTTGCAGATTCATATCCAAGGCTACAATGATAAGTGTCACCATTCTTTTTGATAAGGAGGGAAAGAAAAGCGGAATGGACCCCGAACGCGAGGAGGCCTTCCTAAGTCAAGCAATACTTACGCTCCATCGTCCACACCGAGGATGGGGACAAGTTGAATCAGATTGATCGGATCGGCCGCCGCCTGCTCTGTGAGAGAGTCCAAGATCCGATATACTACACCGAAGTGCCCCGCCGACGCCGAGACCGTGATATCCACCGCTGGAGAAATGGGCACTTGCTCGGTTGCCGCCGGAAGTTGAGGCCGTACTTTCAAGCATTCCTGCCCTAATAACCAACCAAATTGCACGCTATACCGCGCATGATGCCTCGGTCTGGAGTTAATGAGCGTAATTCGACGTAGACTATAAACCCCGCGCGGCGATAAATGCCCAGGCAATGGCAGATTTTGTAGATGAATTCGCATAGCACGAAGTATTCTTAGATCAACAAGATGCAGAGTATAAAGGACATTTAAACTCAAGTATGGCGGACATATCTGGATCGGGTCATCGAGAATGGGGTTCGAGTTAGGATTGTCCGGGCCCAGAGGGAGGAGATCTCTTACGTCAGAAAGTTGGAATTTCCACAAATAACCGTGAATACGTTTCGATAGCTGGTCCGAATTGGCCGTGGTCAAAGCGTAAAAAGTTAAGATCGAATCGATTCTGGTCGAATCATGTGAAAGATTCCAACCAAGAGAGGAGAAGATGGCACAAAGATAATCGATGATGGGGAAGTTCAAAGTGGAGGTGATACAACCTGGAGCGAATAGTCGAGCGTACATTTTGCTAGGATGGTCATTGCCGAAAAAAATGCCAAAATCGGTCCCCCTGTGAAGTCTCACCCAAGTATCGAGCAAAATTGGTGTTGCGGATAGAACAAAAGGCTCGGAGGACCCGATAGTTTCATACCTGTAGACGGGTCTTACCACGGGATAAAGTTCGCGAGCTCAAGATTAAACAGCCTCGAGATACACGGTACGGTCGGTACTATATCGGCGAGATATACATTACCGTCTTCGGTGTTTGACGATGACGACGCAGACGCGAGGGAAGCATGAAGGAATTTAATCATTCTACGGAGGTCCCCGCCCGCGTTCTAAGGTGGATATTTCGGCCGACGATGCACCGTGTGAAGTTGAAGACCGGGAGTCGCAAGCTGCGAGTTTCGCGAAAACTTCTAACCAACCACCGTAGAAGCTTCACCTCCATGGCCTCCGGCCATTCGCTCAATGGGGAATTGATCCGATCGCCCATTGCCAAAGGGACGGGAAAAGAACACATGCAATAGTTACAGATTACTTCACCGTGGATGAGGTAAGCAGGATCACCGAGAAGAAGACAACAGACCGTGAGAAACCCGTCTGTCGACACGGATCCCATATGCCTTGGTAACGGATAATGGCGTGCAGTCGATAATCACGCGTGGATTTCGCCAGAACCCCGGATAATCCGAAGTATTGCTCACCGCCACCCTCAATCGAATGGACAAGTGAAGCCAAGACCATCAAGAGGCTTCAAAACCGTGGAGCAAAAAGGGCGCGTGGGTTGACGAATCAGTGCTATGGGCATGTAACCCACAAGACCGCGACTGGGGAGACACCGTTCGCTTTGGCTTTCGGACATGAAGCGGTCGTGCCGGCTGAGATAGGAACGACCACACACCGGACAGAGCACTTCAATGAGCAGGAGAACGACGAGCAGATATGTTTGAATCTTGATCTGCTAGTGGAGAGGAGGGAACAAGCAAAAAATCAGCACTTACCAACGTGAGGGTTGCTTTCAGATATAACCGTAAGCGTGAATATACGGTAATTCGTGGAGATCGATCGGTAAGAGTGAATCAGAGCACCAAAGATTCGACTCAAGGAGTGCTGGGACCGAATTGGGAAGGGCCGTATAGAGTCAAGCAGATAGCGGGACCCGGAGCTTACAAGCTGGTTCGCGCGGACGGCCACGAAGTGAAACGCCCATGGAACGCGGCACACCTCCGGAAATACTTCCAGTAAGACTTGTTCACATTTGAAAGCTGTTTTTGCTCATGTTCATTATCGTTTATTTTTCACGCTTTATGTCCGAACAATTTCATGTAAGTCAAATCCTGCCATTAATGGAACGTCGACGAATTTCATTCGCTTGAAACCGAAGAAAATCCTAAGGCATGCAAAGGCTTAAGTCTCTTCTTATGGCGGCACGTAGCATGCCAGATCCGCCGCCACGGTAAGCGAATCCAAATCGTTTGAAGAAAATCCTGGCAAAAAGGCGTCTGCGCACGACAGTGCAAATCGTTTGAAGAAAAGCCGCTGTCTCGTGAGCTGAAAGCGTACCGTGATCAAGGCGCAATCCAAATCGCTTTCAAGAAAATCCTGCGCATGCAGCTCGCTAAGTCTCAGCCCGCCTTAGACGTCATGCCAGATCCGCTTCAACGAAGGCGCGAATCCAAATCGCTTGAAGAAAATCCGGCGCATGCAAAGGTCTGTCTTCGCCTTATGGCGCAGACGGCATGCCAGATCTCGCCGCCACGGTAGAATCCAAATCGCTTTGAAGAAAACCCGGCGATGCAAAGGCTCGCTAAGTCTCGAGTCTGCCTTTATGGCGATGTTAGCATGCCGTGATCTCGCTACCACGGGCGCAATCCAAATCGTCAAGAAAATCCTAAGGCATGCAAAGGCTCGCTTAAGTCTCGCAGCTCGTTACGGCGGATGCCAGCGATCCGCTTTCACGCCAGAATTCAAATCGTTGAAGAAAATCCCAAGCGCGCAAAAGGCTCACAAGTCTCGTATTCGCCTTACGGCCATGCCAGATCTGCTTCGGCCACGGCAAGGCTTATCCAAATCGCTTCGAACAAATCCTAAGGCATGCAAAGTGCCCGCCGTTGTCGAGCTCGCCTGTGGCGGTAGACGACGCCAAGCATGCCAGATCACCGCCGCGGCAAACCGAATCCTGTGCATTGAAAAATCTTCAAAGGCACGTGGCAAAACCACGAGTTGTTTAAACCCGCCGTTCAAGACAAAAGACAAGATTCTCAAACGAAAAAATAATTCATATACACGAGAAAGTGATGAACAACATTATTATTAAAGTGTTAATGGCTAACAAAGGAAATTTCATAAACGCTTGTTCATTACAATACAAAAGAAATATATCAAAAGACGTGGATCGCTGGGTCGACTAGCATCGGCCGGACCTCCTGCGGTGGGGTATCACCAGCTGCGTCCGGGGTGTCGCCACGACATCGCGGGATCTGCATCGAGAGGAGAGTTTTCCTCCGACACGACGGGCTTCACCTCTTCTGATCTTCCTTGGCCGCCTCCTCATCCATATGCTGAGCAACACCAGCTGCAAGGTCTTCCATCTTCAGGTCAGGGTGTTGCTTCCCGAGGACGGCCATGATGCAACGATAGGAATGCCGAAGTCCCTGGTCGCATCGGGTTGTCCGGCCTCTCCAAGTTCCTCGACCAGGTGGTTCTCGACCGAGTCGGAGTCGCGAGAGATTCGAGCCTCATACATAGCCTTCCGCCTTTCGCATCCTCCTCGACCTGTAGCCTCCTCGCGGTAATGGCTTTTGCGAGCAAGGATTCTTGCTCTACCAGTTCTCCATTCAGCCTCGCTTTAAGAACGCTTGGTCGTCCGCCGAATGTCCTCATCTTCCACGAACGGCCCCACCTTAGCCTTATAATAGGGCTACGCAATGGCGTGAAGGCGCTGCCGAATGGCCCCACCAGCGCGGCTGCCATCAAATTCCTCCAGCCTCCTTGCTCACGAAGTTTAGCTAACTCATCGAGTAGGCGACCGTTCGCCTACCGTCAAAATGGTGTCGAGGCCCGGCTGCGAGAGGAGGTAATGGGATCTCGCGGCCGCCCACTAGCTTCCCCAACTTTACAGAGCAGGAGGTAAAATCTTCAAGGGCGGGCCCACGACGTTGGCCCAGCTTTAGGGGGCATCCTTACTCGTCCCTCTTCGGGTCGGGAGGTCGAGAACGCTTTTCGTCGTGAGCCCCAATCACGCCCTCCATCCTACGGCCGCGAAGTATCAAGCGAGACTGAAAGTTGTATTTTAGCGCCTTGATCGAGCAAGAATCACAAGATGCTCACGCTTCGAAATGTTTCAGTGTCCGAGAAGTGGACACCCCAAGAACTACAACACAAACAAGACACTTGTTGTAAAACAAGCCAACAAAACAAGAACAAGTACGGATACAAGGCATCTCGAAGCGAGCACCCGGGACTGTGGAAACGGGTGGGATAATCCTTCCCATTCATACCTGACTTACCGACCCCAAGAAAAAGAACTTTCTTCCAATTCCCCGCCACCACCAGGGAGGTTTATAGGTTTCCGCTTGCTTAGATTGGAAGCAGATCAAGATTCGGGGCTTTTTACAGGTGCTTCACCTCATCAACCGTGGGCTCGCTTTGGCAACATCTGTCCCACAAAATGAACAGACCAGAGAGCACTCTCCACCCATTGGGATTCAAATTGACCAGAGCGATTTAGCCTGCAAGTATCCGGCAAAGTGCAACACCTCAAATGCCAAAGTTCTGTCCAGACATTGGGGTAATATGTCCCCTGAGGGCACGGAGCATCCTTCTTTCCTGGGACCTTGAGATGTATTTCACCAGGAATGCTATACCTCAGCCGGAGGTCCTCGAGCTCATCAAACGTGGTCGTGCACGTCATGTAATCAATAGCGTAGTCCCGCGATAGGGCTCTACCTCCTATTCTACTCCTCCTTTCTGGTCGCGGCGCTCCTGACGGGGACGCCTCACCAGAATCATCCCCTTGACCCTCGCTCAAGGTGTTCTCCGATCCAGAAGATCCTTCTTCATCGCTACTGTCGCTCGAGGAGGTTGTTTGGGGAGACATCCTCCTAGCGCTAGTACCAACACTAGACCTAATGGGCTCTGGATCCCGGATCAAAAGCGGATCACCGAAAGCGACCAGTAATAAGTCCAACTCGTCATTATCAACCTCAATGACTTTCTCTTTCGCTTTCGACATTCCCCAAACTCTAACCACAACGCCACCAACTACTACCCAAACGAAAGAAAAAGAAGTTATTCACAAACTATCCGAGACCGAGAGAGAGAAGTAATACCAAGTACCGCCCAATCCAGAAAGGCAAGGATTTGCGGTTTAACTCCTTCACGGTAAATGTAGACGAGATGAATTGTGAATATGCCGCTCGAGAGGATTCGGCTTCCTAAACGAGGATGTTTCGTTGCGTATAATCGCGAATCCCGAGGATCCGTAACCGCTTTGAAATTCAAACGAGGGCTGGATTTCGCCACGTCACCGCCCGCAATTAAATGCGATACGACTTTTGGCATTTTTCCAATCCCACGCCATAGTAGTACTATCGAAGTTTCTACCGCCATTACATTACCCAACACCGTAAACCTGGGGACCGTGTTTCGGAGAGATACTGCTCAGAGAGATACCGTCAGATAAATACGCCGACGATGACCCGTGAGTGACGAAAGCGATATCTCGATGGCGAGTTCGCGAACCTGGCAGTTCCAGTAAAAGCTGGCGCTGAAGAACAAGAGCAGTAAATATCCCGGCCCACGATGTTGTCATTCGCGAGGCCAATTTCCTATAAAAGGCAAAAGGCCATTCCGGCTAGAGGTCAAGAGGCGAGGAGACCCGGTCGACGACAGTTGGCAAGACGTGTTTCCAAAGACGAGAATCTAGGTACGATACCACGCTTCCCGGAACCTTAATGCAAAGTCTCACAGAGCCATGACCCACGCTTTCCTCGAACTGCATGTAATACGTAGATCCCACGCTTGCCCATAACGCCGCAGTAGGGGGTCCCATACCGCCCTCGAAAAAGAATGAAGACCGAGATTCGAGAAGTTTATAAAAGGCGCAAACGGGCGTAAAAAGATTTTGAGATAAGAAAACCACGAAAAGCCATAAGACTGCAAGCGCTTTCCTCAACCTTCATATCCGACTTCGGAGGGTTTACGCGGGAACAACCGCATGACCGACTTGTCTGTTTTAGCAGGACATCTCGAGAAGAAGCATTACTGAGACCTCCGGTCGTGGTGAAGATCGAAAGCAGATCCCGGCGGAACGAGGAGAACCTAATCAGATCAACAAAGCTCAACCCCAGGCAGAAGTGTGTTTTGGTCGAGTCGTGAAATTCTGGGATTCATGCAGCGAGTCATAGGGGATCAAGCAAACCCCGAGAAGATCCAAAGGACAGTAAATGACGCCTCCTCAAACCTCGGCGGAGATGCAGAGCCTCACGGGAGGTTATGAGTGTATTCATATCCAAGGCTACAGATAAGGTCACCATTCTTTCAAGTGATAAAGGAGGGAAAGAAAATCTGAATTGACCTGAACGCGGCGAGGCTTCCTAAGTCAAGAATATTGCAAAGAAGTTCGCCACCGCGTTCCACACCGAGGGGATTTCAATGTTGAATCAGATATTTGGATCGGGGCCGCCGCCCGCTCGTGAGAGAGGAAAGGAGTCCAGATCCGATATACTACACCAAAGTGCCCCGCCGACGCCGAGACCAGATATCCACTGCCGGAGAATGGGCATCATTGGTTTGCCGCCTGGAAGTCGAGGCCATACATTTTCAAGCATTCCTGCCCCTTGCATTAACCAACCAAATTGCATACACCAGACAAGCGATGCCTCGGCTCGCTGCTGGTCATGGCCGATGAGCGACTGGACGAGACTATAAACTCACAAGGAGCAAAGCGCCCAGTGCAACGGCCGATTAGCTGAATTCAAGAGTCAAGTATGATCAACAAGATGCAGAGCATAAAGCGACGACGAAACTCAAGTATGGCGATATCCGTGGACGGGTCATCGTGAGAAATGGGGAAATAGCGTGGATCGTTCCGAAGGCCCAGGGAGGAGATTCTTATGTCAGAAGTTGGAATTTGCCCACAAATAACTGGAATACGGCTCGATAATTGGTCCTGAATTGGCCAGTACGGAAAGGCAGTAAAAGTTAAGACAGAATCTGATTCAATTGCTGCGAATCATGTCAACGAGATTCCAAACCAAGAGAGGAGAAGATGAACAAGACTTAAAGATAAATGCGATTTACTGACGGGAAGTTCAAAGCAGAGGTGATACAAATCCTGTGGAGCGTATTAGGCGAGATATTGCTAGGATGGTCCAGAATAATCTAAAATGCCAAAGCTCATTCCCTAGGTTGAAGTCTCACCCCATCGAGCAAAATTCTCGGTGTCATGGATAACAAAAAGGCTCGTGAGGACCCGATAGTTTCATACCTGTAGATCGGTCTTACCACCGTGTTAACAGAAGCCGAAGATTAGAGCTCAGCCTCGAGATACACGTCGATGGTCGGGGTACTATATCTACGAGGATATACATTACCGCTCTTCTGTTTGGACGATGACGACGCAGTAATAAAGTACATGGGCGAATTTATGAATCATTTCCTACGGAGGTCCCCGCCCACAAGGTTCGGGCGGTGGATATTTCACGATGCACCAGGATGCGAAGAAGACCAGGAGTCGTAGCAAAACGCCAGAGTTTCGCAAACTTCTAACCAACCACCGCAGGTTTCACCCCACGGCTCCTCGCCATTCGCTTTCAACGGAATCGATCCGATCGCCCATCGCCAAAGGGATTTAGGAGCAACACATGCAATAGTTATAGATTACTTGCCGATAGGTGGCTTTAAAGGGATCACTTAGAAGACAACAGATTTCGCAAAAGTGAGAAACTCTGTCTGACACGGATCCCATATGCCTTGGTAATCTAAATGGCAGGTGCAGTTCATAATCACAAAGCCTGCGGATTTCCGCCGTAACCCTGGATAGATCATATTGCTCGCCCGTCACCCTCAATCGAACGGACAAGTAAGCAGGTTTAACAAGACCATTTTATCAAGAGGCTTCAAAACCAGCGAGCAAAAAGCGGTGCGGGTCGATAATCGCTGTTGTGGCAAAGCGCGCGCATGGCATACAGTAATAAACCCACAAGACCGCTGACGGGGAGACACCGCTCATGGCTTTTGGCTGGACATTTGAGCCGTGTACCGAGATAGGAACGACCACACACCGGACAAGAAGTACTTCAACGAGCAGAGAACGACGAAAGCGATATGTTTAATCTCGATTCACAGCCGAGAGGAGTGGTACCGAAACATCGTGCACTTACCAATGTGAGGGTTGTTTCAGATTATAACAGGTTAACATATATCACGCAATTCAGGCTCCGAGACCGGGTAATTTAAGAGCGAATCGTAGCACCAAAGATTCTGACTCCGCTGAAGGAGTGGCACTGCTGGACCGAATTGGGAAGGGCCGATACAGAGTCAAGCAGATACGACCCTTTCATATGCCGGTTCACGCGACGCCACGGCGGAAACGCCCATACGGAACGCTGCAAGACACCTCCGAAATATTCCAAGAAGACTTGTTCACATTTGAAAGCCGCTTTGCTCATGTTCATATCGCTATGTTTCACGCGTCCAATACCTGGGCCGAAGCCAACCGCCATTAACGTCGACGACTTCATTCGGCTGAAATCAAGAAATCCAAAGTGCATGCAAAGTCAAGTCTCGTGAGTCCGCCTTACTGGACATGTTTCAATGCCAGATCCGCTTGGCCACTTGGTAGGGCGCAAGTAACCAAATCGCTCAAGAAAATCTGCATGCAAAGGCTCGCCAAGTCTCGTGAGCCTCGGTTATGGCGTAGATGTGTTACATGGTTGTGATCCGCCGCCATTTACCACGCACGGCAAAGCAGTAATCTAAATCGTCTTGAAGAAAATCCTAAGGGCATGCAAAGGCTCGCTGTTTCGCAGAGTCTCGCCCATGGCGAGACGTGGTATAAGATGCTGTGATCCGCACCACTATACAAAGCAGTAATCCAAATCTGCTTAAGAAATCCTGCGCACGCAAAGGCTCGCTGTCTCGTAGAGTCTCGCCTTATGGCATGGTTACATGCCAGATCTCGCTTCGGCCACGGTAAGGCAAAGAATCCAAATCGTTGAAGAAACCCTACGGCATGCAGCGCCGCTAAGTCTCGTAGTCCGGCTTTTACGCAGACAGGTTATTACATGATGCCAGATCCGCCTACTACGGCAAAGCGTTAGAATCCAAATCGTTGAAGAAAATCCTAAGGCATGCAAAGGCTCGCCAAGTCTCAGAGCCTGTCTTATGGCGTACGTATTACAGGTCAGACGCCAGATCTCGCTTCTGGCCACGGTATTACAGCAGAATCCAAATCGCTTCAAGAAAATCCTATACGCGTCCCGCTAAGTCTCGTAGCCCTGCCTTATGGCGTAGACAGGTTAAGCATGCCAGATCCGGCCTTACCACGGTAAGCCAGTATCCAATCGCTTGAACAAATCCCAAGGCATGCAAAGCGCCCGCTCGCTCAGAGCCTTCGCCATGGATTGACGCTAAGCATGCCAGATCTGCTCGATCATGCTGGCAAACCGAATCCTGTGCATTGAAAAAAATCTTTCAAAGCGTACGTATGTAAAACCATTTGTTTCTAACTCATTGCCCAAGACATAAAGACAAGTGATTCTCAAACGAAAAATATTCATATACACGAAAGTAATCAACAACATTTTTATTAATGTGTTAATGGCTAACAAAGGAAATTTCATAAACGCTGTTCATTAACATACAAAAAGAAATATATCAAAAATGATGGCGGATCAATGGGTCGACTAAGCACTGCCTACCGGACCTCCTCAAAAGGGGTATCACCAAATATATTCGCCCGGGTGCTCGTCACGACATCAAGTTAGGGATCGCACGAGGAGGAGTTTTCTCCTCGATCACGATCGGCCCCCTTCTAGATCTTCCTCGTCAGCCCCTCATCCATACGCCGAGCAACACCAAATTGCAGGTCTTCCATCTTCGTGTCGTGTGTGCTTTCCCGAGGACGGCCAAGATGCAACGATAGAATGTCAAGTCCTCGTCAGACCGGGTTGCTCCGCCTCCTCTCCAAGTTCTCGACCGAGCCTTGTGGTTCTCGACCGGAGCCTGCATGGAGTCATGAGAGATTCGAAATTTGAAATTTCATACATAGCCTTCTTTTGCAGATCCCTCCTCGACCTCGTGCTCCTCCCTGCGGGTAATGGCTTTTGCTTCGAAAGAAGTTTATTCTGCTCTACTACCAGTTCCAGATTCACCGCTTTCTTCCTCAAGAACGCCCTACCGTCGTCGCCGAATCGAACGTCCCTTCATCTTCCCGGCCAGAATCTACCACCCAACTTTTATAATAGGGGCTACCAGGTAAATTGGGAAGCGCTATGGCTTGAACGGTTCCCACCACCGCCCAAGGCCATCAAATTCCTCCAGCCTCCGCTCACGAGTTTAGCCATTAACTCATCGGCGAAGTGTGTAGTGACTCGCACTGTCAGTAAATGCCGAGGCCCGAGTGAGGAGAAGCATAAGACGGATCTCGTGGTCCCACTAGCTTCCCAACTTTTTAAGAGTGAGGTAAAATCTTCGGTGGGTGGCAGCACGATGTTGGCCCGCCAGTAGGGCATCCTTACTCCCCTCTTCAGTGGTCGGAGGTCGAGAACGCTTTTCGGGTCAGTATTCCCCAATCACAATATCTCCATCCTACGGCTGCGATCAAGCGCAGACTCGAAAAGTCAGATGTACTTAGCGCCTTACGAGTAAGAATCACAAAGATCAAGACTGCTTCGACCTGCTTCGAGTTTCAGTCCGAGCGAAGCTGACACCCCAAGTTAAACTACAACAAAGTACACTTTGCTAAACAAGTTCCAACAAAACAAGAATAAGTACGATACAAGGTATCCGGGTTAGCGAAAGGTAACCTGGACTGTGGAACGCTAAAGGGACCTGAATCCTTCCCCATTCATTCGCTGACCGACCCCACCTGACCCTCAAAGAAAAGTTAACTTTCTTCCAATTCCTCCGCACCACCAAGAGTGAGGCTCTATGTCAGCCTTCTGCGGATCAAGAGACTACCAAGATCTTCAGCAATACTTTTTAAGACAGTGCTTTCAATTCATCAACTGCGGCTCGCTTTAACATCCGTCTCCACAAAATGAACACTGCAGAAATACTCTCCACCCATCGATTCAAATGACCACTGAGCCGATTTAGCCTGCTAAGATCCCGGCAAAGTAAGGCCGCAAGTGGACACCCACCGCAGACTTAAAGTTCGTCTGAGACATGTGTAACATGTCCCTCTGGAGGGCTTAACGAGATCCTTCTTTCCGGGACCTGAGATGTATTTCATCAGAATGCTATACCTCACCGAGGTCCTCGAGCTCATCAAACGGGGTCGCATCGCCATGTAATCAATAGCGTAGTCCCGCTGACAGTTTCTACCTCCTATTCTATTCCTCCTTTTCTATTTCGGGTTGCAAGGCCCCCGACGGGACGCCTTTCACCAGTAATCATCCTCGACCGCTGCCAAGTTTCTCCCATCCAAGATCCTTCATCGCCATCGTCAGCGAGAGGTTGTTCTAGAGACATCCTCCCAGCGCTTAGTACCAACACTGCCTAACCTGGGCGATCCCGATCAAAAATGGATCGAAAGCGTAGATTTAAGTCCAACTCGTCATCAACCTCAACGACTTTCTCTTCGACATTCCCCAAACTCTAACCACAACGCCACCAACTACTACCCAAACGAAAGAAAAAGAAGTTATTCACAAAACCATCCGAGCATCGGCGAGAGTAGGCGAAGTAATACCCAAGACCGGCCCAATCGGAGAAGGACGGGGCTGGCCGAACTCTTCGCCGGAGAAATGTAGACGGAGACGGAAATGACCGAATACGCCGCTCGATAGGATTCGGCTTCCAAACGAGGATGACTTGGTTAGATATAATCGCGTCAATCCGGAGTGATCCCAGAATCACGGCTTGAAATTCAAATGAGGTGGATTTTCGCCACGCCACCGCCTCGCAATTAAACGTACATGACTCTTGTTTTTCCAATCCTACGCGGCGAAGTACTATCGAGTTTCACCGCTGATTACATTACCCAACACCGTAAACCGGACCGCCGTGAGAGAGCATCTGTCGGTAGACATCGCCGGATAAATACGTCATGCATTTGCAGCGACGAAAAGCAGCGATATCTGACTACGGAAGCTCATGCGAATCCCAGGCTCAGAAAGTTCTACGCAAGGCAAGAACAAGAGTGTAAATATCCCGTCATTCACGACGGCATATTCATGGCGCCAATTTCCTATAAAGGCAAAAGGCTATTCCTGGCCAGAGAGGCCAAGAGGGAGGTCGACGACAATGCTAAAGACGCGCCTTCCAAAGACGAGATCTGTGACGACAACGCCCATTTGACGCTTTTCCCGAACCTCTGTAACACGCAAAGCCTCACAGAACAAATGACGCTTCGAACCGCCACAGAATATCGCCAGATCCCACGTCATTTATAACGCCGCAGAAATGTGGGTCCCATACCGCTCGAAAAGAGCTAAGATCGAGATTCGTATAGTTTCTATAAAAGAACTAACGGGCGTAAAAGGCTGATTTTTGAGATAGAAAACCACGAAAAAAGTTTATAAGACCAAAGTTGCCTCTAACCTTCATATCTCGACTTCGAATGAGGCTTTTAACAATCCCATGCATTTCACTTCGTTTTGCAAGGGACATCCTATAAGAAGATTGTGAGACTCTCACGCAAAGCTGATCGAAGAGATCCCTTGCGAACGAGGAGAATCTAATCTCGTGATCAACAACGCTTTGACAGAAGCCCTGCCTCTGCCTTTGGGTCTGCTCGGGGCAATGAAAGGTGATGATGATGATAGTCCTGAATTGATTCTCAGAGAAGCCATCGGTGTACAGAATTGTTCATACTGGTGGCGGTGGAGCGAGTCATCGGTCTTAGAACCATTAAAACAGTTACAAAAGGAAGTGTCAGAATTCTCTTAATAGGACACCATAGGAATATGAGTGATGTAAGTTGTTTCTGCAGTTGATAAGAGAGAGGAGATGATGGGCTTAGTTTATTGGCCACGTTTTTCACTTTTTAAATGCTTGATGTTTCTTCTTTATTAATTTATCATTTTCAATCTTAATTATCATTGGATTTTTTGTTTCTAAGTATGTATTGTATCCTCTCATTTGAAGATTGGGTTTTGGAGCTTTCTTTGTCACTTGTCAGCAATAAAGAGGTTACCTAGAATGAGACGTCTATTCCAAGATAGCCCACCACCAAGCCAAATTTACGTGTGGACAACCTTTTCTGTGCCTTTCCATTCAATATTTTTGTTGGGGCTGAATCCGGGTTTCTGTTCTTGTGTTGCTTTTACGCATTAAGATGAGTTTCATGTTCGGTCATTTAGTGTAGTATTAGGTGCTGGCTAGAAACCTGAGGCCACCAGGTTAAAATTTAAACAGATAGTGGTCGTGCACCGTATTTTTTTTTCATTTTAGGTGATTGTCACTGGGCTAAAAAAGTTAAGCTTTATAAAAATTATCTGACGTAATATTAGTTAAATTACGTAATAATGATACTTAGACATAGGTTACAGTTTTCTAAATATCTCATTATTCATCCTATGATGTAGATTAAACTATTAGTTCATTAAAATTTAAAATCTTGAAGATTTTTAATTTTATCTCTAACATAAGGCTGCAGATGTGCAGATGTAGTTTGTCGATGGATTTGGTATTGATGATAATTTCTTTAACAATTAAAAGAGAATAACAGAAAGAAAGTATCATAAATTATCTTAATTTGACAAGAAAATTAACAAAGAAGAGGAAGATAAGAGAATCTATTGCAACACATAAATGATAAATTTTGAATTTTCAGAGAAGAAAAGAACAAAGAAAGAATTAAGACGAGATGACCTTTGTATTTTAAAAATTCCATAAACTTAGAAGGGGTTTTTAGAGCAACTAATACTAAATAGATCATTAGAGCAATTAATACCTGCTCGCACCCTTTGACAATGCCCTTTGACTCCACGTACAATAAATTTAACCAACTAAATTAATTTCAACCTATGTAAAATTATATTTGTAGACTAAGGTGGAGTGACCTGTCAAAGTAATAGGCTTAAGGTAGATGCAGTACCAAGACACGGGCTTGCATTTCTGATTGGCTCCATCTTGTTTCACCTCATATTTTTTGGTTGTTATTATCATTGACTTGATATAGTTGTAATCCAGAACTGGCCATGTCACTTTAAAAGGGAGATTTTATTCAATTTAAATGAAAAAACTGACAATAAAATATATTTAAAATACTAGAGATTCTGGAAGTGTAATTGATAAATAATTTTGGGAAACCATTTGGCACCAGCCTTCCTTCTGAGACTGGCGGCGTGGTCGCTATAAAGACCCTCTTGCTTAGTCTCGAGTTCGAGGGCTACTTGACTGAACTGACCTTTTTCTAATCCTAAATAAGGTATTCTAAAATACCTTTTTTTTTTTGTTTTAAGTTAAACTTTTTAAGATGATAAATATATTTGACTTTTGTGTGATACAAAAAAGAAAAGAAAAAGAAAAGAAACAAAAGTGTATAATGTAAGCTAGCTATAGATAAGTCGAGAAAAATCAGTCAAAATAGAAATTTTCTTTGTCCTTCTATAATTTCTGTCGGCTACTTGATTGACTTGTCTAAGTTGTCCAAACATGTTCAAATTGCCTCTCCACTTGAACAACTATGTTTTTAATTTGTGCAAGTGGGGGTGTATTGTTTCAACTTGTGAAATTTATTAATTAATGACGTGACTTAAAAGCATTGATTACTTTCAAGTATAAGAGTGAGGTCGAAAACACAAGAAATCTAAAAATTCAGAAGTCAATTATTAAATAAAATTAATTACAAAAAGAGAAATTAGTCATTTAAAAAAGTGTTAAGACTACGAGATCTGTTCTTAGTATTCAAATTATAGTCATAATATTCTCTCATAATTATATTTTTACTAATTTAATTATTAATTAATCACTTATGGTTAGATATGGGGATAAAGTATATAATATGCCATAGCTATATTTTTGTGTCGATATTAGGTCTAAATGCCAGATGGATCCAAAGTAGATCTAGATCTATAGATTAACATGAAATGAAAATAACAAGAGAAAAATATAACTAGTAAATACATAATTAAAATAATAAACTACAAACTTACTTGAGAGAATAATTACTTCCATAATTTAAAATAATTACTTCCTTTACGTCCTACTTCAAGAGGCATTTTTTGTTCCCCTAATGGTGTAAAATTTGTTTTATTGAAGTGACAATTCATAAATCGTGTGGCAAAAATATCACCTGTCAAGGGTCCCAAATAAATGATAATTGAATGTTAGTTAAACCTAACATAGATCCTCAAATGATGTTGAAGTCCCATCTTTGTGCGCTACGGGAGTGATATATGAACATACACGACACAACTAAAAATGCATAGATGGGATATTTCAAGTTAATGACCAACCACAGGTTGTAATGGAAAATATTGATGATAAGAAGAAAGTCTAAGATGAATTAATGCTTCAGCATGTAAAATAGCATGACCCATATAGATATTGGTAATTGCGTACTCAATAGTGAAGTTCGTGCAATCACCTGAAGTTTTTTAATCAATGATTCTACCGATCTATTTTGTGTATTTACATAAATATATAGTAATCATCAAATGTTTTCAAAAGTAAACTCACCAACATTATCAAGATGTATAGTTTTAATATGATAATTTGGAAATTGTGCCCTTAATCCTATAATTTGGATAAGCATTCTATCAAATGCAAAGTTATGTGTGGACAACAAACAAACATGTGATAATTGTGCACATGCATTAGTTAAAACTATAAAGTAACGAAATAGCCCGTATGATGATAGGTTGGCCCATATATATCTCATTGAATTCTTTAAAGAAAAGTTAGAGATTCAAAACCAATCTCAGAAAGGGATGACCTAACCACAAATTTGTCTTGTGAGCAAGTGGTACAACTAATTTCATTGGACAATAGAATCTTTTGATTCTTTAATGAGTGCCCATGAGAATTCTCAATGATTCTATGTAACACTGTACATCTTGGATTACCAAGGCGATCAAGCCATAATATAATAATTTTTGCATCAATGAATTTATGGTTCACTATTGCGTAGCTTTCAATTGGACTTATAATTGTATAATATCATCCATATGAGAAAGTTATAAGTGTTTTCAATACGTATTTCTTGCCTAAGATATTTTTAATAATGTATAAATATTCTACATTATTTTTATTTAAAGTCCCAATATGATATCCATTTCTGTGGATCTCTTAAACTTAAAAAATTCTTTCTGAATCTTATATAAGGCATTTGGAATATATAATTTTGTTCAATTTGTTAAAAAGATAATGGCTCTTTTAGAGCCTTCAATCGAGTCTGTAGGACTTGAAATAGTGCTTATCTTTCTTTCAAGAAACTTTAATTCTAAGAAATATTTTATTTATTTATTTTAAAGAGTAATATGTGTGATTCCACTATCAGCCAAGCATACATCCTAATTTTCCTTTCTAGGATAGACAATTAATTTCTAAATTCATATCCTTTTATTCAAGAAAAGCTCATGCTAGATATTAGAACTATTAAAACATAAAACATGAGAAATTTGATGGCGCACGGTGATACAAGTATCTGACCGCAAATGCCGTCGGATCCCACCTGATCCATTCATCCACGGATTCAATCGGTCGGATGAAAGCTGCGATAATCAGATCACCGCTGCAATTAATACCCCATAAAACATAAGGTGAATATGATGTGATAACAAAAGTGCAATATAGATAACATTAAGCAGAGTAATAAATAAAGTTTAATTAGTATGAATAGTTCCATAAGTAATTAAATAATCAATTCTCCATCTTTGGGTCCTCGAAGAATTTCGAGATATCGAGATGAGTGAGATCTGTAAAATCTTATTCATTAAGGGTGTGTTTGGTTGTAGTATTAAGGGGGTATTAAATTACTATTTGCATTAAGTTAATACCAATACCATGTTTGGAAAAACATCACATGAAAGATAAAAGATTAGAAGCTAATGCCAACTCCGCATTAAATTAGCTTACCTTTTTTTTTTTTTCTTTTCCTCTTTTGCGCCGCTTTTTTTTTTTTTCCTTCTGCTTTCTTTTCCAATTGCTTTTTGTTTTAACTTTGGTTTTTGCTTATAATAATAATAAAAAATAAAGATAACTTTTTAATTTAATATAATATTATATAATATTTTTATTTTTAAATTATAATTTAATATAAATTAATAAATATATAATTTTTTATTCAATAATATTATATTATATTTTTATTTTTATATTATAATTTATTAATAAATTTATAATATAATATAACTAATAATAAATATTTAAATATGAATAAATTTGAATAATATTAATTTAAAATTAATAAGAATATAAATATTAATATAATAAAATATAAAATTTAAATTAATTACAAAAAAATTAATACAGTACAATGTAGTGCCAAACATTGCACAATATTATTATAATACAATGCTAATACAATACAACATAATACAATACATAAGCATTAAAATAATACAATACAGCATAATACAATACAGTGTGTCAAACACACCCTTAAGGTGTGTTTGATTATAGTATTAAGGGGGTATTAAATTACTATTTGCATTAAGTTAATACTTGTACCATGTTTGGGAGAATATCACATGGGCTAAGGGCACTGTAGCTAATGCGGCAGTTGACGCATTAGCTTACCTTTTTTTTTTTTTTTTTTTTCCTTCTTCTTTCTTTTCCATTTACTTTTTGCTTTAACTTTTGTTTTTGCTTATAATAATAATAAAAAATAAAGATAACTTTTTAATTTAATATAATATTATATAAAAATTTTATTTTTAAATTATAATTTAATATAAATTAGTAAATATATAATTTTTTATTCAATAATATTATATTATATTTTTATATTATAATTTATTAATAAATTTATAATATAATATAACTAATAATAAATATTTAAATATGAACAAATTTGAATAATATTAATTTAAAATTAATAAGAGTATAAATATTAATATAATAAAATATAAAATTTAAATTAATTACAAAAAAATTAATACAAGACAAGAAAGGCTAAACATCGCATTAACAATATTATTATAATACAAACGCTAATATACAAAGATAATACAATACATCAATATTAAATAACGCAATACAAAGATAATATACAATACAAATAAATACCAAACGCACCCTAATAGAATTAGCCTTAATACTATTTCCTTTGCCTGTTTTGGATGCCTAATAAAGGTCTATTTCCTGTTACCTTGCACGGCAGAGACGTGACCAATGCCTCTTTTTTTCCCACATGGATAACAAATGTCATCATTATTTTTTTTACGATGTAGAAATGAAACACCCTTGTCTTTACTCATTGTTCTGTAAATATTCCATTTTAGATGGTGTCCATCTTTGTTATTTTGATTTTTTTTGAGTTTTTATGACCACCGTGGGAGTGATTACCACATTTTTTCCTTCTTCTTAATTAAGTCACTTATTTCTTTGTTCATTTGCAATCGCTTTTTGGAATGGTTTAGATCTAGATGGATGTGATTGATATTCTTCATCAAGAGCTCAATGTTTTACTTAGCTATTAGAAGATATGATATCAGATCTGAATATTTACAGAATCAGCATTCTCGATATTATTGCTGTAGGACTATATTTGATGGGTCCAGCTATCTTATAACAGTTATAAGTAATCCCCCTATTTTGTCTTTTAGAAAAGCCACCGTTGGATTGAAACTATTGTAATCTAATGGGTAAAATACAATAGGGTAGATAGAAGAGGTTAAGTGCAACCGGCTTTTCCGGTGGCAACACTTTTTGTTCTCCGATCCACTAACGTCCATTACAAAAAAAAAAAAAAGGATTTTGATCAGGTGTAACCGAGAATTTTTGTGTCTAGCTACCAATTACCAGCAACCATTTTCTTGAAATCGCATGCTTGAACATCTCACGTCATTTTAAACTTCGTTGAAATTGAGTTGTTTAATAATTTTGGGTTCAAAGAAATTAGGGTTGTATTTGGGAATATCAAGTGTAAAGGGATTGTCGTCGATAATAAAAACGAAGAGGAATGTGAATGGAGGCTTTTTTCGCATCACGGTAGCCATATTATAGAAGAGAAACAACAGTTCAGGAGCATCATTCAACTTAGAAGAGAGGCGGTAGGCGAGGCATAAAGAAGGGGATTTGAAATGATCCCAGTGTAGGTGTGGAGAATCAAATGCAAATGCGCGAGCGTGAAACTTGAAATTTAGGTAAATCTTCGTAAAGAATTGCAAAATTGGGGGTTCATTATCGTGATTGCAGGGAAAAAAATTAAGTTTACTGGAATTGAAAAATAGTATTGTATTCGTTACTTTAAATAATGCAATGAAGTACCCACATTATATGCGTCGTGAGTAGTATATTGTTTTGGATTATGACAATGCATTTCATGTAAATGTAATTCGGTTGGATTGATTTCAGTATGCAAGCACTTGATTTTATTTTATACCATGTAAACAGGTTATATTGTCTTTGCCCTCGATGGTAGACTGGTTATGTGAACAAAACTTGTATAGTAATTATTAGTAAATAGGTGAAATGTTAATTTGTGATAGTTATATGATATATGAATAATTAATGCCAAAGTCACTAGTTTGAAGGAAGGAAAGAAAAGAGGAATGTTAAAGCGATATGTATGAATTATTTGACAGTATTGTGTTGCAAGAATGGAACTGGGGAGAATTCGTAAGCGAAAGGCATGCAATCATAATAGACATCTTGAAACAGTGACCATTGTCGATGGCGAAGGCAATGAAGGCACACAAAGTAGCTATGGATTTGTCAGCTTCTTGTAAGTTTGTGAAAGAGTACCGATAAATTTTGAAGTCAATTAAATTGTTTGCAAAGACAGGCTTGAATATGATATATTGGTAAATCATTGCAAATTTGTAAATGTGCAGTGGGGAAGCTGTACGTCGAATGAAGGCAAACGATGAAAGGGCATGCATTACGAGAGAGGTTAGTAAATTGGAGGCAATGTTTTAATTGATTTAGTTGAGAATATATTGGAAATGTTATGTAATAATATTGATTTCCTGTAGGTTCGCAAAGAACTAGGAATGGAATTTAAAAACTTACCTCCAAGCGAAAAAAGCAAATATATAAGTCAATCGCACAGAGGTGAGAAAGTTGCTGTTGAGGAGACAAAATTTCTAACTCGATGCGCACCCGACAGGTTTGCAGCTGCTGTAGGACAATTGACAGACGACAAGAGGGAAGTAGTTTCTGAAATGGGTCTGGACAATCTAATTAAGCTTAATTGTGGAAGACTGAAAAGGAAACTATGTTGTTGGCTTGTTCAGAGGATTGATGTGGCTAGGTGTGTGATAGAATTTAGTGGTAGGGAGTTACAGCTTAGTGCCAATAGTTTTGCCTATATAATGGGAGTATCTGATGGGGGAATGCGACTCCAATTAGAGGGTGATAGGTCAGATGTGGCCTCATATCTAGACAAGTACAATGCAACATCAAGTGGAATTAACGTTAAGACTTTGGCCGATATTCTGCAGAATTCAAGGGAAGCTAATGATGAATTCAAAGTTACATTTATGTTATTTACCTTGTGCACCATCTTATGTCCTCCCATTGGGGTACACATAAGTTCATCTTTTTTATATTCTTTGAAGGACACTAAATTCATAAGTAAGAGAAATTGGGCAAGCTTTTGCTATGACAAATTGATTCAAGGTATTACAAGATACAAGGAGGACCATCTTGCATATGTCGGTGGTTGTGTGCTATACTTGGAGGTAAATATTGTATTATCTAATTTCATGTAAACGTATAATTAATAATATAAGTGTTTCATGCGGTTTTATACAATCACAAATATTAGTTTTCACGTTAAAGATATGAATGCACATCAAGATACGGGGATGAAAGTTGAACACGAGATATATCAAATAAATTACTGTTTTGTACGACTTGTAAGCAATTACACAGCTTCATTTGGCATGAAATATTTTGGAGTAGTAGTTAAACTGACTTAAAATTATTTAATTTAATTGTTTGTGTAGATGTTGTTCTGTAATTCAATTGTATACGGTGGACTACGCAGAGATAGATTGATCAGTCCAATTGCACTATGGAATAGGTGCGAGATCAAGAGGTTAATAAAGTGGATAGAGAAGAAAGGTGGTTATGGGAGCATTAAGGTTGGTTAGTTATTTGTGTTTTTTCTTCAATTGCTGGTGTTGTAGGTTGGATGTACTGATAGGCAATTGTGTTTAAGTAACTAGTATTTTTGGTTGCAATGGCATAACATTACATGTCTTTAAATAAATGAATTAAATGGTTAACTTCTAAAGCCATTTTCTTTCAGGTGACAGTTCCTTTAAATGCCGGTACAATGAAGACATCAGTTGGGGGCAGTTGTATTCATAGTAAACAAGATTGCACTAATAAATCATCAATTAGGCAACCCATAGACGCAGTAAATGACTCACTCCCGAATTTAATAAGGCAATATAGGGCTGGACCTTTTGTTGTTGCAAGGTCATTGGAACACATAGACATTAAGTTAATTAAATACATCATGAATGAAGACTTAGAGGAAGGGTAAGCTTTTGTTGACAATATTTCTATCAGCTATGAGGGTGTTATAGTTTATCTGAATTTGTGAAATATAATAAACGCTATGACATGTGTAGGGAGACGATTGTGAAGACGGACAAGCATTGTTTGAGCAGGAACTGCATGTTGTCGTTAGCACCCACACGGTTGATAAATGTAGAGGTCAGTAAAAAGTAATAAAAGTTAAGGTGGATTCAGAAATAACTATTGCTTATTAAATTAAATGATTTTTCTTTTGATTACATGTTATTTGGGCTTGAAATTATATCATTGTGACATAATTCAATCATGAATCGATTAATGTTATGTCTGCTCGT
Source organism: Citrus cavaleriei (assembly GCA_030448925.1). Taxonomy (NCBI): domain Eukaryota; kingdom Viridiplantae; phylum Streptophyta; class Magnoliopsida; order Sapindales; family Rutaceae; genus Citrus; species Citrus cavaleriei. The sequence continues at coordinate 55,758 of JAUJEN010000406.1, forward strand.
TTGTTATAATCATTATCTCCGTTGTCATTTAAAATGCTATCTCACATCCGTAGAAATGCGTGAGGCGCACTAATGTGACAGCTTGGTTTTCCAGCTTCATCATGTAAGCAAGCAGTTAATGACTATATGTGCATCAATTGATTTGCAGCTTTTTTTTTTAATGGATATCCTGGGTGCTTGAAAGAATGGTTACTTGGTTTAGTGTTTTATGTTTATGTTCAATCTGCCACGGATTGGAATTGGATGTTATCACATAATATGACATGGTGACAGTGATGTTCCTGTAATGTTAATAGATTTGCTAGGGCGTGGTATTAATATTTGAAAGCATCTGTTGCAGCCACAGGTAGTGAGTGGAGAGGGACTCCTGCAGAGGTGGGTTGAGGAAAATGTGACTTTGACGCATAAGAATAATGACCTGTATACATGCGAGAGGGTATGGTTAATTAAGTTTACTTAAATTCTATAAAATTTATGTTCTGACATAAGGCTAGAAATCTTAGTATATTGCTTGTTTAACATTAATGTACAGATTATTGTCCCAGTGAATCATGGATTTGCACATTGGTACTTGCTAGTGATTTCAATTCGGGAGCACTGTGCTGAGATATGGGACCCAGTGCCTACTTCATTGACATCAAACCTGTTTGCGACAGAAGTGCAAGAAATTGTAAGCTACGCCTTTATGTTTTGAATATAAGAGTATTCAATTGTTATACAAGTCAATTTGTTTCCACTAAATTGCATCACAACTTATTTTATGACCAGCTGAATTGTCTTGATACCTGCTCAATCGAGGAAATTTACAAATTTGGCGTACCGCTTTCTGGATTTCTCTATTTTTCAACCATACTCTCTTGTTAAGGAATGTGAGGCACACGACTATGCTGTTTATATTGTTATGTTAATGAGGCGCATCAGGCGAACAATACAACCTGCACCAGAGGTAGAAAAAAATGTTGTTGCCGTGATACTCATAATTTTTATTATCCACGTATAGAATAATGATGTATACACAATGTTATATGATTGCAGATTTGGTCTTCAGACGAAGAACGATTAAGGCTTCTGTTGTTGTTGGTTCAGTTTGAGAATAATGCTGTGAGAAATAAAGTTATGGAAAATGCAAGCTTTCATTACATTGAGACACAAAGAGATGCCCTCAAACGAGATGACGATTTGGCAAAGAGGGTAAGGACTAACATAATGAAGTCGCGAAGAATGGGCCATGGGCCACGAAAATAAGTGTGAGAGTTAACAGTATATAAAAAAGATTAAAAGTAATGAACTGATGCATTATTGTCTATCTTGGTTATAACTTACTATCCTTGTTTGATTGTACATTAAGTAAGATTGGTCGTATACCGAAGTTTTATAAGTTTATGTGGTAAAATATTATAGAATCTGTTATTCGACTTCTTTATTTACTGGATCTCTTTGATCTATTTGAAGCATGAACTTCAACCATAAATTTAATTCTGCTTTGTTAGAGTATCCAACAAAGATGGGTACAATAAGGCCATAAAGCAAGTTCATCTAAGATATAAGTTTATTTTAGGTCAGCTAACCGCTGTTTTTTCCTCAAAGCCGATGCCTGAAATGAGAGAATTTTGGCTTGCCACTACCCGCCATGAGGTTAACCACTGTAGTGAGATATAATACCCGGCATCTTATTATTGTAACCTACGATTCATGTGGCAGAATAACATTTAGTTATATAGTTACCTTGCATTCAAAACTATATTTATTTATTAAATGCATTACTTACTCACAATACTAGAATCCATGTCCCCTCCATAGGCAACCGTAATTTGTTGCATATGTTGATGTACTTGCATTGGCCCGGTCATAATTCGATAAGAATCCTTCGATGCAAGTGTTGTCAGTTGAGTCATTGTCTGTGCTGACAGGGAATTGTTGAAACCATGGCTGTGAACCACTATCAAGGCTTAAGCTATTGCTGTTATGTGAGTGTCTGGACTGAGCATTCTCTTGGTTGCCTAGTATAGGAGTTGTCGTACTCATTCTGATTCCGAGTCCTCTTGTATTCATGACCACATTCTTTTCACACATGAATTGACTTCCTTGCGTGGCACATTCAACATTTGCTTCTGTCGTTTGTTCCTTCGTTTTGCACTTTCGAATCGTATGTCCAGGCTGCCCGCAGCTGCTGCATCTTCTTTCTGGTGGAGGCCCTATTTTCTTCTTATTTCTACAACCTTTGGTCAAAACTACAGTCGGGTCTTGAACATGACTTCTTCTTCCTAATTGGCCCTCTAATGTGTCTTTATCTTTATCACATATTAGTGCTTCCAACCGTAGTGACAAGTTGTGTACATCTGTAATGGCAAGCTTAAAGGCCGCACAACTACTGGCAGCTAGTCGTTGCAAGTTTCGACAAGCAGCATGCAGTGATCCCAATCGTGCTTCCATGCTCATGTATGGGGAATTTGATTTTTCCTTTTTCTTATGTGGGCTTACCCCAATTTTTGCATTCTTAGTCCATCTACCCAAAATAACACAATTAGGAATTGTTTTAATATTTTCTACCTTCATCACTGCAAAAAATATGTGAGCAGGGAATGCCAATAGTCTCAACCATTAGGCAGCTACATAAAACACTATCCCACATGCCCCTAATTTCAACATTCCACTCCTTATCAGCAAAATCATATTTTTTTACCTGATAAACTCTTACTACATCGTCATTGGATACTTGTTTTGTTGTCATGACACCTTCTTTGGTAATCTGATTTGTGATAATGCGAAATATAGCCCTTGTGTAAATGTCCCCTACCTGCCCCTCATATGCCTTAAGGTGAGTTCTCAACACAGGCCGACCGTCGACACTATCATAGTCATCCTTGCCTTCGACATCTCGCTGTCTATCCATTAGCCTATCCATTTGTTTGACGAATGATATAAGTCTAAGTCTGATACTAACGTAGTGATTTAAAAATGCATTCATTCCTTCGGATCGCTGTGTGCTTCTCATTCCACCAAAAAACTTTCCTTGTAGAAATGCTTCAGCCCACATATGTTTGTCAGTGTACATATTCGTCACCCAGTCATTGTTTTCAACATTATGGCGTGCCACTAACTCTGTCCATGCTTGTTCGAACTGATCAACAGTATATGGTTGCAGCATGCATCTTTGAAATCCATTAGTAAAGTCCTTGTTGTTGATGTTTGCCTGTGCATTTCTAGCCAGGTGCCAACAACATAGTCTATGTACTGATTGCGGAAATTTCTTTGATATTGCATTCCTCATTGCCTTGTCGCCATCCGTTATTACTGTTTTAGGCTGCTTACCGTCTACTGCTTTTAAGAAAGTTTCCAATAGCCAAATGTATGTGTGTTCCGTCTCATCTGAAAGTAATGCAAATCCAAACACAATCGTCCGTCTGTGATGATTTATGCCCAATAACACAACGAATGGTTTCCGATAAACATTTGTTCGATATGTTGCATCAAAAGCAACAACATCGCCAAACACCGCATAATCTGCCCGGCATCCACCATCACACCAGAATAAGTCTCCTAACCTATTATCTTCATTAATTGTGTGGGCAAAGTAAAAAGCAGGATCATCGCACTTCTTCCCTTCTAGATACGAGAGGCAAGTTTCTGCATCCGATTCATGTAGTAGTTTCCTACGGTGTGTGTCCATTTTATTCTGCATGTCCTTCCGTGAATATCCAACCTTATTGTACCCTCCCGACCTCTCGACCATATACTCATGTATTTGGGATGGTTTCATACCAACCTTGTGAAGAGATGATGCCGCAACTAAGTCTGCTCCAGAAACCTTCCGGTGGCTCCTTATATAGTGCACGTGTTGAGGTGGTGTTAGTGCGTGGTTGTGGGCAGCATTGAATTGCGTACATATCCATGCAGTATTCTCATCCTTTCGTTTAATCTTAAATGCAGCTTGGCAACCAGTCCGAGTCAGGGGTCTTGCCTCTCTTATCCTATTATCCTGACAAAGAAACTTCTTTGGTCGATACCCTTCTCAGCTACAAACCCACTTTCTCCCAATGAGCACACCTTTAGTATTCCATTTTTTATTATGTCGTCGAACTCTGAATCCCATTTCCTTCGCATATTTACAGTAAAAGGAATCGGCATCTTCATCGGTTATAAATTCCCGACCCAAAACATCTACTGTCTCAATCCTTCCTAAGGCCGATTCATTGTTATCAGCATTCACCTCATTTTCTGCCTCCTCCTCAGTTTCTGTATCTGTTTCAATGAAGTCCTTATTCATGTCGGTGGAGGGATCACCGTCGGTGGCTGGCCATTCATCGTTCTTGTCTGCATGCATTTCGTTAGCTCCTATCTCTATAATTTGGTAACTCAAATCACAGTCAGTCTGAGAACCCGATGTCCATGACATTTTACTTCTTTTATTTGCCTGACAAATTAAACAATTTTTTTTATGAAGGATTTATATTGAGTTGTTATAAACCAAGAAAATGAAACTAACGTACATGTAATGCACACGTTAACTAAGTATCTATAGGCAAAACCAATGTTATTGATTTACCCAAAAATGAAGATACTTACTTAGTGAAGTGGGACGATCTGATGCACTCTCAATCCCAATGTTGGCAAATAGTCGATCTGATTATTGTAGATGTTATCCGTGAACTTGACCACCTCCTGGCTGCCTTTAACGTCAATGGAGTTTGTTCTTAGTAAAGTGTCTAAAATTTTACTTTTGTCCACATGCAGTCAAGGTTGACCTTCAATGCACAGTAACGCGCGGGCTCATTGTTCAGTCTCCCGCCCTAATAATTCGCAATTGGTTGTTGCAAAAATTTTAAAACGAAAAATTAATTACATTCGATAGTGCCTATGCCGAGAAGGATACCATAGCTCGATAGTCGTCTCTTACAACCATTTCAATTGTTGCTTTAAATAACCCAAAAATCGTTGTTGTGGCCTAAGACTAATATGAACTCTCTGTGACCATCGAAGCACATATAAGCCCTTCAGCCTGAATAAAATATCTACTCTGTTTAATGTTTTATTATTTCATACATACTTTCATGCATAAATTAATAAGAGGATTCTGCCTTCATAATGATGTTTAGGTGTCGGAGTATATCATACATGTAAAATTTAGGTACATAGATGTCAATAAAAGTGTTATTTCATTAGTGCATTCATTTAGCTTGTCGATAACAATGATAGTTTGCCATTCTTTATGATTACATCAAAGGTTAATTGCACTCTATAGCCATAGGCATGGTGGAGCTATGCGATTAACTTAAGTACAGCTGCAGTAATAACAGCAAATAACGCAATGGCTACACCAACCTCCAACCACTTTCGGTTTATAAGAAGACTATCATTATCCATGGCGTTGAAGGAGGTGGGAATTTCTCCTCTGCGATATGCCGTAACTATATCAGAATATTTAGCTTCTTGGTTACAGGCAACACAATGTGCTTCGTATGCCTTTTCAGCGGATTCCTTTGATTTATACGACTTGAATAAGTTTCCAGGAAATCCATTCACTTGCAATTGACATTCGGGCCACGATTCATAAATCCCCGGTCTTCTTCCAACAAACACTACGTAATAAGTAGTTCGTGCCATTGGATTCAAAAACCTGCATTATTCCCAAGGTTACTGTCCACAGTAAGAACTTATTTATGGGGGATTGGTTAGGCTTTGTTTGAACATGTGAAGTAATTGCAACACCGAAATTTTAATTCCTTCACATTAGGCAATTACACTAACTTAATTGACTTTCTGATCTACCTACATTAGTTACAAATTTAACATTTACAACAGATAAGCAAATACTGAACCCCTAACAAATCCCGACAATATCAACACAAATAGCAAATGTAAATGTACACGACATATTATAATCCCCTCTTAATAGGAATATAACATACAAAACCGCATATAAGGAGATTTCATGCTAATTTTATGGCTTATTTGAAGACATAGTATGATTTAGGGCGATACTTTCCTTTAATGGACACTAACCTGAAAAAGAACAGTCCAACGCGAGTGGGTATCCCTCGATCTCTTCCGTCAGTGCACGTAATATGAGGACAACTACCACAGATCAAACGATCCTCTCGACGGCAGAGTACAGGCCCCAGTTTATAAAGCAACCATGCCTGTGGGAATGGATAATTTAGGTCGATGAAGAAATGGTATGAACCTTCGCTGGGAAAAGGTTTTATACTGGCCAAATGGATATAGCCATTTGGCACGTGGCAAGGCCACATATTGGTCATGGGATCTGGAAACTATTGCAATACTTTGTTTTTTGGACACAGTCGCATGTTGACACCTACATAATGTTATTTGATAAATATTTGGGACTTCAGATTACATTTTGCTCATCACAATTTTGTTATCACCTTATCTGTTAAATGCGTTTTATATGATAGAAATCATTTTTATTTAGTTGATTGTTAGGTATATGTGCCAAATACGAAAGGATAACCACTTACTATGTTTGGATTACAGCACATGCAATGAAAACTATAATCACAATATATGCCCGCATATAATGAAATTAATTTTAATTACATTTGTAACGCGATAATTAAAACAACACTCTCATGCTTTGGTGAATGGATTATCGGTTCTTTCTTGGCAGTCAATTTGTTGATGGTCTGCGAATTGTATATATAACCACAATAAGCATGGCTCATGTATCAACCAATAATGGCGCACATTGTCTTAATAATATATTGTTGGTGCATTTAGTACCAACGCTCAATATAATCGAACACAACATTTTTAGTTGAAGGGTCGGTTAGCATTTGAAGCTTCATATTACACATCCAAATTTTAGGTTAAGATAACAATCAACTAACGGGAGCCAAATATATTAATGGAGTTCATTGTTAGTGTATATAAACCAATCATTAATAAATATAATGGTGTATGTTAATTAATAAACATATTGATATATTGATATCAATGACTAGCAACAAAAATGCATTTACGGTAAAGCACGAATCTTAGCAAAAAAGGGTAAGTGATAAATATTAAAAAACTGAATATAAGTTTCATCGTGTGGTTATGAAGGGGTGCTATACTTTACACCAACTCCAACATCGCCAAACCCCGTTAAGTTAATTAATTATTATAATTTGTTAATTATTGAAAACACTTTCGACATATTAAGTTTTACGGTTTAAAAAATAAGTATTCATTCATACGTTTATTTTAATTTATTGATATAATTATTGGTATTATATAATTGTAACAATAGATTAAACTGAATAATAAACTATTACTTATAGCTGTAGAATATAAATTTTGACAAGAAGTTTGATTACAGTTAAGATTGTTATTGTCATAAATTATTTTTATTTATTAGTATAAATGTGATTATTCACTTATTAATACATGTAACAATAATAACTATTTCTATTATTTAATGAGCATTCCATTGTTATTATTAATAATGTTTGTTATAATAATAAAAATCATATGAATATTAATATAAATAACATTAATATTAATATAATGGTGATGATGATGCCATAATTAAGGCATTTTAGTGAGAGTATAACTATTGGCACCCGTATAATGTCTTGATAAAACCCCTGTTCAGACGAACCCCATTACTAATGGAAATAATTCATTATTTGTCCAATATTACCCCTAAATTAATTCCAGTTAATCGCTTCTTTAACTTTGTGAACAAATCCATTTATTTGAATTAATACTTCATCAAAAAATTAAAAACAACATTATATGAAGACGAGTTTCGTAAGAGATTTAAAGGGGTGCCAATAGTCTCACTCTTCTACTGAATAGACGGGAGTAGGCTTATTAAGATTCCCAGCATAAACTGAGATAAACACGTAAATGAGACACAAAACCATTCCCATTGCGATTACAACAAGTTACATAAAAAACTTCTTATGATCCTTAGTTCTCGTTCCCAGTGCAGATCGCTCCCATCCCAGCCAGTTTCGATTCCAACCCATTTCTATTAAGGCTCCCGCTAAGTTGGATCATCTCGAACATGGAGCCAACAAACCGCAACTGTTAGAATTGGATGTTAAAGTAACGGTGAAGATAAAATATGTACGAAATATAAGCATTGACACCAACAACACTCTCATTTTCACACTCTCAAACACAAAATTGTATCTTGTTTCTTCTTCTTCACACATATGTCGCACCTATTACTTCTTTTTGTGTTTTAACAATATTCATCACCAACTATTACCACTGCTGCAATGTATGGCGAAATGGAATAGTAAAGGTGGGAAGGACGAGGATGAATTTTAGTTATTATCAATTTCCTACATCTTCAATCTTCGGTTGAGGAGAAAAATTAACTAGGGAATGGAAATCGGTAAGTGATAAATATATTCATTGAAATCATAATTTATGGTCGATATATCGATAATACCAATTTTCGATGCATTTTTGTGTGCGAAATATGTCATAGTACGCTGGGAGATTTCCAAACTACAGCAAGCCGTAACCATCGAGAAAATGTACTATTTAGATAATTAAGCTAGCTGTGGAATTATTTAAAGATGGGTCACATACTACGCAATAGTGTTGTGGTTCGTGTGGGTTCAACTGTTCAAGTCAACTGGGACTAATAAGGGCATAACTTGAATGGAAATGCATACAACTTAATGGACATTTGATTAAGTCACGAGTGAAACGTCCCATTATTTATTCCATTGGTGCCCATATTACAATATACTTGGAATTTATGCCTGATCACATATTTTACAAGGCATACACACCTAGTACACGACATGGCACATTTTCAAACATAGATATCACCGCGAACTTCAGCCTCTAAGGCATATAGAAGTGACTTACCACACCTTCACTTTCTAACAAAAGCGGTGCATATACTCGAACCAAAAGTGGCTTAGCAGACTTGTCACTTTCTAACAAAAACGGTGCATATACTCGAACCAAAAGTACATTATCACTAGCCAAGAAAGCTCGGCGGTGGCCGAAACCACTATTTAGTTGACATAGGACGCTCGACATCCCCATGCATAACATTGGGGAATGCTTCAATATCCATTGTCTGTCCATTATCCTCTCTTTTAGCAGCCTGGAACACAAGACAATACAACTTAAAAGAGGAATATAAAATTTTCAATCTGCATACCCAAATGAATAATCGTGGTAACTTTTGAAATAATTGAAAAATACATATCGTGCATCAAGTTTTTTTACCTGTGCAGCTTGACGTAAGGTTCTTAACCTTACGTACGGCGTGACCAACGCCTTCACATTTCTGACACTTATACATACGTTTGGGGCCGGAAGGTGGCTTTCCAGAATCCCCACTGTTTGGTGTATTAACAGTGTTATCTCCAAGATCTGCTTGCACTGGAAGAGGGGTAGGGGCAACTTCTATCAGTTGTTGGACCGGAGAGTTAACATGCACCTCATTATGTTCGCCTCGTCAGCGTGCATCTGTTAGGCCTCGAGTAGTGATTGCCTTTTGGACCTCACTTCGCTCGCTGGTCTCAAGACCATCGACAATGAAGAATCACTGCAACGCCACATGAAAACGTGACAGTATCCCGCTGGGCGCATGCTCGTGCACTCCATCAAGGGTTGTTTCAAGCAGCATCAAGGCACCGGCCGCCTAGCCGATCACCATTGCGCCGAGGCATGATGGACACGAGTCGATGCTTGAACGACAGGTATGGCGACGTCGAAGGCCTCCCATGTCCACGGCCAATAACCAGGAAGCGTCATCGTAAACCGCTGAGTTCTCTTTGTTGGCCAGACACGAAAAGCCAGTGCCGACATGAAATTCACAAAATACGGCGGTTGTCACCTCTCTTAATGCTCGCGGATCATGACATTTGAAGCGACGCCGCTTGAGAATACTCGACTACACGGCCCAAATACCAGACGGTGCACAAGTCGGATGAATGATGATTTTTCCAAAAGCGGTGGTGATTCATCGCTTAAAGTCAAGGTTAAAGTCGTAGGTTCAATACAAAAATTTGCGGGCCGAATTTTGAACAACAAAGAACAAAGTCTCACCCATATAATCCAAGATGTCGTGAATGCCATCGTAGGTATAATGGGAATCCATGAGGTCGAATCCATCCTAAAAATTTAAATATCACGGTGGGACTGAAGACATTTATACGAAATATATGGCGCAAACAAACACCACATCATGAACTGTGGAAATTAAAATGATAAAAATTATGAGGTTACAGTCCAGTTTTTCAGTGTATGAGGGAAAATATAGGAGATACTCGGCTGATGTTAATGTAAATATCAAGAAAAACACTTTTAATTAGGACTTATGGAGGAGCGGTAAAGTATTCAAAACGTCTTTAAGTCCCTCATGCTAACGTACTTATAAACTAAAACAAAGCCTAACGCACAAACACACACTAATTTAGCGTTTCACAATATACGCGAACGAGTGTAAGTGCGTATGCATCGCTGTTGCAAAGCTCAATGATTGGTCGTATGTATGAATGGAAATGCGCGTTTCTATAAGTAAAGGTCACGCGGGTAGGTCATTAATAGACCACGTGATGTAAATCTATTAACCTAACACTCTGGAAAACATGATATTTGCGCCAATAATCCTCCCCTATTAGGAATTTCCATGTATGAAGCTAAACACTGGTATTGTTGATATACACACCTTTTGTGAATATGTTTTTTGTTTTATTTATAGGAAAATAGTAGTTCACTGCGGTGAACGAGCATCTGTCTATAATTATAGGTAAGAGAAAATGTTAGAGGGGCAGATTGTAAAGTATTTATAATTATCAACGCTAGGTAATAAAATATGAAAGTTGAAGGTGCCTATGCGAACCGCGTAAAGATCTTACCAACCTACGGATCCGCCCATCCCTGGAACCACTATTTATGGTTGTCTTTTATGTACTTTTAGTGACAAATAACAAGGGTCAATGATAAAGGCACCAGAGCACCAAACAAAAGTTCAAGTTCAATGCTTCCAAGCACAGACAATACTTGGATAGTCCTACGTCATGTCATCAACTGTAGAAAACAATAATATATCCAAAATAACATTGTTGCCTTTTTTGAAAGAGACAAGACTTACTGACTTTGCTTATGTCCTGTCTATAAACCCGCCGCGCTTTTGGGGTAATGATGCCATACTAACCTGTCCCATCAAAATAAAGTCTTAGTCACTCATCGGGCACGTGGCATAAGCAGGTCCGAGAATTACCTACGTGACACTACTTTGATCTGAAGTAGCCATCCCCATAGAACCGACATGACTTGGAAACAACACAAATGTAAGGTAATTACCACCCGGCTGCTTGTTTATATGGCTTAAGTGGGGGCTTAAGTGCCTACCATCTAATATCAAATGGGAGGTTGCTACCTTCTAAGCTTAACGTACACACTCGCAAAAGCAAAGACACGGGTCATCGAGAGAGAAAACCGCGTAAATGCAAAAGTGCTATGGAGTTGGCTAAAGTTGGATCTGTAACTTAGTAAACTCCTATTATATTTTACACGATAGCATATGTTACAAAATATAAGGTTAGCTGCGATGTAGTTGGAGGGACCATAGGCGGCCCATTTGTGAAGTAGTGAACAGATGGGAGAACTTGGGTCTTGGCAAATTAACCGGCAAGTTGGAAACATTATTACCATTTACAATACGTCAACGTCAACTCTTTAAACTATAAAAATCATTTCAAACTGAGCCATGCCCATTAATTACCTCCTGACCGGCCACGGTAAACCCTGTCACATCACGCCACCAAATAATTAGTACTTTTGTCCTAACTATTAATTTTTCTTTAATTTAGCATATACATAGTTCTTTTTCGTACATGGGATAAATTTGCAATGACCACATGCGTATTTCAAACTGAAACCATACACGATTATACGCACAGTGTAAATTCAATAATTTATTTAGTGCAATGAATAGATTGAAGTGAAAAAAAATTTACAGTTATTTCATCCGCTGCGAGAAATCTTCTTGGCCTTATATTGTGCATTACTTGGGGATTGTATTAACAAGCGCTAACAAATAACATTGGTACGTGGCTAACAAATAATATTATGTGAGTTTATTCAATGAAAATAATTAGCCGATACTTGTCTTACGCAATATATGCTGGAGTAACAATTGAAATATATACGATGGTGACTACACACCATCGTATATATTTATATGCACATATAATTGTTATAAGATGGGGATTCATTTTTTCATTCCGTATCGTTTATATGTATGTAGTTATAATGCCAATTAACAAACGCGCTTACTAATTCCGTAGCTTAATCTATGAAAAAAAGGGGCAAAACAACTAATGAATAATGCCATACAAAAGCTCCAAAAAATCAACCAATAATCTAATAGAATGATATACCTAGTACCGGGCCGTTCAAGGATTTAGGTCGGGCCCAATTGTACACATTTGGATTATAGTATTAACCATGATATCAGTAACAATGGGCCTGGCCACATCTTACTTGCCAGGAGTCATCGCCTTTATGTAGTTGTAAAACACGATTAAAGGCCTTAACTTCGCGCTCTTTAATTTCGAATTTGAACAATCGGCAACCAAAATTTGCAAAAAATCATGCGCGAGGAACGAAATCCTCATTCCACCAAAAGTTTCATTTATTTTTTCCTACAGCAGAACCACTTATGCTAATCCAAGAATCAAGGTTTTTTTCTAACAAGCATTCACGGCTCGGACGGGTTTTGGCAGTAAGAATGTACCGGGAAAGCATTTACTGTCGAAGACGCGAATCTGGGTACAATCTTCAATACAACTATCGAGAGGCATCAAACACTCAACTAATGAGGTATTGCCTTTCAGGAAGACGTAGAAACCAATAACTCTTCAATATTAATTATAAATTCCTTCTGTCGTTTATATTTTATTCGTCTTTTATACAAACTTACAAACCCAAGACCGTTCTGTTATTAGTCATAAATTCCAGCAAAGACTATGTTGATTTTTAATATTTATCCCATCCATTAACGGAAGCTACAATATTGAATTACTTTAATTTTAAAGAATATGTTATCAATGTATCTGGTGTAATTATATTCATATATTTGTTAGGGAACCCAAGCATTTGCGGACTTCTCCAAGATCGGTTGTTAAAATTCCACAGAATATTCAGGACGTTGAATCAGTTACGATTGAATCGAAGACGAGAACAAATAATATGCGTAGAAAAAACATCGCCAAGGAATTGTTTCCAGATGGCAATACGTCAGCATATGAGGGATGTTCTCATTTTAAGGTTCACCAGTGCCATGGACATGGCTATGAAGGATCAACTTGTGGAGTTCAACTACAGATGTCTTGCGATCAATGCAGTATGGCAGTTGATTCAAAAAATGCTTTTGAACAATCAACGAGAGTACATATTCCTAACATCGAGGTAAGATGCTCTAAAGATGTTCCAAAGACGTCAATGAAAGTCCGCTAAATGTTAATACCACTCTCTCTGTAGAATATTTTGATTCGCCATCGCCTTCTTGCCAAAGATGTTATTGCAGAAGAACTACCTTCGCCATTTTTCAATCTTCAATGTGATATAGATGAACTCTCGAATGATGGGAGTCTATTTTTGTCCGACAGCACTGACAATGATGGGAGTGTATTAGAAAACTCATGGGAAGGATACGAGGATGATTTATTCCAAAATGTGTTTGACAAAAAAGATGAAAGATCATGCATTGTTGGGTTCGTATTTGAAAAAGGGGGGACGAACGGTATTATAATGAAGCTGGGACATAAATTTAAGGATGAATTTCAGTTTAGAACAGCTGTTGACATTCAGGCAATGCGAGATGGCATCAAGCTTTGCGTAATGGAGAATACAAGTACCTTCATCAGTTGTGAATGTTCTGACCTTACGCAGGATCGAAAGTGCAAATAAAAGCAACGAAACAGGTTTGCAAGGAAATTATAACCAAACCACACATGCAAGAGGCGCAATTACAAATTTCCATTGGGGACAAAGTGGAATGCGGCAAAATTCTTGCATTTGTGGGTGCAAAACCCAAATATCGATTTCCATCGATTGAGGTATGAAATTGAAACATACTCTGGTTTCAAATACCCTACATGGAAGTTAGAGGCTATAGACAAAACTGCAAAATTATGGCTGCGAACATATCACAATTATGGTTATGAGCGCTTGTTCCAATACAAAAATGAAATGTTAAAGGTTAACAGTAACAACATTGTCATAATACAGACAAAAACATTCGATGATCCAGATCTTGCAGTATTTGACAGGATGTTTGTTCTATTTGCTGACTGTTCACATGCTTTCAAAACAACATGTTGGAGACTAGTAATTATAGATGGATGGGAGATTGACAGTCCGTACAAGAGTGTGATGCTCGTTGCGGTGTTTCGTGATGCCAACAATGCCGTACTCCCTATTGCATTTTGCGAGGTACAAGAAGAGAACTTCGATTCGTGGTCTTTTTTCCTTAAGAATCTATATGAGGGACTCCGCATGGACTACATGGATTATGGAAAGGGTATTTGCATCATGTGTGATGGGGATAATGGAATCGACGAGGCAGTGTCAGAGTCCCTTCCCTACGCTCAATATAAAGGCAAAGTGCTTTTTACATAACAAACTTGAGAAGCGAGTTTCCTCAGCACCTGTAGTACTTTGTTTTGGGTCAATGCAGAGTACAAACAATGTAACTTTCCAGCAGCATATGATGCTATTACAAGATCAAAACAGAGACTGTTATGGGTGGTTGATTAATAGAGAATACCATTGTTGGGCTCTTTTATCAGATGTCTGAATGGCCAAGAAACAACCGACATAACTATAAGTCAGCAAGTAATCAACTTCGGGTTTGTCAAGTATCTAGATATGAATGTGGCAAATAGATTTACTGCAATAACAAGAGAAACTGCAAAAATTTTTGAAAAAAAGTACTTGGCTGGGTGGGATTGGGTGCGGGACAACATCACTCCAGCAGCACGACAACAAATCATACAAAATGTCATTGAAGGTGACAGATGGAACATCCATGGTGGCGCAAACTCAAATATTTTAACTGTCACGATGAATGGACTTTCCTTTGTAGTTAACAAGGAACTTTTGGTGTGCTCTTGTGGCTTGTGGCAACTTTCGGGAATACCATGTTCCCATGCCTGCCAATGCATCATCCGTTGGGCTGGTGGATATCATGACTTTGTACATGTTTCAATGACAATTGACGTATACAGGTCAACTTATGGACCAGGTATGAAAGAGCTTCCCGAAATATGTAAGTGGACACCTCAGCTTATTGATATTGTTCAGCCACCACCAAAAAGGTTGGTGGATCCTATGAATGGAGACGATGAAACAAAGGTAACATGCAATTAACTGTTTAATATCTTACAGTTCAACATCTTATGTTCTCATATGTAGCTAAATATCTTATGCTAAAATAACTATTGCTTTTTATTTGTTCTTGGTTTTTCTTTTTATACCATCCCACCAGAGCCACACGCCTCTGATCGAGTACGAAAGCCTCAACATTGTAAGCAGCAGCAGCTATGACAAATCCATTAGTAAGTGGGATCACTCTTCCCAATTGTCGTTGTATGATAATAAATTTATTCACTTTGTTTGTTCTTCTTTGCAGGCCTTTAGAATTGGTTTCAGCAATCTCCAACTTTTTTGTTTGTAGCGATCTCCAACTTTTTTGTTTGTTGTACCTGGGGAATTCAATGTCGGCTGCATTGTTATTTTGTATGCTTTGATATCATAATAACAATATCT
This sequence comes from Citrus cavaleriei, assembly GCA_030448925.1. Lineage (NCBI taxonomy): Eukaryota > Viridiplantae > Streptophyta > Magnoliopsida > Sapindales > Rutaceae > Citrus > Citrus cavaleriei. The sequence continues at coordinate 71,514 of JAUJEN010000406.1, forward strand.
ATATTGCCATGAATATTGTATGTGGTTCGTTGTTCATATAAAACTTGTTATTTTTCCTTGTTCAACTTGGTATTCCAAATGGCTCATGCATGACGGTGGTGTTTCAGTTAATATACTAGTTACATCATCTGGAACGTTTCTGACCGGAGATGTTTAAAATAAATTAAAACAATTAATGTAAGGATTAAAAGAGCAACAAATACAACCCAATGGTAGAACTGAAATTTTCTCCTTATATCCATACATTGGTTCATAACAATTATCACACTTGAGTAATAGAGAGATCAAAATCCCCTCAACAGAACGGAGATGGCTTTGAAGATGATTTGATGATCTAATAAAGACAAAAATAGATAATAAAAATTATTACCGTAAGTCAACATTATGGTCACTACAACAAATACATGCACCATTCCAACTACAACTTTATCAGCTTCAGTCCTTATTAATCTTGACTAGGCAAAGGGAATTCCAAGACCATGTCCCAATTCGGTCTACCTCTCCTGAATCAAAATCACCAGCACAGCTACTGGTGAGTGCAGGACCTATACCCTTGTATTGGTCACCAGAACATAAAACAAGACCATTCAGTGCACTTATTGGACCTTTACTCGTGTGCATGTTAAAAAAAATGACACCATTCAAAGTCAATTAAAGATATCCTCAGCTTCGACGGTCAAATCTCGCAGACATATATGAAACAACACAGGTGCAAATCTTCAATTAAAACTTTTATGATTTTCTAGTCGTTAACCTCCCTATTATGAGAGCAATCACTTCCCCAACTGCATAAATGACATTATTTTGGTCAGTTAATAAACCTGGTAAACCCCCCCAAAGATGGATGTATACAAAGCAACATAACTTTTCCTCTAATGCAAAACTTTAAGCATTGTATTTAATAAATATTGTCCTTAAGCTTAGATGTTTGAATATCCTCTCTGGCAAATAAACGGTATCCAACAATGGAATTAAATAAACATATTACGATGTTAAATCAAGCAAGGAAGCTAATTAGCATAAACTTTGTCTAATAAGATAAATCACATTATCAAAGTTAAATCAACTCGGAAATTGAATTTATACCGAGCATGATCACAAGTAGTATGCAAGCTTTGCTTCATGTCCTCTTCCTTCTCCTTCTGCCATTGTGTTTACCCTTATTGTTTCACGTTAAATCATGGCCTTTTCCCTCTCTGTTTGTTGCTTTTTCGCTTGGATCTGTTCTTCTTCAGTACCTCGTCCAACTTACCCCACAATTGCTTTATTGATGACTCTATTCCAACAAAAAACCTTGCAAGCTCTTCATTTTTCGCTTTATGATATTCATTTTCAGCATGTATGTTTTCATACATATTCATTCTATGCCACCCGCAGCACATAAAATGCTACATGGCTACATCCTCTTTCTTGCCAATTCATCCTCGTTACGAGCCATATTGATTTTGTTTACCTGTTATACTGACCTAAATTTATCTATTCATCACAAATTACAATTTCTCTCTCCTTACCATAAAAAAGAAAAAGCAACAATGGTGAATATACCCATCTTCTTCTCTTTGTTTCCCTAATTATTTTAACCTCCAAATTTAAAGAGTAATTTACAAAAGGCTATCGAAGCCAATTAATACACTAAGGAAGTTCTTCCATAAATTAAATGTGAATACTACTTCAACAAGTATAAAATAAGGCCATTAAATTTATTTCTTCAAATTCACATAACCTTTATGCTTCGAAGGACATCTATAATGAATCCAAGCTACAGCAGTAAATCAAATGTTAATCCTAAACCTGCCCAATTCTAATGTTTTAAACAATTGCAATGCAAGAAGTTTAATTTCTGAGCCTAATCGATAAACAATCCCACTTCTAAAACCAAGACATGTTAAACACTACCTATATAAAAACTTTGCAAGAAATATCGGATGGGCATCCAATTAAAATGAAAAATTTGCCTAAGCTTCAATAGAGAAACAAACAGGATCGTGCATTTCCAACGTTAATTTCTTCTAACGCCACTGGAACAAGCAATTTCTTTTTTAAGAACCTCGAACACCATTTTCCTTTAAGCCAATCACAAAAAAAAACAAAAACATCTTACATTTTCACCAATGACTACCACTTATATTCAATGTTTGCACATAGTTTTGCTTTTTATGTCTCCCCTCGCTTCTCAGAAATTCAAATGCCTACAACAAAATGTTTGTGTAATTCACCGAAATATAGCAAACAAATCTCATGTACAAGGATATAAATTTAATAATTCAAAAAATCAACTCAATTTCGATTACTACTTCGCATTACAATATGCACTAGTCTCCCTCAAAAGCTTGGCACCTCGCTCTAAGGGCTCCAGGTCAAACTTTAACACGAGATCGTCCTGGGATTGTCATTCCTTATCCTTGTCACGGGTACGAGCAGAAGCAGACTCATCTCCATTCGCTGCTGCAAATCACATGCGCTATTTCGATGGTTGAGATTGCCCAGATTGAGAAGAAGTGCCAAAATAGAAAGGGAGATGTTCAAAGGGACACAACAAAAGTGGTCTTGGATTGGGACCAACCAGAAGCGGAGGCTCCTGCTACGATGATGGTGTTAACTGCTTTTTCCTTTATTTTTTTCTTTTCGCCAAGACTTGAGTTCTTTATCTTTCACCACTAAATAAATTGATGACATCACATGTGAATTTTTGTCCTCTCGATATTGGAATGGATCCAAACAGTCGTTTGCAACGTACAATTGCATGTAACGAGTTCTTGCATTCAAGAACGTCTTTTCTGCTTCTAACGGGTTACTTGTAGTTGTGTACCACACAATTGTTATGTTTTTTGGTAACCGGCTACTAACTCGTTTATAAGGTTACTCTTCGTTTTCTTTATGTATCTTTTCCAACTGTTAGATAATATCCAACGATTGCTTGACTAAAGACAAAATTGGGGGATTACGTATAACGGATGCAAAGTAGCCGGCTCCATATTTGATACATGAAAAGTGGTGAGAGTCTTTTCAAGTATCACATTTTCGCTAACTTGTTCACTTCACAATTTCAGCTGTAAGGTAATGCAAAACAACTCAAGAGTTATAATCAGGTGCTCTCGAGTAGTCTCACAATCATAAGTTTATCTATTCATATTGTGATTTAAAGAGGAATGTGTCCCTATAATAGTTATATCTTTCCTTCATATTATTATAAAGTCAGTGGGTCCTCTACTGTCAAATATTGAGTTTTTAAGCTTCCATGCAAATTATGGTAGAGAAGAATCATGATTTTTGTCTTTATCTTGCCGAGATGCCTGATTTTCTTCCTTTATGGTGTCCTCTAGACCCACAGTTGGAGATGCATTTTGGCACCTGAAGCATAGGAAATATGATTACTTTTAGAGACATTGAGAGCGAGAATTTGTAGATTTGTTAGGTTTGACATGTTTTCAAGAATACATTGCAATTAGTAGCTCTTAGATTAGTAAGTCATGCTGATAACGTGTATAAATAAGGTAACAATAATTAATAAGAAAATAAATTTAAGAGAGAAAAATAACAATTCTTAATTCTTTCTTCGTATTGAATAGAGATAATATGAATGGAATGCCTTTTGCTTACAATCTCATGGCTATTCATAGTGAAATGCTGCATCAAGTTTAATTAAAGAATCAATGAACTGTAGGCTTATTAAACTTAAGCCATAATGAACTACGTTAAAGTGATGGTAATGTTAACATATATGTTTCCATAATATTGATTTTGATGATAACAAACAAGATTAAGAATGATTAATCTTTTAAGCCCAAATTATTTAATATTCTTTTTAAATAAATCATTAATTTTACATTATAAAGGTTTTATATTTAATGGAAAAATGATTTTATGAAATTGATTGTTTTTATTCTTTTTAAATAAATCATTATTTTCACATTATAAATGTTTCATATTTAATGGAAAAATGATTTTATGAAATTGGTTGTTTTTCAAAGTTTATGGTTTAATTGAAAGAATTTTGAAAACTTTGAAATAAACAAGTATTGCTTGAAATTTTGGTAAAGGACTTATTTGAAATTGGATATCATAATTTCAAAGCTTTTATTAACAAAAGATTCTTAAATTAAATCGGATATATTTGTAAAGTTTACGCCGTTTTGGTAGTAATATAGTTTTGTAAAGTTTTGGGGTCAAACTGTAATTTCGGAAAATAGTGCAATAGCATCAAAATCCGGATATAAAACCGAAAACCGGATACGGGTAGTAAGCATCCGGAACGCAAAACGGCTTGGATTTCGTAAGCGGATAGGCAAAATTCAAATTTTTGCCTTAATCCAGAACATAAATCCCGGATTATAACCAAAACCCAGGATCACGAATGTGCATAACGGCTAGTAACGGCTAGTTTTTTAGTTCAAACTATATAAACTCAAAACCAATTCATTTTTGGAAATCCAAGCAAGCAAGAACAACTGCACACAACATATATTGAGCTTCAACTTCGTGAATCATCATTCATTAAATCATCTTTGTTCTTCAATTTGTATATCCACTCTTAAAGAGAGTTTGATTGTTGTATTTTTCATTTCTCATCAAATTGTGAGAGTACAAGTGTGAGAAACACTTGGAGTGAAGAGATTGGAGAGATAATATCTTGTTGTAAAAGTTCATTGACACCTCGCTCAATCAGAACGTCAGTTCCTTAAAGGCTTGGATAAAAATCTCGCCGGTGTGCTTGGAGGCGTGGGGATTGCCGAACCACGTAAAAATCATTGGTTTGCTTTCTCTTCGCTTTTTATTATTGTGCTTTCATTGAATTTATTGTTTTCAATTTATTAAATTAGATTGGTTGTGGTTTGCTTGCTTAATTTTTAAAATCCCAATTCCCCCCTCTTGGATTGCCTAGTTAGTATTTCGTAAATCTGCTTTGAACAATCTAAAGTATCTGTGTTCAATCCAATCCGACCGCCAAATTGCTCGATCCGCTCAATCTGATCCGTATAAATCCGATCCGTGGATTGGTGGATTGGATATGGATTGAAAATTTAAAAATCCGCAGTCGATGGATTGGATATGGATTTACTTCTGTAAATCCGCAGAAATCCGTGAATTCGCAAAAAAAAATAAAAAATATATATATATAATTAAAAAATTATTATAAATTTAATTAAAAAATTATAAATGTAACATTACATAGTTACATAAGCACTATAACATATCTTAGCCATTACCCAATAATAATATAAAATGAAAAATAATTAAATAATCAAATATACAAATATAACTTGTAAAAATTGTAAAACAAAATAAAAGTAAAGTAACATAACGCAAAGTCACCAACAATTTGCAAAGTCACCCAAAAACAAAGTGACGTCACCAACAATTTGCAAACAAAAACCCGCTTTCCCTACACACACACACTAATTGGATACACTCTCACGATTTGAAGGACATCAACGATCCCCAGAGCAAGCCATCTTCTTTCCCAAGTCCATCGAGTCACTTCACATTCACTGGTTTCAGCTGAATAATTTCACTATCACAACCTTCAAGATCGCCACTTCTCGTTCCCATTGTGGACGGCTCAAGAATCACCATTTTTCGATTGCGAATGTGAAGGATCGATTTTTGGTTTCGAAATTGCCATTTTCAATTAATTGTGGCTTTATTTGAACAATTAATTTCGGTGTTATATTAACGTATTATTGTAACTTTATTTGAACAATTAAGCTTGGTGTGTTATATTTTGAAATTTTGAATGTATTATTGTAGCTTTATTTGAATAATTAGTCTCGATGTGTTATATTTTGAAACTTTAAATGTATTATTTTAACTTTATTTAAATAATTTATTTATTTAAATTTTATTCAATTTTAAATTTAATTGGTAGCAAAATTATTTTTATATTAGATTTTTTTTATTTCATTAGTTGGAGAGAACTAAAAATTTTTAATTCGAAAACTAATGCGCAAAATGGTGGATTGGATATGGATTGAGTCAAATCCGCATCCGATCCGCAGACGTATGGATTGGATATGGATTGAGTCAAATCCGCATCCGATCCGCAGATGTATAGATTAGATTTGGATTGAATTTTATCAATCCGTGGATTGGATTGGATTGAAAAATTATAATCCGCAAAATCATAGATAAGATATGGATTGATGTCCAATCCATAAAATCCGATCCGCGAACACCCCTAATATGTAGTTTCTTTTATATTTGTCAAAAGATCTTAAAAAAGAACATGTAGGAAAGTAACATCAAGGTACTTTACCCTACCCAAAAAAAAATAAAAAAAATTAAGGTACTTTACATAACGTGGGTGATATTCTCACCCTTTAAATTATGTAAATAAAAAAAATAGTTGTAAAAAATTTATATCATTGTTAATAATTTTAAATAAAGAAAACATTTGAACAATTAACCAATTAAATCCTTATTAATGTTTAAATTTATGACACAAAACTATATGTTTTGGACAATTTATACATTTTATGTTATAAGGATAATATTGTCAAATTAAAATTATATTAAAAGAAAAATTAATGGTCAATTATGATCAAGGGACTGATGTAAAAAAAAATCTAATTAATTAATTATTTAAATTTTTTTCGTATTAATTTTTTATAAATAATTTTTAAAATAGAGTGGATTGAGTGATGATATTTGACCCCGTTATTATATCTCACTAGCCTAATATTTTAGTTAACCCCATTAAAAAATTAAACTAATCTTTATCTCTCAAAATGTCCCACCAAATCTTCAATTTGCCCTTATTGTAATTTTTATCTTTTTTCCAAGCATGCACCATATAAAACATGTAAAATCAATTTTAAAAAGAAAAAAAACCTCTTATAATCTCTCTCTTTCTCCTTAAAGGTTTTATCTATTGTTGCCATAACCATTTAAAAAGATTTGATACTTCTTTATCATCCTCTACTGAGTCTATAAATTAATTTCTTCCATGATTACAAAAGTAGAGTATATAATATTTGAAAACATATAATAATTTAAAAAGTTAAAAGAATTTAGGGTTTAAGAAATTAGTTAGCTAAATTAAATATTAATGGAAATTATAATGTAGGTGTACTTAAAAACTTATTTACCTGTTTAAGTAATTTCATATAAGGATAAAATAGGTAGTGGGGTTTGGTGAGATATAATGAAGAGGTTAGATATCACAAATATGTGGATTTAACCATTTGTAAATATTTAACATTTTGGATATAATATTTGCCTGAAATAACAATTTCAAATAACGGTAAAATATATTGGGATGAGCTATTTGAACCCACTAAATTGCTCTATAAATTCATTTATTAAACAAATATCCTACAAAAGTAGGATTTTACTCTATTTGTCCACTCTAATACCAAATACGCCCTCAGATCGCAAGAAGTATGAAATTATCCATACACTCACATTTAAATGCAGCCAATATACTAGTTTTTAAAATATTTGACGATTTTATTTATAAACATTAATCAATCAAACACGTATTTTAATTGGAATTGATCACAAAGATTGATAAAATTCAGTTAAAACTTATGCTTGATATTTTCATTCATAGTACAAGTCCAGAATGATTTAGTTAAACTTCTAAATCTACCTCTAATCACCATCAGTTTCTTTGCATAAATAACAAAACAAAATTAAAACTAAAATACCAGTATAAAATAAATTTGGTTACTCATATAACTTTGTTAGAAGATACAATTTGGGAATCATGTAATTTTTTTTAGTTGAGTCATGTGTATTTTGGAACAATCAAATTTTTTTTTTGAGTTTGCAGTCATTGGTTTGTTGATGAACACGAGTGAAGATCTATTTCATAATCATAATAATTAGATCTATAATTAGTAATTTATTATATTATTATAGAGATTGAAGGTGCAATTAATATGGACGGTCATTGAAAGATGAGCTTAGAAATAAATATTGGCTCGTATATGTTAGTAATTTGAGTTTAGGGTATTTTAGTAACAATAATATTTATTAATAAGTGAGAGTAGGGGTGGGCAAAATCGGGTTCGGTTGGTCAACCGATCGGGTTTTAAGTTGTTTTAGACCGTTATCGGGATTTAAAAGGAGGATTGAGTTCATTGAATTCTCATTAATCGATTAATTCGGGCCAATTTCGAATTCGGGTCAAACTCGGTTAATACAATTTTGAGCTCTTTTTTTTCCTATTATTGTAGATTTTTATGATTATGAAAGTTTTAAGACATTTTTCTTAATTGTAGTCATTTTCACTAATTTTCAACTAAAGAAAAGAAAAGAAAATGTTATTAATTCAAGTGAATAAAGTTAAAAAGCTATAATAGAATTATTTGCCTATTGGCTTGGACTTGGAGGATAGAATTAGGACTATTATTTGCTCAATCAACAAAATCCAAAGTTCCAAACTTAATAAAAGTTAAAATTAATACAAACTTACAAAGTTCAAAGCACAATTTCCAAATATTAGTCTTTAAAAGTTTGAAACACAAACTCACAAAGTCACAAAATTAAATTGTTTAGAAACATAAATCACAAAATTCAAAGTTCAAACATTAAAACTAAATAAGCTTTTTTGGTTCCTCCACCTTGGTTCCTCCATGGCTCCATGCAAGTACTTTGACAAATTCTAAATTGAAAATTTTGAACTCCAAGTTCAAGTGCCGATTGCCTAGAGAAAGATTGAGAAAATGTACAATAAATATTTTCCTTAAGCCACGTTCCAAATGAACAAACTCAATTCATATAAAAAATTGAGCAAATATACCAAATTCATAAGGTTACACATCAAACACAAATACAAATAAATAAATCCAATTCATATATTTAATTAAACAAAGGTGTTACAATCTTTCTAATTTCATTATATCATTATAAATTTATAATTACAAATAAATATATATGTTTACCAAATTTCTCAATACACACTTGATTATATATTTCTATTACATCATGCTTATTTTATGGCATTCATCACCAAATCAAGTTAATAATAATATTAGACAATAATAACATTCTATCAACTTCAACTTGTCTAACTAAAACAATTACAAATTAGACTTAAAATTTAAAACTATAACAACTATAATTATAGGAGCTTAAATTACAACAAAAAACTATAGTACGATAATATCAAATTATGAATAATAATATATATTAAAAGTTACCTTCAAACATCCATAACACCAATGTCACCGCTTCCATCGATCTTATAAGTTCTATAAAATCCCAAAAAAAAAAAATAATATGTAGATGTTCTATAAAAAATTATAATGCATTTTAAATATATTATGTATTTAATGTATGATAAAAAATTAAAAACATTACCTTCTTGTAATTCCATATGAAATATTTGCTCCTTTATATCTTCTTGGAGGTTGTAGACGGGATTGGCAAAAAGTTTAGACTGCAGCCAATTTTCAGTGCATATCAATGCCTCAACCATAGCCGGAGTTAAAGAACTCCTATACTCATCAATAATACGACGCCCGGTGCTAAAGGCAGACTCAGATGCCACTGTGGAAACGGGAACAGCAAGGACATCTCTTGCAATTTTCTCAAGAATTGGATACCTCGATCCATTCACCCTCCACCACAGCAAAACATTAAGTTTAAGATTGCTGGGATCTTCAACTGGGTCCTTCAAGTACCTTTCCACCTCAGATACTACTTTTCTACTCTCATTCTGAACAGAAACCTTCCTGGCATATCCAAGGAAAGGGCGAGATACTTGAAAAGCGTCATCATATTCACCACCAAAGAATATCCACCAAATTAGCCTCGCTTGTAAAACGCGTTGAGAAGAACTTGTACCTCCATGCCACTAAGACCACTCTCACCATACATCGATGGTGTGGAACTAGAATGCACTATATGCATCATAAAACTCATTCAACAAGTCCTTCACCGCTTTGGTCATTTGTTCAACCATCAAACTATTATTGCAAAAATGATCTCAAAAATATGTTTAGCAAAATCCATTTTCGTGGATCAAGAATAGAGGCAATAATCAACATTTTGTTTATCTTTCCTGTGGACTCCCAATACTTGTCAAATTTTTCCCTCATACTATAAGCCATAGAGGACACCCAAGGATCAGTACTTTCTTGCAGTGCAGTCAATGAACTCTCAATTAAGCCAATAGTATCATAACAAAGATTAGAAGTCACACTCAAAGAGGCAGAAAACAATAATGTGGCATCATAAAATACCTTCAAAAACTTCACAATCCGTTCAGCACTCTCCCAGTCATCCGGTCCAGGTGGGCCCACCCTTCTAACATTATTTTCTTTCTCAGCAAAGAATGCCTCATAAGGTTTATCCACTTCTGCCATTCTATCAAATGCCGCTTGAAATTTCAAATAAGCATCAACATCAAATAAGTGGAATTCCACCTGGTAGGACAATCCAAAACAACAATTCCTTTTGGACAATTCACCTGCTCAGCACATTGTTTAAATGTTCTCAGCCTCATGCTGGAGGATCTCACATACTTCACTGCATTGCGAATAGCGGTAACACTAGCATGCAACTCTCCCAATCCTGAGACAACAATCAAATTCAAAATATGTGCACAACAACGCACATGCATATATTGTCCCGCCAACACAAGTGCATCATCATTCCTCCAACTAAGCAACTGCATAGTGACATAACCAACAGCACTATCATTTGCAGTGGCATTATCAACAGTTATTGCAAACAACCTCTCTATCCCCCAATCTTGTAGGCAAGCCACAATCTTTTTACCAATCGACTTCCCTCTATGATCTTCGATGGCGCTAAAACTAATAATCCTCCTATTCAAACACCAATCACTATCAATAAAATGAGCTGTAATCACCATGTAGCTCATGTTTTGAACAGAAGTCCATAAATCAGTTGTAAGAGACACCCGCTGCTTGTTGTTGCAAATCAAACTCTTCAACATCGCCTTTTCCTCCAAAAATAACTCCATAACATCTCTACCAATTGTTCTTCGAGATGGCATAACAAACTGAGGGATAGCTACACTGCAGAAATGCCTAAAGCCTTTGTTGTCTACAAAACTGAGTGGCAACTCACCCATAATAATCATTTTAGTTACTGCCCTTCGACACGCGTCTTGACTCCATCCTTTACCCAAAACCAAATTACTAGCATTTTCTTCGCCGCCCTCGGATGTCAAATTTTGTTGACTTCCACTTTGTTGTGCCCGAAATGTCTTGTATGATTCACATGTCTTTATATGCCTTGTCATATTTGTAATCCCATCAAGCCTTGAATGACATTGGTATTGCTTACCACAATAGTTGCAGATACATTTATTTGGATTATCTTCGAGTAAAGTGAAATGATTCCATACTGCCGATCTTTTCTTCATTGGCGGTCTTTTTCGCTTCGCCTTTTCCTTTCCTCTATGAGTTCCTTCCATTTGTACACTTTGGTCTTCATCGTCACTCATTGAATCCGATCTTGAGTGTCCAAGCATCTGAATATTCAAAATAATAATTAATAATCATTAATTCAAAAATCAAAACACATAAATATTATTAACATAATCAATTAATATTATTTCAATTATTAACTATTATTAACAATTATCAATTAATATTATTAACAATTATCAATTAATATTATTTCAATTATTAACTATTATTAACAATTATCAATTAATATTATTTCAATTATTAACTATTATTAACAATTATCAATTAATATTATTTCAATTATTAACTATTATTAACAATTATCAATTAATATTATTTCAATTATTAACTATTATTAACAATTATCAATTAATATTATTTCAATTATTAACTATTATTAACAATTATCAATTAATATTATTTCAATTATTAACTATTATTAACAATTATCAATTAATATTATTTCAATTATTAACTATTATTAACAATTATCAATTATTATTATTTCAATTATTAACTATTATTAACAATTATCAATTATTATTATTTCAATTATTAACTATTATTAACAATTATCAATTATTATTATTTCAATTATTAATAATTAACAAAATTTTTATTATTCGCTAGCTATTAGCTAACACCATTTTCATATATCCATTGTGCTTGATTGTTATAGTCTATTCGCTAAAGAGAGCCAACGATAAAAAATTAATAATCAATGAAATAAAAAAAACCCACCAAATCACCAATCATCAATTTCTTTTTATATATGACAAAAAAATAATTTCTAATGAGCTCAATAATTAACAAAATTTCCTTGATTTTATTACTAATATTTATAAATACATAATTAGTTAATTACAACAATTAAATAATAACCATTAACCAATTACTCAATTACATAATAAACTATTTAGCATATATATAATTAATTAATTAATTATATAGTGTATAGCTAATAGCTGTATTATATAACTTAATAACTTATATACCGTGAGCGTGAGGCGTGTCTGGCGTGAACTGAAGTTACTGGAAAGTGGAAAGTGGAAACTAAAAGTCTGAAACGACTTGGGAGTTGGGAACTTGAAACAAGTTGAAGGCTTGAAGCTTGAAACTTGAAAATGGAAGGTGGAAACCGAAAAGCTTCAAAATCGGGTTCGGGTGGAGAGGATTCGGCCTTCAGATCGGCTGGACGGATGGGATTTCACTTGGCAGCAGATCGCGGAGATGCAGACGGCTCATGGCTCACGGCTGGTCGCGACTTCACTTGGCAGCAACAGATCGTGATTTCTTCAGCAGTTGGCAGCAACAGATCGCGGCTTGTGGTGGCTGGTTGGTGGTTGCAGACTTGCGGGTTGCGGCTGCCTTGTTCTGTTGTTAAGTTGTTTGTGTTTGTTTTTAGTTGTTTGGACTTGTGAGTTGTGGCCGACAGCGTGTGTGTGTGTGTGTTAGGTTTGCGAGTGGTATGTGTGCGTCTGTGTGTGTTCTGATACATTGTGTTGTGTGTGTGTGCTGTGCAAGTGTGTTGTGTCATCTGTGTGCAGTGTGTGCAGTGTGTGTGTGGTCAGTGTCACTTGTGACAAGGTCAAGTTGTGTCACTTGTGTGTGTGTGTGTTGGGCAGCAGCCGAGACCGAGAGTGTGTGGCTGTGTGCAGTGTTCTTGACTTCTTGTTAGCCTTTTCCTTTATAAATTCATATCGAGCTAGAGCTACCCACTGAAGGTAACAACTTTAGAAATTCTTCATTTTACCACATGTTTAAATTTTAATTACGAGTTCCCGCAATCCGCATCATGATAAGGATTTCTTGAATCCTTTTTTTTTTGTTTTTGTGGGGTTTCTTTTTTTCCCCAAGCTCCTAGTACATGGAAGATGGAACACATCAACACAACACATAATTAAACATAGAAATAATAAGCTTATTAATTTATTATATATAAATTATGATAACAAGATGGTAGGCTCACAGTCACACTTCTGAGGATTTTGAACAGAGTAAACAGATTCTATTTGTCTGCAAGAGAATCGCGACATGAATATATAGAACTAGCTAACTGTTAGCTTAAAGTTTTTTTTTTTTGGAACCCGATCGGGTATTCGGATCGGGTCGGGTTTGACCCGAACCGATCGGGTTTATCATTCAAGCCGATCAAAATTTTTCGGGTCGGGTCGAAAAATGCCCACCCCTAAGTGAGAGTAAGAAATATTATAATGGCTATAAATATCCTCACTCAATACTTGATTGATAGATAAAAATAGTGCGACCATATTGGCCTTTTGTCACCAATTTAAGTGCAACACGCAAACACATGAGGATTTTCAATTGGCGGGCTGGAATACTGGGACCGGGGCCAGGCTAAAGGTCAAAAAGGTCTAGCTAGCTTGTCAACTGGAGACAAGTACTAAGAAATTTCCATTAATTAACTTGCGTTCTCCCATCGGAAAGGAAATGATTACCGCCGACGCTGGTTATTCTAACGCTCACTGTGCGCCAAAATACGATCGGAAAAGCGAATTAAAGGCGTTTGATGACACAAAAGCCGGCGTAAAGGGACTTGTTGATGCCGGGATAACTAAGATCCCTCGGATATTCATCCATGATCAACTTAAGCTTAGTAATTCAAGGTCTGGTGACTCCGAATTCATTATCCCAATCATTGACTTGGATGGTGTCAATAAAGATGCCATTTCACGGGCCAAGATAGTCAAGCAAGTTCAAAATGCATGCCAGAACTGGGGGTTCTTTCAAATTGTCAATCATGGAATTCCAGTTAGCATGTTGGATGAAATGATTGATGGGGTAATTGGATTTCATGAGCAAGATACTGAGGTGAAAAAGAAGTTCTATACGCGAGATTACCAGAAAAGGAAGGTGCTTTATAATACAAATTTTGACTTTTATGTAGCACCAGCAGCTAATTGGAGAGATACCCTCAGTTGCGTTATGGCTCCTAATCCACCTGATCCTGAAGAATTGCCAGAGGTATGCAGGTACGTGATAAAAATTTATACCTAATTCTGGCTTTGTGCTGAATTTTATCTGTTCTTTAATTATTATTTTTATTAGAACTAAAACAAATTAAGCACCGATTTAGACCTCCCAAAATCCACCTTTGTTTACTTAAGATTCTAGAATCTACTTAGTTTTAATAGCTGATGAATCAATGGTAATCCAATCAAGAAACTCAAAGAAAAACAGAGAAAAAATACACACACACTTGACACCAATGATTTATATTGGTTCGGCCACAGAGTGAGCCTACATCCACTGTAAAGGAGAAGAAGAGTTCCACTATTTGAGCTTATTAAAGATACAAGGTTTTTGAGATCATAAAGCCATATATATAGTAAGGAAAGGATCTAGAAAGACCCTCCATCAGTCAGCTGCTAACACCATTTGGGTTTGTTCATAACAAACCCAGTATTTGCCCGCGTGATAACAACCTTTAACGGCCTTTTGAACCTCTGGTAGCCTCGTGTTTTGTCTTCACAAGCTCTTGAGCACAAAGCGGCACAAACCCTTATCATTTTGAGTAAATGATGCGCGTGTTGTGTCATGTGCATTACTTACTTGTTTCACCGACAGAGCAAGAACGTCATACACCTCCCTAAACTTCTGCGATTGACATGTCACATTCAATACAAAGATCAACGTGACTTGTCATGTGTGTTATCAAGTTTAGATGTGAGCTTCATATATAATATTCTCCACCTTGAACTCAAATCTGGTGCTCCCTTTCTTCACCTTCACTTTACATCTGCAATCTATATCTTGTAGATCCCAACTGAGTTCAAACAGAACTCAAACTTGGCACCTGGAACAGGCTTGGTTAAGAAGTTTGCAAGGTTATCATCATTGTGAATTTTCACCAACTTCACCACTCCTTTTGATACCTCTAGTCTCAGAAAATGAAGCTTGATATTTATGTGTTTAGTCTTTTCATGATGGACTTAATTTTTACTCAAACAGATAGCACTGTGATTGTCACAATGAACCAACACCTCCTCCTGTTTGTACCACAGTTCAGTTACTATCCCTCTAAGCCATATTGTTTCTTTAACAGTTTCTGCTGCTGTTGTATACTCTGCTTCAGTTGTTGATAAAATTATAACACTCTGCAATGTGGCTTTCTAGTTGATAGTACACCCATTTAGAGTGAATAGGTAACCAGTTAGGGACCTTCTTTTATCCAGATCCCTAGCAAAATCAGCATCTACAAAGCATTCAACTCTGACTTCCTTTTGTTTTCTGATTCCATAGACCAAACCATAATCAGATGTGCCCTTCAGGTTTCTCAGCACCAATATCGCAACTTTCCAATGTTTTTTTCCTAGGGTTTGTCATGTATCTGCTTACCACACTTACTGCATAAGATATATCTGGCCTGGTTAGAACCATTGGATACATGAAGCACCCAACAGTACTTGAGTAAGGGACCAAGTTCATTTCAGCCTTCTCATCTTCAGTTTTTAGACATTGCTGACATGAGAGTATAGAATGAGCTGGTAATGGTGTTTCGACAAGCTTTGAGCTCCCCATCTCAAACTTCTCAAGTACTCTCCTGATGTATTTCTGTTGAGTCAAGTATAGGATACCCTGCTTTCTATCTCTGATTATTTCTAAACCAAGAATTTTCTTTGCTGCCCCTAAATCCTTCATTTCAAAAACTTCTCTCAGTTGCTGCTTAAGAACATTTATCTGCTCCATCTTCTGACATGCAATTAACATATCATCAACGTAAAACAACAGATAAATCTTAGTGTCATCCTTCACTTCTTTGAAATATTCACAGCAATCAAAACTACTTTTTTGAAAGCCATGTTCTGACATAAACCTGTCAAATCTCAAATACCACAGCCTTGGAGACTGTTTAAGCCCATATAGTGACTTCTTTAGATGACAAACATAATCAGCCTTTCCTGGATCCACATAGCCTTCTGGTTGAGCTATTACAATCATTTCATCCAATTCACCGTGAAGAAAGGCAGTCTTGACATCCATTTGCTCAAGACGCATGTCTTTGACAGCTACAAGTGCTAATAAGATTCTTAAGGATGAGTGTCTGACTACTGGAGAAAACACCTCTGTGAAGTCAATACCCTCTTTCTGTGTAAAGCCTTTGGCAACAAACCTAATTTTATACCTCTGAAGTTCAACACCTGGTATCCTTTCTTTAATCTTATAGACCCATTTACAGCCCACTACCCTCTTGTTTGTTGGTTTCTCAATCAGCTCCCATGTCTGATTTTTGATCAATGATTGCATCTCCTCATTCATAGCTTGTTTCCATTCCTTTGACTTATTACTCTACAACAGCTTCTGAATAAGTTCTTGGTTTATCAGATTCAACTTTATGTGCTGCTGTCAATGCAAATGCAATAAGGTCTGCATAAGCATATCTCTTTGGTGACCTTATAACCCTTTTCTCTCTATCTCTCACCAACTGATAATCCCTCACTTCCTGATCACTTGTTGAGTCAGGTATAGACTCAGGAATCTCCATATCAGATTTTAACCCAGGTTCAACTTTGGTGGCCTTATAACCCTTTTCTCTCTATCTCTCACCAACTGATAATCCCTTACTTCCTGATCACCTGTTGAGTCAGGTATAGACTCAGGAATCTCCATATCAGATTCTAACCCAGGTTCAGCTCTTGGTTTATGTCTTGCATTAGAAGTTGGAAGCTCCACCTTAAAATAAGACTTCTGATTTTTGTCTTCAGATTCTGTGACAACAGTTTTTGACTGTGTTGTATTTTAAAGCATTTCAGCTTCATTAAATACAACATCCCTACTAATAATAGCTCTTGGTGGTTTTAAATCAGTACACCAGAGCTTATATCCCTTCACCCCATCTGGATAGCCCAAAAATACACTCTTCAAGGCTCTAGGTTCTAGTTTCCCTTACTTAATGTGTGCATATGCAGGACAACCAAACACCCTTCAATTGGTGTTTTAAAGTTGATTCCAGAAGGACTTCTGTTTACAATGTAACAGGCTGTAGATAAAGCTTCTGCCCATAAAGCCTTTGAAAGTTTTGAGTGTATAAACATGCATCTCACTTTGTCAACCAAAGTCTTATTCATCATTTCTGCTAACCCATTTTGTTGAGGGGTATTCCTAATTGTCTTATACCACACAATACAATTTTCAATATAAAAATCATCAAACTTCTTATTACAAAATTCCAACCCGTTATCAGTTCTTAGCCTCTTGGCTTTTCTATTTGTTTGAGTTTCAACCAGTGCCTTCCAAGCCTTAAACTGATCAAATGCATCATCCTTGTTTTTCAACACATATACCCAAACCATTCTAGAAAAATCATCAAAAGATAAGAAATACCTTGCCCCACCTAGAGAAACTGTCTGTGTTGGCCCCCACAGATCAACATGAATGTAGTCTAGAGTTCCCTTTGAGTTATGAACACTAGTACTAAATTTCACCCTTGAAGACTTTCCTAGGACACATTCTTCACATAACCTCAAAGACTCTATCTCGTCTACACCTAAAACTCCCTGTTTTGATAGTTCCTTTAAGCCCCTTTCACTCATATGGCCTAACCTCATATGCCACAGTATAGATTTGTCTAAATTCTGGTTTGTCACAGTAACATCACTTGTTACAGCTGAACCCTGAAGCACATACAAGCCATTGCACATGTTCCCCTTCATCACAACCATTGACCCCTTCATAAGCTTTAAAATACCTGATTCAAGTTTAGCTAGACAACCCATTTTATCAAGCATCCTAAGAGAGATAAGGTTTCTTTTTAATTCAGGCACATGTCTGACATCCCTTAATTCCCTAATCATGCCATCAGACATTTTCAGCCTAATTAAACCCCAGCCAACTACCTTACAACTGGCATCATTACCCATTACAACTATTCTACCATCATAGGTTTCATAGTTCATGAATAAGCTTTTGTTAGGGCACATGTGAAAGAAACAACCAAAATCTAGAACCCAATTACCTCTGGTTTGACCATCAGTTGCTATTAGAACTCCAGCTGAGTCATAGCTATCAGATTCCTCAAGCTCTGATGCAACAGCAGCATCTCCACTCTTCTCTTTTGCATCTTTATTCTTACTTTTCTTCTCAGGACAATCTCTTTTGAAATGACATTCCTTGTGGCACTGAAAACATTTCCTTGATTTTGACTTGGATCTTTTCTTTTTTCCTTGTTCCCTTCCCTTTTGCATCTTTATTCTTATTTTTCTTCTCAGGACAATCCCTTTTGAAATGACCTTCCTTGTGGCACTGAAAATATTTCCTTGATTTTGACTTAGATCTTTTCTTCTTTCCTTGTTCCATTCTCTTTTTTCTGACATTCCTCTTGCTGTCAAGCCTTCTCCATCTCTGGATTCTTTCTTTGTTGCAGCCTTAGAACTCAGAGTTTCCTTTACATCTACCATGGTAAGAGTTTGCCTCCCATACATAAGTGTGTCAACCAGATGTTCATAGGAGCTTGACGGTGAACAAAGCAAGATCATAGCTTTGTCCTCATCATCAATTTTCACATTAATATCTTCAAGATCTAGTATGATCTTGTTGAAAACATCAATGTGATCAGTGATTGAAAACCCCTCTTCCATCTGAAGAGTATAAAGCTTCTTTGTGGCTAGACGTTTGGCCATTGATTTCTTGGTGTAAAGATCCTCAAGCTTTTTCCATGGACCTGCTGCTGTCTTTTCACCACCAACCTCTCTGAGTACACCATCTCCAAGGCTTAGAATTATTGCACTGTAAGCTCTGTCCAGTACATCTGGTAAATCTTCATCAACAATTTTTCTTGGCTTCTTGGATGATGAAACCTCCCCAAGTGCTACATCCAGACCTTGATGTACCAGCAAGGCCTTCATTTTAAGCCTCCACAGGTGAAAATCATTTTCACCCGTAAATTTATCTACCTCAAGCTTTGGTGTAGCCATTCTATGATCAAGAATTCAGTGGACTGGCTCTGATACCAGTTTGTTAGAACTAAACCAAATTAAGCACCGTTTTAGATCTCCCAAGATCCACCTTTGTTTACTCAAGATTCTGAATCTACTTAGTTTTAATAGCTGATGAATCAATGGTAATCCAATCAAGAAACTCAAAGAAAAACATAGAAAAAATACACACACACACACCTGACACCAATGATTTATAGTGGTTCGGCCACAAAATGAGCCTACATCCACTGTGAAGGAGAAGAAGAGTTCCACTATCTGAGCTTATTAAAGATACAAGGTTCTTGAGACCATAAAGCCATATATATAGTAAGGAAAGGATTTAGAAAGACCCTTCATCAGTCAGCTGCTAACGCCATCTGGGTTTGTTCATAACAAACCCAGTATTTGCCCGCGTGATAACAACCTTTAACGGCCTTTTGAACCTCTGGTAGCCACGTGTTTTGTCTTCACAATCTCGAGTACAAAGCGGCACAAACCCCTGTCGTTTTGAGTAAGTGATGCGCGTGTTGTGTCACGTGTGTTACTTGTTTCACCGACAGAGCAAGAACGTCATACAGCTCCCTGAACTTCTGCGACTGACATGTCACTTTCCATACAAAGATCAACATGACTTGTCGTGTGTGTTCTCAAATTCTGATTTGAGCTTCATATCTAACATTTTTAATCTCTTCAAACTTCTGACATGAGTTTATGGTTTTAATTTGTAGAGATATAATCGTTGACTACGCTAAAAAGACAACAGAATTAGCACTCACTCTATTTGAACTTATTTCGGAAGCTCTTGGCCTTAACGCCAATCGCCTGAAAGACATGGATTGCGCAGAGGGACTGTTCTTGTTAGGCCATTACTACCCAACATGCCCTGAACCAGAGTTGACTATGGGAACTGACAGCCATGCTGATAGTAGCTTCCTTACTGTGCTCCTACAAGACAGACTTGGTGGCCTCCAAGTCCTCCATGAAAATGAATGGGTCAATGTTACACCCATTCATGGAGCTCTAGTGGTAAATCTCGGAGACATGATGCAGGCAAGTTAATTTTAGAGTAAATCAGGTCATTATCAATTTATTATTGCATCAATCTTGTAATAAACAAACTTAATAACTTCTGTTTCTTTGCGTAGCTGATTTCCAATGACAAGTTTAAGAGCGTGAATCACAGAGTTCTTGCTAAAGATGTTGGTCCACGAGTGTCTGTGGCATGTTTCTTCAGATCACATTTTCAATCAGAGAAAGCAAGGCGTTATGGGCCAATCAACGAGTTACTCTCAGAAGAGAACCTGCCAATATACAAGGAAATCACTGTGAAAGAGTACCTGTCACACAGTTACTCAATAGGGCTTGACGGTACCTCTCCACTCGACCATTTTAAACTGTGAAGTATTCGACATGCCTGCATAATTCCAGTTAATAACTTTTGCTTGAGATTTGAAATTGAATGATTGGTTGAAATGCATAAGAAGTTTTAGAATAATCCTGCTCAATATATAGGCTTGAAGGCAAGTCGGCACTTAGTGCTTGAGCTCGGCAATTGCATGTTTGCGCTTTAAGTTATCCACCTCATGATTGGGGATATTTAAATTTTGTATCTCAAACTTTGTAAGCATGATGTTATTGAAAGTTTTAGTCTTCCTTGATTAACATGAAATCATGCTTGACTTATGCATTTTATTTCTTAAGAAGTTTAGAATAAAGGTATATCACCCTTCAATGACTATGAAGAATAATTTTACCAGCCTGAATCATTCCTCACTTTATTAATCTATATATACTACTAGGTTGTTACGTTACCTTATTATCTAAAACTAAATCAAGGACTCACAACACAATATACTAGTAGCTAGTATCACACATTATTTTTCTTATTACATAAGACACAGCAACCTTATCACTAACAACCTAGATTCTATTCATGCTTGATGTGCGTACGGTCTTCACTTCACAGCTTGCTAACTTCAACCTATTTGCTTCCCGCCATCTATGTTTCTTTGAAGCATTTAATCAAACAGCTGTAGCTTCAACTTAAGACTTGTCTTAAGTACTTTTATTCAGCGTTCACTTATTACTTTAAACTTTTGGGTCAAACAATGTCTTTAACCTGCTATCAGAACTAACATTACATACTATTAGAACCAATGTCCGAAATTCGATTTTCTCTGTGTGTAAACTCTTTTAGATCTATCAGTTTAAGTGTTAATATTATATCTACTTGTAAACTCTTTTAATAAGAAATGAAACAAATGAGAAAGAAGGAATATTTTTTCTGTTAAAGACCTAAAATCATTATCTATCCGCATGTTTAATCTCTCTTAAATACATGACAGGGTCAATGTTCAGTTGGATTTTATCAGCAAATGATGTTCAACTATAGGCTTGCACCTAATTCAACTGAGGCTTAACTATAGTCAATTTTAGGCGTACAACTGTTATAAGAGTAAAATATTATATCTGCTTGTTATATATCCGAACTTTAACAGAGATAAAAGTAATTAAATAGCCCAAAACCGATAAAATTCCTGCTGCGGTTTGGAGCTTGTTTACCAGTGCAGTACCTATCATGCGAATATCTCATTTAATGACAAAAAGTTGGTTGCGTTCGCTTCTACTTTTCCCTTTTTTAATCTTTGTTTGATTTTTGAAATTGAAGAATCTTGTTCTGTCTAGTCACAATCCATTGAATCATATTATCATTATAGCAAGAGAATGGTGATGATAAGCTCGGCAGAAATTCAGGCAAAAAACAATTCCAAATATGACCGAATGAGAGGAATTAATAAAAGCTTTTTGATGATTCAAAAACCGGCATAGATTCCGGAGCTGTAGAATGCCAGGGATATTCCTTGTAGATAAAAATAGATCAGTGGTATAATAAACCATCAATTTTGAATTTTATGAAGGGCCAGCAGCTAACTGGAGAGAGATTCGTTGAATTCCCTTATGCCCCCTAGGGAAAATTCTAGAATCTTGTATTACAATCGATTGATCGTCGTAAATTAAATTTAATACAACCACCACTGCGTGATAGTGGTTGAAAATAAATCTGTGCGTGTTATGGCGTTTCTTTGTTGTATGGGTGACGTACCGGATGTATTTTAAAATTTCTCATCCCCTGACCCTGACACACCCAATCCTGAGGAATTGCCTGAAGTGGCGCAGGTATGCAATAATACCACTATTAGCCCGTGCTGCTGATAATCTGAATTTTCTCCTAATTAAATTTTTACAAAATTAACGTTAAATTAACAAGTAAATGTTTTACATAATGGAGTTTTTGCAAGGGTACAAAAAAAAAAAAATTCACACTAGTAAACCTTTTTCGGAAACTTGGCAAAATGGTTTTTAAGCAACTTTCTTCGACTGGCTATTAGTTGTTTGAATGCTAGGTGAAGTAGCAGCTTAAAAATCAATTTAGACTTTGCCTGCCCTCTTACCATTTAAAATAAAATAAATGTACAGGAAAATACGAGCATAACTGAACGACTGTTGTTGACTCGACGTAAATTCATTTTCTGTACATTCGTATGAAAAGCAGGGTTTCTTAATCGTATAAGATCATGTACTTGATCGAATTGCAGAGATGTAAGGTTCGGCTACTCAAATGAAGAAATGAAATTTGGACTTACAGTATTGGAGCGGATATCAAAATCTTTTGGGCCCAATTCCAAATTTTCAATCCCCTGAAAGAATTAGGCTGCGAAACAGTTAATTTGATAGCACATTAACCAACCGAGTCAACCTACCATGCAGCGCTGTATCTCATACAGCACATGCATGCAACCGGTACAACCGATTTTTAACCGGATAATATAATGAAAATTATATTTTTATTTATTTTTAATGTGAAAAAATTATGAAAAAATTTGGAAAAAAAAGACTAAAATTTTAATTAAATGAGGAAAAAGATTGTAATAATTTAAAATTTAAAAATAGTACAAAAAATATAAACATATCACAAAATTGTTACATTCCTACTTATTTTGTCACATTCCAATATTTATAATGCATATTTCAAGTTTACTTTTCAAATTCCTATTTCTAGTAATGATTTATCTAAATTTTTGTAAGGTGTTTCAACTCATTTTCCCACAAGCTTTTGGTTCTATATTTCCACTCTTTTCATCAACTTCCAGCTTTTTGGATAGATATTTCAAGTTTATTTTTATATCTCTACAATTTGTTAAACTTTATCTAGTTTTTGGTAAATTATTTCGATTTATTTTTCCACCACTTTTTGGTTCTATATTCCTACTCGTTTTATTGAATTCCAACATTTTGTTTAGAAATTTCAAGTTCAATTTTTAGATCTCTATTTTCTGTTAAAATTTATCAAATTCTTGTTAAGTTATTTCAACTTTTGGGTTAACTTCTTCTACTCTTGTTTCCACTACTTTTTGGTTCTTTATTCCAATTCTTTTAATTGATTTCTAATATTTTGGTTAAATATTTCAAGTTCATTTTATAGATCTCAACTTATTGTTAAACTTTATCATATTCTTGTTCAGTTCTTCGAACTTTTAGGTTATGCTCCTCAACTCTTGTTTCCACCATTTTTTTTGTTTTATATTTCTACTCTTTTCATTGAATTTAAGTATTTTTTGAATGTTTCAAGTTTATTTTTATCCTAATTATTGTTGGATTTATCATATTCTTGGTAACTCTTTCCAATTTTAGGTTAACCTCTTCAACTCTTTTTTCCACCACTTTTTGGTTCTATATTCTACTCTTTTTTATTGAATTCCAACATTTTGTTTGAAAATTTCAAGTTAAATTTCTAAATTCCACTTTCAATTAAAATTTATCAAATTCTTAGTAAGTTGTTTGATTCATTTTTCCAATTTATTCATATTTCCACTCTTCTTATTGAATTCCAAATTTTAGGTTGATATTTCAAGTTTATTTTTTATATCTCTATATCCTGTTAGACTTTATCTAGTTATCGTTAAGTTGTTCCAACTTATTTTTCCACCACTTTGTGGTTCAATATTACTGCTCTTTTTATTGAATTTCAAATTTTGGGTAAATATGTCAAATTTACTTTTTAGATCCCTACTTCGCGTTGAAATTTATCAAATCCTTGTTAAGTTATTTCAACTTTTGGGTAACTTCTTCCACTCTTGTTCCCACTACTTTTTGTTTTTGTATTCCAATTCTTTTAATTAATTTCTAATATTTTGGTTAAATATTTCAAGTTCATTTTATAAATCTCAACTTATTGTTAAACTTTATCATATTATTGTTAAGTTCTTCGAACTTTTAGGTTATGCTCCTCAACTCTTGTTTCCACCATTTTTTTTTGTTCTATATTTCTACTCTTTTCATTTAATTTAAGTATTTTTCGTGAATGTTTCAAGTTTATTTTTTTATCCCTAATTATTGTTGGATTTATCATATTCTTGGTAACTCTTTCCGAATTTTAGGTTAACCTCTTCAACTCTTTTTTCCACCACTTTTTGGTTCTATATTCCTACTCCTTTTATTGAATTCCCACTTTTGTTTGGAAATTTCAAGTTTAATTTTTAGATCCCCACTTTCCGTTAAAATTTATCAAATTCTTGGTAAGTTGTTTCAATTCATTTTTCACCGGTTATTTGTTCTATATTTCCACTCTTCTTATTAAATTTCAAATTTTGGTTAACATTTCAAGTTTATTTTTATATCTCTATATCATGTTAGACTTTATCTAGTTATCGCTAAGTTGTTCCAACTTATTTTTTCACCACTTTTGGTTCAATATTTCTACTCTTTTTATTGAATTTCAAATTTTGGGTAAATATGTCAAATTTACTTTTCGATCCCTACTGGCGTTTGAATTTATCAAATTCATGGTAAGTTATTTCAACTTTTAGGTTAACTTCTTCTACTCTTGTTCCCACTACTTTTTAGTTCTGTATTCCAACTCTTTTAATTGATTTCTAACATTTTACTTAGATATTTCAAGTTTATTTTCTATATCTCGACTTATTATTAAACTTTATCATATTTTTGTTAAATTCTTCAAACTTTTAAGTTATGCTCCTCAACTCTTGTTAAACTCTGATAATGGTTTTATGTTCCTATTATTTTTATTATATTCCAACACTACCAGTACATGTTTCAGGTCCTTTTTTTACTAATAATAAATTACTTGTTGAAAATAACAATAATATCAATAAGGCAAATTATGGTTGACCCCTTACTATTTTAACAAATATCAATTTACCACATAATACTAAGAATTTTTTTATTGCAACCCTTCATCATTTTCAACATTTTGAGTCCATAATCTAAGTCTTTTTTTTTTCATCTTCATTACTTCATGCAATCTTTTGAATTTGATTGTATGTATACTTGAGCTTTTAATTTTTATACATATCTATTCTCATTGTAATCATTTTAATTAATAGCGTTTAATTATATTAAAATAAATCTATGCATTTATTTTCATCTTTCTCTTTACTTTTCAAATTAATTGCTTTAGTTTTTCATAACGTCCAGTAAATAAATAAATAACAAGTAAGAAGGATTGCAATTGCTATGCTTCTAAAGCTATGATGATATAAGTTAAGTTACAAAATACTTTAAATTACAAGATTAAAGCTTAGTTAATCTATTTTAGTTGAACATCTCTATTTTTTTTCTGTGTTGTTGGATATTACTACGCTTATTATTATTAATATCATATCCTGGGATTTATAATTAAATATAATAAGAATGTACATATGTCCTACGCTATTTTTGCACTCTTTTAGATTATTAAGATATCATTAACATTTTGATTATGCAATTGATTTTTGCAAGTTACAAAACTTTAAGTGTTGAAATGTCATTTTTGGTTGAAATCATTACTCAACACCTCATGATTCGATCATGAGTTTCATCATCTATATTTGAAATTTTGACCATTGTTCACATTTATGCTCATTTATCACTTAAATAATTATAATTTGTTAACATCATTTTTGTTTCAACGAGTACCACCCTCTTTTAAATAATTTTTCAAATTTTCAGGACTTAACTAAAATAATTTTTCAATGTTTAATATGACTAATGTATGGCATTATGAAAATATAACGATATAGTAACAACATTTATGATTATGATCTAGGCGTGTTTAATTTTTTTTTAAATGGTTTATTGGCATTTGTTTGTAAATGAAATTATAATGCACTATTAATTTATCCAGTGCTCTAAAAAGTAAAGGAAATCAAAATTTCCATTCATCTAAACATGTTTTAAATTTTTTTTACATCAAATAAAACCAATACAAAACTAAATCAATTTACAGCTTCTGAAAGCTAGACTTCAAATGCTGTTATATTTCAAGAGTCTCTGCATACAAAAAAAGAAAATAATAATAAATAAATAAATGATATTAGAGAACAAGGTTGGGAAAAAATAAATAATATTTAGAATTTCCAATGCATGTCCTAACTTCTTGGGTAGTGTTGAGTGTTAGAAAATGCATATTTATAAAGGAGAAAACCGTCATTTTACATTTCAAGTCTTACTAACAACCCTTACTTTTATGTATTTAACATTCTTGTGATTTAATTACGTGTGTTTTATTTTAATTAAGTAATTTATGTATTTTAGGGGCATTATAGTCATTTCACAATAAAGGAGAGATCGAAAACGGACATCACTTTTTGAACTTGAAAACCTTAGGAGGAGCATAAAAGGAAAAATGACACTATTCACATGTACGGTACTATTCACGTATATGGTACTGTATACGTTACTGTTCACGGCACTGTTCACATAGACGGACCGATGATGTGGCATTGACTGATGAGGTGTCACGATCCTGTTGGGCTAAAATTCTTATGTACTGTTGATGGTGGCGATATATCGATGACGAAAAATCTCGCGTCTGATGCATCACGGATTATTTTCAACCAAACCGCGTTCTTGTTCATCCGGGTCAAACCGTTCTTGTTCAAAGTCGGGTCATCCGCGTGGTCAAACCGCAGGTGATGTTGGCGATGGCGTAATCTCGTCTGTTTTTAATCCGATGGCCATGATTTACTCCATGTATCTATAAAAAGGGGGCCTCTCCCCCCTAATTTGATATCTCTGAATCCATTTTTGGGATCCATTTTCTGTAATTCCTTCTCCATCTTGTATTTTCTTCGTATTTTAATAAATTTCCATTTTGCCCTTCGAGTAGCTAATTTCCTTTCAAGCTTGGGTTGAAGGTGAAGTCTCAACATGTGTCATGGGCTTTATTTGGTAAATTTATTTTCTTTTCCCCTCTAGTTTTTGTGGATGATTTGACTTATCGTCGACAAATAATACTGATCTTGTCTAGATACCGCCTTGGTTACACCGGCTTTCTAGTATAAGGTTATTATTATTTGGCACGATAAGCCCATATTGATTAGAGCGTGGTTCATGAGGTGTGGATTCCCCCCTCATGATTTAATTGGCATTAATACGGATTATTTAGCCCATGATGCATGTTGATACGGATCCAGATACCCAAGTACGTCATTTCAATAGAATTATCTTCAATTTATTCTCGCCATTGCAATTCCAATTTTAGAATTTATTCTCGCCATTTTAATTTAAGTTTTAGCATATTCCAATTCATTCCCACCAGAAGTCTAATCCCCCATTTACAAAAATTAATTCTACACATAATTAAAATCCACCTCCTCGTGGGATCGACACTCGTCACCATTGATCTATACTACAATAGATTCGTGCGCTTGCGAGTACATTAAAATTTGCACAACAAGTTTTTGGCGCCGTTGCCGGGGAGGTAAGTAATTTTAATTCATAGAATTAATTTTTGTGAATAATTTCTTTTATTTGTTTTCTTGTATTTTTTTTAATTATTAAAAAAAAAAGTAAATCTACATTTAAAGGTTATTATTTCTTTTCTTTTTCTCTTCTTTAAAATTCTGTAATTTAATTTTCAATTTATTTTTCTTTGCAATTTTTGTTTATTTTATTAATTTAATTTCTAGTTAATTTATTTCACGTATTTATTTTTGTGTATTTTGATAGTAAGGTTGTAATAGCGCGATAAGGTTAGTATCGTAATTTCTCCCTCTTCTTTATTTTTATTTGTTTTGTTCTCATCTTTATTTTTTATTTGTTTTGTTCCCATCTTTATTTTTTGTTTTGTTTCCATCTTCATTTTCATTTTATTTATTTTGCATGCATGGTCGTAGGTCATTATTACCTAATCTTGAACCTATAGACCTTGAATTAGAAAAAACACTTCGCACACAAAAGCACATTAATAAATATAAAATGGATTTAAACGGAGAGTTTAAGGACTATTTTAGTCCTTAGCTAATTTAGCATCATGTATTGAATAAATGTAGGAGCTTTGAACTAAAACCTAGTGTAAATTGTCTCCCAACATTCTATGGCTTAGAAAATGAGGACCCATATAATCATCTGAATGATTTTCATGCCATTTGTCAAACATTTAAATATGAGAATTTTTCAGACGATGATGTTAAACTCAGATTATTCCCATTTTCTTTAAAAGATAGAGCTCGTTCATGGTTAAATACTTTACCTGCTAATAGCATTTCATCATGGGAACAAATGGTAACTAAATTTTTGAATAAATATTTCCCAGTGCATAAAACCAATGCTATTCGCAGGGAAATCTCAGAGTTTACCCAGAGAGAGGACGAGCAGTTTTTCGAAACATGGGAGCGATTTAATGGGCTACTCTTGAAGTGTCCACATCATGGGTACGAAAAATGGCACCAATGCCAATACTTTTTGGAGGGATTATTGCCGAATGTGCAAGAATGGCTAATGGCAACAAGTGGAGGAGAGCTAATGTCAAAAAGCGCATCAGAGATTTGGGAATTCTTTCAGCGACAAGCGGACAATTCCCAACAACGGAGTCGGTCACTCAGGAATACCAAAAGAATTAAAGGAGTAAATGAGGTTCAAATTGGCGAGTCAACTTCGGGAATCAAAGAAGTCAAGGAGATGGTTGAAGGTCTTGCTCGACAAATAGCATCGTTATCGACTGCTAAATCAACAGAACCACATGACTCATACTCAGATCAAGCCAATGCCATAGGTGTAATGAGAAAGCCATCAAATTACAACCCATACTCCAACACATATAATCCTGGATGGAGACCAATTTTTCATGGTCTCAAGGATTCCAACAGAATGGACCAGGCTCCACCCAATGCAACAAATTTCTCAAATTCCTCGCCTCTCACCCATTTGACCGTACAACAATCGAACTACTCTCAACCTAGACCATGGGAGGATGCATTCCAGAATTTCAAGAATGTTACTCATTCTACCATTGAGCAACAGAATCGCACCATTGATGGACTACGAAATGAGTTGAGAGCAGGCTTCAACTCACAAGCTCAATCAGTTTCAAGCTTGGAGAAGATGGTGGGACAACTTGCTTCTTCAGTTCAGACCTTGGCAATGACTGTTGAGAAAGGCAAGTTTCCAAGTCAACCAGTACCTAACCCTAAAGGAGTACATGAAGCAAGTACCAGTTCACCACAGCAGCATGGAGAGGTCAAAGCAGTCATGACCTTGCGAAAAGGAAAAGAAGTCGACAACAAAGTGGAGATGCCGGTGACAAAAGAAAATCAAATTGTACCTGTGAATGTTGAAGACTCACCACCGGAGGAAAAAGAAGAAACCAACCCACGAGAATACGTTCCGAAAGCTCCATTTCCTCAGAGGTTAGTGAAAGGAAAGAAGGGAAAATCCACAGGTGAGATTCTCGAAATCTTCAAACAGGTAAGTGTCAATATCCCTTTGCTTGATGCTATAAAACAAATTCCATCTTATGCCAAGTTTCTTAAAGACCTTTGTACTAAAAAGAGAAATATGCATGTTCAAAAGAAGGCATTTTTAACAGAAAACGTTAGTTCTATACTCCAACATAAAATTCCTCTAAAATGCAAAGACCCAGGCTCCCCCACTATCTCATGTAGTATAGGGAACCACACAATTGAGAATGCTTTGTTGGATTTAGGAGCTAGTGTAAATTTGTTGCCTTACTCTGTATTCGTGAAACTTGGAGAATTACACCCAACTCAAAGGTGTTACTTAGATCGGTCCACGAAAATACCTCGAGGTATTGTAGAGGACGTGCTTATCCAGGTAGACAAGTTTTATTTTCCTGTTGATTTCATTGTAATTGACACTCAACCAATACAGGATTCAAGGAAGCACATCCCTATTATTCTAGGCCGACCTTTCTTGGCAACTGCGGATGCTCACATTCAATGCAGGACTGGAAATATGCAGTTGTCCTTTGGCAACATGACTATGGAGCTGAACATCTTCAACATTGCCAAACAACCTCACAGTGCAGATGATGGAATTGTTGATGTGGATTTAATTGAAGCATTAGTTGATGACACTTTTCTTTCAAACCTTAGTGATGATCCTTTACAAACATGTTTAACTCACTTTGGTTTGGATTTTGATATTGACAGATCGGTTGATGAGGTCAACGCCCTGCTTGACTCAACACCATCTATGGATACTAATAAATGGAAGTCAAGAGTTGAACAACTAGCACCATCAGAGAAGAAACTCATCCCATCATCAGAATCACCACCGAAACTCGAGCTCAAACCATTACCCAACACATTGGAATATGCATTTTTGGGAGAAGAAAGTACTCTACCGGTAATCATCTCATCATCCCTAAACGACGAACAAAAAGGTAAGTTGTTGGATGTTTTAAAAGAGCACAAAGGAGCATTAGGATGGACCATAGCAGACATTAAAGGTATAAATCCAGTAGACTGCATGCATTACATTCACCTTGATGAAAATGCTAAATCTACTAGGGAAATGCAACGTCGGTTAAATCCTAATATGAAAGAAGTTGTTAGAACTGAAGTCCTTAAGCTCTTAGATGCAGGTATCATTTACCCAATTTCTGATAGTTCATGGGTCAGTCCTGTACAAGTTGTCCCCAAAAAGTCAGGAGTCACAGTAGTTACGAATGCCGATAATGAATTGATACCAACTAGAGTAACTACAGGATGGCGTGTATGCATTGATTATAGAAAGTTGAATTCTGTCACACGTAAAGACCATTTTCCTTTACCATTTATTGATCAAATGCTTGATAGATTAGCAGGCCATGAATTTTATTGCTTTCTAGATGGCTACTCAGGATATAATCAGATTCCCATAAAAGATCGGAAAACTACTTTCACTTGCCCTTTTGGCACTTTTGCATATAGGAGAATGCCATTTGGATTATGTAATGCACCTGCTACATTCCAACGATGCATGTTGAGCATTTTTTCTGATATGGTTGAACGATTCCTTGAAGTCTTTATGGATGATTTTTCTGTCTTTGGTGACTCGTTTGATCAATGTTTACATCATCTAACGCTAGTTCTGCAGAGATGTACCGAGAAGAACTTAGTCTTGAATTGGGAGAAGTGCCATTTTATGGTAAAACAAGGTATTGTTCTCGGTCACATCATTTCGAGCAAAGGTATTGAGGTTGACAAAGCCAAGGTGGATCTCATTTCTAATCTTCCTCCACCCAAAACAGTCAGAGAAGTAAGATCTTTCCTTGGGCATGCTGGTTTCTATAGACGTTTCATTAAAGATTTTAGCAAAGTTTCTAGACCCTTATGCAATTTACTTGCTAAGGATGTACCTTTTATCTTTAATGATTCATGTCTTATGGCTTTTGAAAAATTAAAGCAATTGTTGACATCATCACCCATCATTCAGGCCCCAAACTGGAGCTTACCATTTGAACTCATGTGTGATGCATCTGATTATGCAGTAGGAGCAGTATTAGGACAAAGAGTTGATCGAATTCCCCATGTTATTTATTATGCTAGTATGACATTGAATGATGCACAGTTGAACTATTCAACTACTGAAAAAGAAATGCTAGCAGTAGTGTTTGCATTGGAAAAATTTCGATCTTATCTCATTGGTTGTAAAATAATTATATTCACAGATCATGCTGCTCTTAAATATCTTCTCACAAAGAAAGATGCAAAAGCTAGACTAATTCGTTGGGTATTACTTTTGCAGGAATTTGACTTGGAATTCAAAGATAAGAAAGGGACAGAAAATGTTGTGGCGGACCATCTCTCTCGTCTCCATTTTGACACAATTACAGAGCCATTACCATTAAATGAGTCATTCCCAGATGAACAATTGATGAATGTGGAAGTATTACCTTGGTATGCTGATATAGTTAATTATCTTGTTACAGGTAAACTTCCAGAGCATTGGACCAAGCAAGACAAGGCTAAATTCTTTGCAGAGATAAAGAATTTCTTTTGGGATGACCCATATTTGTTCAAGTATTGTGCAGACCAAATTGTTAGACGATGTGTCCCTGAAAATGAAATTCAGAATATTCTTTCATTCTGCCATGAACAAGCTTGTGGAGGCCATTTCGCTAAGAAAACAACTAAAGTTTTACAATGTGGTTTCTATTAACACTATTTAGACGCTTACACTTTTTGTTCTTCACGTGATAGGTGTCAACGAATGGGAGCATTACTGGAACATGATGCCACTAAATCCAATTTTAGTGGTTGAGATTTTTGACGTCGGTATCGACTTCATGGGACCTTTCCCCTTCTGGCCATCAATACATATTGGTTGGTGTTGACTACGATCAAAATGGGTGAAGCAATTCCATGTAGAACCAATGATCACAAAGTGGTGATAGGATTTTGAAAAGCAACATTGTCTCACGCTTTGGATTCCTCGAGCAATAATCGATGGTGGTGCCCACTTTTGTAACAAAGCATTCAAAGCTCTTTTGACAAAGTATTCAATCACCCACAAAGTGGCGACCAGATCATCCGCAAAACCAAGTTGAGATCTCCAATCGAGAAATAAAGCACATATTAGAAAAGACGCGAGCCCAGAAAAGATTGGTCATTAAGACTACGATGCATTATGGGCATATAGAACGGCTTAAGACCCCGATTGGGATGTCACCCTAGTAGTGTATGGAAAAGCTTGCCACCCACCTGGAACTAGAACATCGCATATTGGGCCATCAAGAAATTAATTTTGACAAAGAAGAAAGAAGATTACAATAACTTGAAGAAATTGCAATGATGCATAAAAATGCCAAGATTTACAAGCAACGAATGAAAGTCTTCCATGATAAGCAAATTATGAAAAAATCATTCACTCCAGGTCAGAAAGTGCTTTTATTCAATTCTCGCTTGCACCTATTCCCAGGTAAGTTACGCTCTCGTTGGTCTGGCCCATTTATTGTACATACTGTTTTTCCACATGGGGCAATTGAAATTAAGGACCCAAAGAACGGTGTCACGTTTAAAGTTAATGGTCAAAGATTAAAGCCATATCTAGAATACCAACCACATGGAGAAGACACCGAAATAAATTTGAACCGATTTGAATTGATTTGTTTTTTCTTTTCGTTGATTTGATTCTTCTTTCTTTCTTTTTATTATTCTTTTGCTAATTGAAATTATTTTTGCATAAGTGTGTTTGTTTAACTATTAAGTTTTTTTTTTTTCTTATCATTGTTAATCATGAGTACCATACTTAGACCATTCCTCCTGAACATTCTTAAACCACTTCAACGTGTCAAAACTCATCTCATAAGGCAGATTCAATTTTGTAAAACACATCGTATTTGGGCTCTACAACCACCAGAGTTAGTAGCCTATGTTGAGGGTTTAGAAAGCCAACTCAGAGATATTGAGAGAAGTGTTTACGACATCCAGTTGGAGCTTGAGGTAAATTCAATAAGAGGACGATTTTAATTTTCTTTGTGTGTTTTAATTTGTTTTTCTGCTTTAGTTTGTTACCCCTAAAGTTGGCGATAACTGTGATAATCAAGTCGGTTATAATAACCGATATTCGAGGCTAAGGTATGGATGTAAACGAGATTCTAGCGCTTCACAAGTTTATTCCCTTCACTCCTCGTAATGCCCTCCTTACGATCTATAAAGCCCGATCTGAACGCATGACGATTACTCACGAGGAATAACATACCAGACATCCGTTGGTTAATCGAGGCTAAAAGTACGATTGGCGTGAGTTACCTCCAAATTTATTGCATACATGCCCTGGGTAAAGGAAATTATGCAAGAAAACGACGAGTCGAAGAATTTCGCTTTTGTCACAAGTGTGCCGAATGAGCGATAAAACCCATGTTCTTTAGAATGATGTCCGATAACGTAGAAGATAAGATTCAATTCATTGTGATGGCTTGAATAAGGAGTCATCGATGATATCCTTTTGTCTCAAACGCATCCCAGGATATGTGCAAGGAGCGATTCTCCATGGACATTATTCCGTAAAGAGCATGCACGATATAGTCTCGAATCACTATAAACGACCCTTTGCCGCTTTATAAGAAAACCGGATAGGAAGCCTATCCTAATCCCATGTAGGCGTTCAAGCCGCTTCTGACGTGAAACCGAGGGAAGATGTGAGCCACGTAAATATCCTTTTACTTTCATCGTAATTTTATTTCATTTCACTGTTGTTTTATTGTTTGCATTATTGTCTTTAATAATTTTATTACTGTTTGCTTTTTCCTTTTTACTGTTTCCTTTTTGACTCGCGAGCCATGTGCTTCACGCGTTATTTGACACTAACATGTTACCTCATTCACAGCTGTGACCCACTATCACCAAGATTCTTAAATGTGATTTCTTTTGTCAAACACTCACAAATTATTTTTGAGAAATATTCCAATGGCAGCTACTCCCAATAGACAATTCAAGAACATTTGTGTGCTTTCTGGATTTACCTATGGCAAACATAAAGAGTTCGGCTGAGGCGCCATGATTCTTGGTCGACATGAAATTTACATTTGGTGTATGGAGGAGGTAACCAGGGTTATCAAAATGGTCTCGTTTTTATCCGAGGAAGTCAAGTGTTAGGCATCATCCCAAGAGTCCTAAAACCATTGGGCAGTTCGTCTGACTCATCAACTGGAGAAGAGTTAGTCGTCTCAGGTATGCAAGAAAGAATAACTGAAATGCTTAATCATGCTGATGCTTTTATTTTCCTTCCAGGAGATCTTGCAACACTAGAGGCACTTATGACACTAGCATCTTGGGCCCATCTGCACATCCACCAGAAACCCATCGGTTTGTTAAATGTCAATAACTTTTATGATGGCTTTATCGCATTTCTTAACCATGCAATAAAAAACTATTTCATTCCTTCTAATGTGAAAAAACTCTTTATTTGTGCTCACACTGCTACTTGATATGTTACAAGCTTATAAACCGGAGCCAGACCCCTGTACCGATGTGTACGAGCGACCAAATAAAGATGATAACAGTACCCGCAGTAAGAAGTACAAATTAGAGTTAACTCTCCGCCTGAACATATAATCTCCTGTGTTGAACCACCCAGGTGATGTCTTCTAAACTCTACTGCTTTCATTTCACACATTGAGGACAATGTTTCGCTCGTCGGGAGGAATAACAATTGTGGAATTTTGTTAAGTTTTTACTAATTTTTGTTGCAGAAACTAACTGCTAACGTTTTCAAGATGGCTGAATACGGAGTGAAAACGCATCTTCATCGTTAAAAAAAAACAAAAAAAACAAAAAAAACAAAACCTGCTTTTCTTCTTTTTCTCCTTTATAAATATATATTTTCCAATTTTGAGTCGAAGATGGCTGAATACGGAGTGCCTCTTAAACGCATCTTTTAAAAAAAAAAAAAAAAAAAAAAAAACATTTTTTCTAATAAATTTTCTACATCATTTTCATATTTCGCATATTTTCCTTTCATGTTTGTAATAGGTTGGGGTAGAATGTTGTTAAAAAAAAAAATTGTGTTATTTGTTTTAACATCGGATGACATGATTAATTTCAAATTTTAGTATTTGTATTATCTTTGGTCTTAAGTGATGTTACATTATGTTTACTTACACGTCGATGCTCTGAGACAAATACGAGTTGCAAGGAATGAACATGTCATAAATAAGTGCCATGAGTTGTCGAGCCTATCATTTTCTTAGAGTAACCCTTTTGCCCATTCTCTATACTTTTTATTATTTTATACATCTAGATTTCTTTTTAAGTTAACCCTTTAAAAAAATGGTAAAATTAAAAAAAAAAAAAGAAAAAATGTTGTTACATTGGGAGGCTCATCTAACTAAGTAGATATGGATAATTATTTAGAGCCAAAGACGCATGGAAAGGCCATCTTGATCCGCTTTTTCTAGCCATCCCTTTATTAAATATCCATAGTTACCCCTTTTGAGCCTTTTTAAAAAAAAAAAAAAAAAAAAAAAATTTTCTTTTTAAAATTATAATATTAACATAATCCGATTGGGTGTATTAACCCATGTCTAATAAGTTACATCACCAATTTATTTTTGAGAAAATGTAAATAATTATGTTGTTCAAAGTTATGCCAAATAAAAGCTAAATAAAAAAACAAAAACAAAAAGTTGTTGTTTCAAAAGAATAAAATAACAACGATAGTGAAATACACCTTGCAACTTCAAAAAAAAAAATTCTCTCATTTTTTCTCAAACATACACTTTGCTTTTCCTTATTTCCTTTTGTTAGCCATATCCTAGCTACGTTACTAATAAAAGTTCTTCTCGATTTTAGTGAACTATAAAGTAGGTTTAGTTATATGGGCTAAAAAGATGTAATAATAAAAAAAAAAAAAAAGATAAATAAAGTGGGTTGACTAACATTTTATTTGACTTGAGATCAGATATTATTTCTAAAGGGCATATTTATTTCATCTTGAGAGCATGTGATATCATTTCTTTATATTTTCTCTCAATTACCATTCATCGGAGTGACTATGTTTATCGGGTTTTAATTTCTTTCAGAGTGTCACTACTTCCTGAGATTTCGGGGTTTGACATGTCATTCTTGAAAGTAGCTATAACAAAGTCTACCTAATTCATGGATGGATGTTGTTTAGACCTGAGATAATGCTTATACTTTTATTCGATCTATCATTAATCTGATTGAATAAACACGTGTTTCTAAAATTAAAAAAAAAAAAATCATTTTGAATTTGAATTTTGAGCCGCTTTATTTGCTAGGTGACTAGCAATGTTGGGGTGTGTTGAGTGTTAGAAAATGCATATTTATAAAGGAGAAAACCGCATTTTACATTTCAAGTCTTACTAACAACCCTTACTTTTATGTATTTAACATTCTTGTGATTTAATTACGTGTTTTATTTTAATTAAGTAATTTATGTATTTTAGCATTATAGTCATATCACAATAAAAGAGAGATCAGACTGCAAAACGGACATCACTATTGAACTCATGACGAAAACCTGGTGAGGAGCATAAAAAAAACGACACTATTCACATGTACGCATTATTCACGATACGATCAGATAATCGCTCGTTTCACTTGACCGCTCACATGACGGACCGATGATGTGGCATTGATCGATGAGGTGTCACGATCCTCGGGCTAAAATTTATGCGTTGATGGTGACGCGTTAAAGATATCGTTGACGAAAAATCTCGCAGACGCGCATGCATCACACATGATTATTTTCAACCAAACCAAGCATCGTTTCATCCGGGTCAAACCGCGTTACTGTTCAAAGTCGGGTCAAACCGTGTTACTGTTCATCCGCGTGGTCAAACCGTGGACTGTTGACTGATGACGTGGCGCAATCCTGAGCGTCCAAACTGTTTTTAATCCGATGGCCATGATTTACTCCATGTATCTATAAAAAGGGGGCCTTCCCCCCCTAATTTGATATCTCTGAATCCATTTTTGGGATCCATTTTCTGTAATTCCTTCTCCATCTTGTATTTTCTTCGTATTTTAATAAATTCTCATTTTGCCCCTAGGGCTCAACGTAGCTAATTTCCTTTCAAGGTGAAGTCTCAACACGTGTCATGGCTTTATTTGAAATTTATTTTCTTTTCCTCTAGTTTTGTGGATGATTTGACTTATCGTCGACAAATAATATCGATCTTGTTCAGATACCGCCTTTTAACTTTAAGATAAGGTTATTATTATTTGCACGATAAGCACCATATTGATTAGAAGGTGGTTCATGAGGTGTGGATTCCCCCCTCATGATTTAATTGGCATTAATACGGATTATTTAGCCCATGATGCATGTTGATACGGATCCGAATACCCAAGTACGTCATTTCAATAGAATTATCTTCAATTTATTCTCGCCATTGCAATTCCAATTTTAGAATTTATTCTCGCCATTTTAATTTAAGTTTTAGCATATTCCAATTCATTCCCACCAGAAGTCTAATCCCCCATTTACAAAAATTAATTCTACACATAATTAAAATCCACCTCCTCTTGGGATCGACACTGCCACCATTGATCTATACTACAATTGCTAAGTACATTAAAATTTGCACAACAAGTTTTTTTGGGAGGTAAGTAATTTTAATTCATAGAATTAATTTTTGTGAATAATTTCTTTTATTTGTTTTCTTGTATTTTTTTTTTAATTATTAAAAATAAAAAAAGTAAATCTACATTTAAAGGTTATTATTTCTTTTCTTTTTCTCTTCTTTAAAATTCTGTAATTTAATTTTCAATTTATTTTTCTTTGCAATTTTTGTTTATTTTATTAATTTAATTTCTAGTTAATTTATTTCACGATTTATTTTGCAGTATTTTGATAAGAAGGTTGTAATAGCTAAGGTTAAGATCGTAATTTCTCCCTCTTCTTTATTTTTATTTGTTTTGTTCTCATCTTTATTTTTATTTGTTTTGTTCTATCTTTATATTTGTTTTGTTCCATCTTCATTTTCATTTTATTTATTTTGCATGCATGGTCGTAGGTCATTATTACCTAATCTTGAACCTATAGACCTTGAATTAGAAAAAACACTTCGCACACAAAAGCACATTAATAAATATAAAATGGATTTGCAACCACAGGAGAGGCCATTTAAGGACTATTTTAGTCCCTTAGCTAATTTGAGCACATCACGACACAAATGTAGTCGCTAGGGAGCTTTAACTAAAACCTAGTGCTAAATTGTTCCCCCACATTCTACTTAGAAAATGACCCATATAATCATCTGAATGATTTTCATGCCATTTGTCAAACATTTAAATATGAGAATTTTTCAAACGATGATGTTAAACTCAGATTATTCCCATTTTCTTTAAAAGATAGAGCTCGTTCATGGTTAAATACTTTACCTGCTAATAGCATTTCATCATGGGAACAAATGGTAACTAAATTTTTGAATAAATATTTCCCAGTGCATAAAACCAATGCTATTCGCAGGGAAATCTCAGAGTTTACCCAGAGAGAGGACGAGCAGTTTTTCGAAACATGGGAGCGATTTAATGGGCTACTCTTGAAGTGTCCACATCATGGGTACGAAAAATGGCACCAATGCCAATACTTTTTGGAGGGATTATTGCCGAATGTGCAAGAATGGCTAATGGCAACAAGTGGAGGAGAGCTAATGTCAAAAGTCATCGAGATTTGGGAATTCTTTCAAATACAAGCGACAATTCCCAATAACAAAGTCGGTCACCAGAATACCAAAAGAATTAAAGGAGTAAACGAGGTTCAAATTGGTCAACTTCGAATCAAAGAAGTCATGAGATGGTCAAGGTCTTCGACAAATAGATCGTTATCGATCCGCTAAATCAATGTAACCACATGACCATTACTCATACTCAGATCAAGCCAATGCCATAGGTGTAATGAGAAAGCCATCAAATTACAACCCATACTCCAACACATATAATCCTTGATGGAGAGACCACCCAATTTTTCATGGTCTCAAGGATTCCAACATAATGGACCAGCGGCTCCAGCTCCACCAATGCAACAAATTTCTCAAATTCTCAAGCCTCTCAAATTTCATTTAGACATACAATCGTAACCGTAACTACTCTCAACCTAGACTACGGAGGATTCATTCCAGCATCTCAAGAATCTTACTCACTTTACGAGCAACAAACCGCACTATCGATGGATTCACGAAATGAAGAGAGCTTCAACTCACAAGCTCAATCGCCAAGCTTGGAGAAGATGGTGGGACAACTTGCTTCTTCAGTTCAGACTTTGGCAATGACTGTTGAGAAAGGCAAGTTTCCAAGTCAACCAGTACCTAACCCTAAAGGAGTACATGAAGCAAGTACACCACCAAAGATCATGGAGAGGTCAAAGCCATGACCTTGCGAAAAGGAAAAGAAGTCGACAACAAAGTGGAGATGCTTGACAAAGAAAATCAAATTGTACCGAATGTCAAGACTCACCAACGGAGAAAAGAAGAAACCAACCCACGAATACGTCTTAAAGCTC
Organism: Citrus cavaleriei; assembly: GCA_030448925.1. Lineage (NCBI taxonomy): Eukaryota > Viridiplantae > Streptophyta > Magnoliopsida > Sapindales > Rutaceae > Citrus > Citrus cavaleriei. The sequence goes on from JAUJEN010000406.1 coordinate 112,087, forward strand.
CATTTCCTCGTGAGAGTTAAGTGAAAGGAAAGAAGGAAAATCCACAGGTGTGAGATTCTCAAATCTTCAAACGTAAGTGTCAATATCCCTTGCTTGATGCTATAAAACAAATTCCATCTTATGCCAAGTTTCTAAAGACCTTTGTACTAAAAAGAAATACGATGTTCAAAAGAAGGCATTTTTAACAAAACGTTAGTTCTATACTCCAACATAAAATTCCTCTAAAATGCAAAGACCTGTGCTCCCCACTATCTCACGTAGCATGTGAACCACACAATTGAGAATGCTTTGTTGATTTAGAGCTGTGTAAATTTGTTGCCTTACTCTGCGGAAACTTGACCGGAGAATTACACCTAACTCCAAAGGGTGTACAGATCGGCCACAAAAATACCTCGAGGTATTGTAGAGGACGCTTATCCGTAGACAAGTTTTATTTTCCCTGATTTCATTGTAATCGACACTCAACCAATACAGTGATTCAAGAAGCACATCCCCATTATTCTAGGCCGAATTTTCTTGGCAACCGCATGATGCTCACATTCAATGCAGATCGAAATACGCAATTGTCCTTCGGCAACATGACTACGGAGCAACATCTTCAACATTGCCAAACAACCTCACAAAGGCGTATGATGGAATTGTTGATGCGATTTAATCAAGCATTATTGATGACACTTTTCTTTCAAACCCAGTGATGATCCTTTACAAACATGTTTAACTCACTTTGCTTGATTTGATGTGATCGGCCGATGAGGTCAACGCCTCGCTTTCGACTCAACACCATCTATGGATACTAATAAATGGAAGTCAGAGTTGAACAACTAGCACCATCGTAAGAAACTCATCCCATCATCGAATCACCAATCAAACTCGAAGCTCAAACCATTACCCAACACATTGAATATGCATTTGGGAGAAGAAAGTACTTACCCAGAATCATCTCATCATCCCTAAACGACGAACAAAAGGTAAGTTGTTGGATGTTTTAAAGAGCACAAAGGAGCATTAGATGGACCATAGCATATTAAAGGTATAAACCAAGATTGCATGCATTACATTCACCTTGATGAAAATGCTAAATCTACTCAGGAAATGCAACGCGGTTAAATCCTAATACGAAGAAGTTGTTAGAATCAAGTCCTTAAGCTCTAGATGCGTGTATCATTTACCCACTTCGATAGTTCATGGTCGGCCCCGCATAAGTTGTCCCCAAAAGTCGAGTCACAGAAGTTAGTTAATGCCGATAATGAATCGATACCAACTAGAGTAACTACGGATGGCGTATGCATTGATTATAGAAAGTTGAATTCTCACACGTAAAGACCATTTTCCTTACTCATTTATTGATCAAATGCTTGATAGATTAGCAGCCATGAATTTTATTGCTTTCTAGATGGCTACTCAGATATAATCGATTCCCATACACCAAAAGATCGAGAAAACTACTTTCACTTGCCCTTTTGGCACTTTTGCATATGGAGAATGCCATTTGATTATGTAATGCACCCGCTACATTCCAACGATGCATGTTGAGCATTTTTCCGATATGGTCGAACGATTCTCAAGTCTTTACGGATGATTTTTCTTCGGTGACTCGCTTAATCAATGTTTACATCATCTAACCCTAGTTCTCGCAGAGATCGAGAAGAACTTAGTCTCGAATCGGGAGAAGTGCCATTTTATGGTAAAACAAGGTATTGTTCTCGGTCACATCATTTCGAGCAAAGGTATTGAGGTTGACAAGGCTGCGGATCTCATTTCTAATCTTCCTCCACCTAAAACAGTAGAAGTAAGATCTTCCTTGGGCATGCCGGTTTCTATAGACGCTTTCATTAAAGATTTTAGCAAAGCTTTCACCTATGCAATTTACTTCATAAGGATGTACCTTTTATCTTTTAATGATTCATGTCTTATGGCTTTTGAAAAATTAAAGTTGTCGACATCATCACCCATCATTCAGCCCCGAACCTGAGCTACCATTTGAACTCATGCGATGCATCCGACATGCAAGAGCGATAGGACAAAGAGTTGATCGAATTCCATGTTATTTATTATGCTAGTACGACATTGAATGATGCACGCTGAACTATTCAACTACCGAAAAAGAAATGCTAGCAAGAGTTTGCATTGGAAAAATTTCGATCTTATCTCACGGTTGTAAAATAATTATATTCACGATCACGCCTTCTTAAATATCTTCTCACAAAGAAAGATGCAAAGCTAGACTAATTCGGTATTACTTTTGCAGAATTTGACTGGAATTCAAAGATAAGAAAGGGAAAATGTCGTATGACCATCTCTCGCTCCATTTTGACACAATTACGTAGCCATTACCATTAAACGAAGTCATTCCAGATGAACAATTGATAACGTAAGTATTACCATGTCGATATAGTTAATTATCTTGTTACGTAAACTTCCGTAGCATTGACCAAGAAGACAAGGCTAAATTTTAGAGATAAAGAATTTCTTTTCGACGACCCATATTTGTTCAAGTATCACAAATTGTTAGACGATGTGTCCCCGAAAATGAAATTCGAATATTCTTTCATTCTCGCCATGAACAAGCTTTCATGGAGGCTATTTCAAGGCTAAGAAACAAATACTAAAGTTTTACAATGTGGTTTCTATTGGCCAACACTATTTCGAGACGCCACTTTTTGTTCTTCATGGATAGTGTCAACGAATTCGAGCATTACGCGAAGGAACACGATGCCACTAAATCCAATTTAGTGGTTGAGATTTTCGACGTTCCTGGGTATCGAATTTCATGGGACCTTTTCCCCTTCTTGGCCATCAATACATATTGGTTGGTGTTGACTACGATCAAAATGGGTAAGTAATTCCATGTGTAACCAATGATCACAAAGGTGATAGGATTTTCAAAAGCAACATCAGTGTCACGCTGATTCCTCGAGCAATAATCATGGTGCCCACTTTTGTAACAAAGCATTCAAAGCTCTTTTGACAAAGTATTCAATCACCCACAAAGTGGCGACTCCGTATCATCCGCAAACCAGTGGCCAAGTTGAGATCTCCAATCGAGAAATAAAGCACATATTAGAAAAGACGGTGAGCCCAGACAGGAAAGATTGGTCATTAAGACTTGATGATGCATTATGGGCATATAGAACGGCTTTCAAGACCCCGATTGGGATGTCACCCTATAGGCTAGTGTATGGAAAAGCTTGCCACCTACCTGAACTGTAACATCGCATATTGGGCCATCAAGAAATTCAATTTGACATGCAAAGAAACCGTAAAGAAGATTACAGCTGGCAGAACTTGAAGAAATTCGCAATGATGCATACGAAAATGCCAATATTTACAAGCAACGAATGAAAGTCTTCCATGATAAGCAAATTATGAGAAAATCGTTCACTCCAGGTCAGAAAGTGCTTTTATTCAATTCTCGCTTTAACCTATTCCCGTGTAAGTTACGCCTCGCTGGTCCGCCCATTTATCAGTACATACTGTTTTTCCACACGGGGCAATTGAAATTAAGGACCCAAAGAACGGTGTCACGTTTAAAGTTAATGGTCATAGATTATAGCCATATCTAGAATACCAACCACACGGAGAAGACACCTAAATAAATTTGACCCACCGATTTCAATTGATTTGTTTTTTCTTTTCGCTGATTTGATTCTTCTTTCTTTCTTTTATTATTCTTTGCTAATTGAAATTATTTTGCATAAGTGTGTTTGTTTAACTATTAAGTTTTTTTCTTATCATTGTTAATCATGAAAATTACTTCCATTCCTCCCGAACATTCTTAAACCACTTCAACGTGTCAAAACTCATCTCATAAGTGCATTCAATTTTGTAAAACACATCGATTTGGGCTCTACAACCACCGTAGTTAGTAGCTATGTTGAGGGTTTAGAAAGCCAACTCGTAGATATTGAGAGAAGTGTTTACTACATCCATTGAGCTTGAGGTAAATTCAATAAGAGGACGATTTTAATTTTCAGGTGTTTTAATTTGTTTTTCTGTTTTAGTTTGTCATACCCAAGTGGCGGATAATCTGCGTGACAATCAAGTCGGTTACTTCAGCTTCCATAATAACCGATATTCGAGGCGGGTATGGACGAAACGAGATTCTAGCGAAGCTTCACATTCCTTCACTCCTCGTAATGCCCTCCTTACGATCTATACAGCCCGATCTGAACGCATGCGATTACTCATGAGGAAGAACATACCTGCCGACATCCGGTGGTTAATCGAGGCTAAAGTACGATTATGTGAGTTACCTCCTAAATTTATTGCATACATGCCCTCGTGGTAAAGGAAATTATGCAAGAAAACGATCGAAGAATTTCGCTGTTTGTCACAAGTGCGAACGAAGCGATAAAACCCATGTTCTTTAGAATGATGTCTCGATAACAGAAGATAAGATTCAATTCATTGGGATGGCTTGAATAAGGAGTCATTGGATGATATCCTTTTGTCTCTTGAAACGCATCCTGATATGCGAAGCGATTCTCCGCTATGGCCATTATTCCGTAAAGAGCATGCACGATATAGTCTCTGAATCACTATAAACCACCGCTTGCCGCTTATAAGAAAACCTGATAGCCTATCCTCGACCCATGAGGCGTTCAAGCCGCTTCTACGTAAAACCGTAGGGAAGATGTGAGCCACGCAACTACGTAAATATCCTTTTACTTCATCGTTATTTTATTTCATTTCACCGTTGTTTTATTGTTGCATTATTGTCTTTAATAATTTTATTACGCTTTGCTTTTTCCTTTTATCGCTTCTTTTGACTCATGAGCCATGTACTTCACGCCAGTTATTTGACACTAACATGTTACCTCATTCACAAAATCCACTATCACCAAGATTCTTAAATGTGATTTCTTTGTCAAACACTCACAAATTATTTTTGAGAAATATTCCAATGGCGCTACTCCCAATAGACAATTCAAGAACATTTATGCTTCGATTTACCTATGGCAAACATAAAGAGTTCGCTGAGGCATGATCTTGGTCGAAGCATAGCAAATGAGAAATTTACATTTGGTAATGGAGGAGGTAACCGAGGGTTATCAAAAACGGTCTCGTAAGCTTTTATCGTAGGTCAAGTGTTAGCATCATCCCAAGAGTCCTAAAACCATCGGGCGCTTCGACTCATCAACCTGGTAAGAAGTTAGTCGCCTCGTGTATGCAAGAAAGAATAACCGAAACGCTTAATCATGCCGACGCTTTTATTTTCCTTCCGTGAGATCTTGCAACACTCAGAGGCACTTATGACACTAGCATCTGGGCCCATCTCAAGACATTCACCTTAAACCCATCGGTTGTTAAATGTCAATAACTTTTATGATGGCTTTATCGCATTTCTTAACCATGCAATAAAAAACTATTTCATTCATTCTAATGTGAAAAACTTTATTTGTGCTCACAATCGCTAATGAAGCTACTGATACGTTACAAGCTTATAAACCCAGCCACTCGGACCTTGCGAGCAAAATAATGATGGGTAAGAATCAGTAGTTAAGTACAAATTAGATTTAACTCTCCGCCAGAATATTTTCTTCTCAGGTTGCACCACCCGTGTGATGTCTTCTAAACTCCCCATCGCTTTCATTTCACACATTGAGGACAATGTTTCGCTCGTCAGGGGAGGAATAATCGACAATTGTGGAATTTTGTTAAGTTTTTACTAATTTTTGTTGTAGAAACTAACTCATACGCTTTTGTGGAAGATGGTTGAATATGGAGTGTAGCTACTCTAAACGATCTTCATCGTTAAAAAAAACAAAAAAAACAAAAAAAAAACAAAACTGCTTTTCCTTTTTCTCCTTTATAAATATATATTTTCCAATTTTGAGTCGAAGATGGTCAATATGGAGTGCCGTGCTCTAGAAACGATCTTCTGGCTTAAAAAAAAAAAAAAAAAAACATTTCTTTTCTAATAAATTTTTCACATCATTTTCATATTTCGCATGCATATTTTCCTTTCATGTTTAGAATAGGTCAGTAGAATGTTGTTAAAAAAAAAAAAAAATTGTGTTATTTGTTTTAACATTGGATGATATGATTAATTTCAAATTTTAGTATTTGTATATCTTTGGTCTTAAGTGATGTTACATTATGTTTCACACTTTACGCTGATGACAAATACGAAGTCAGCTGAACGAACATGCCATAAATAAGTGCTGAAGTTGTTGAGCCTATCATTTTCTTGGAGAGTAACCCTTTTGCCTATTCTCTATACAAATTTTAGCTTTATTATTTTATACATCTATCTCTGATTTCTTTAAAGTTAACCCTTAAAAAAATGGTAAAATTAAAAAAGAAAAAAGAAAAAAATGTGTGTTACATCGAGGCTTTCATCTAACTAGTAGATATGGATAATTATTTAGAGCTCCTAAAGACGTATGGAAAGGCCATCTTTGATCCGTTTAGCCTTTTCTAGCCATCCTTTTATTAAATATCCATAGTTACCCTTTTGAGCCTTTTTAAAAAAAAAAAAAAAAGAACAAAACCTTTTCTTTGTCAACTTATCATCTTAACCATTCGACGAGTATTACCCGTCTTATAAGTTCCATCACCTATTTATGTTTGAGAAAATGTAAATAATTACGTTGTTCAAGAAGTTATGCCAAATAAAAGCTAAATAAAAAAAAAACAAAACAAGTTTTTTCAAAAGAATAAAATAACAACGATAGTGAAATACACTCAAGAACTTCAAAAAAAAAAAAAATTCTCTCATTTTTCTCAAACATACACTTTGTTTTCTTATTTCCTTTTTGTTAGCCATATCCCCAAATTTCACGTACGCCCTAATAAAAGTCCTTCGATTTGGGAACTATAAAGTAAAGTAGGTTTATACGGGCTAAAAAGACGTAGCGATGCATAAAAAAAAAAAAAAAGATAAATAAAGTGGGGACTAACATTTTATTTGACTTGAGATCGTATTATTTCTAAGTCGAGGGTATTTATTTCATCTTGGTGAGAGCATGTGATATCATTTCTTTATATTTTCTCTCAATTACCATTCATTGGAGTGACTCATGCTTTATTGGTTTTAATTTCTTTGTAGAGTGTCACTACTTCCAAAGGAGATTTTGGGGTTTGACATGTCATTCTTGAAAGTAGCTATAACAAAGTTTCACCTAATTCATGTGGATGGTTGATGGGTGTGATGTTGCTTTTAGACCGGAGATAATGCTTATACTTTTATTTCGATTGCTATCATTAATCTGATCAATAAACACGAGTGTTTCTAAAATTAAAAAAAAAAAAATCATTTTGAATTTGAATTTTGTTTTCGCTTTATTTGCTAGGACCAGCAATGTTTTGGGGGTGTGTTGAGTGTTAGAAAATGCATATTTATAAAGGAGAAACCGCCATTTTACATTTCAAGTCTTACTAACAACCCTTACTTTTTACGTATTTAACATTCTTGTGATTTAATTACGTGTTTTATTTTAATTAAGTAATTTATGTATTTTAGGGCATTATAGTCATTTCACAATAAAGGAGAGATCGACGGCAAAACCGACATCACTTTTGAACTCGTGACGGTCGAAAACCTGGAGGAGCATAAAAAAAAAATGACACTATTCACATGCATATTCACGATATTATCAGATATCGCATCGTTCACGCATCGTTTCACATAGACGTGACCGATGATGTGGCATTGACCGATGAGGTGTCACGATCCTCGCGGCTAAAATTTTATTGATGGTGACGCAAAGATATCGCGGACGAAAATTCGCAGACGGTGCATTTATCACACGTGATTATTTTCAACCAAACCGCTATCGTCATCCGGTCAAACCGCTAAGTATCGCTCAAAGTCGGGTCAAACCGTGTTACATGTTCATCCGCGGTCAAACTGCGGACTGCTTGATCGATGACGTATGCGCAATCCTCGAAGGCCCAAACCGCTTTTAATCCACGGCCATGATTTACTCCATGTATCTATAAAAAGCGCCTCTCCCCTAATTTGATATCTCAATCCATTTTTTGGGATCCATTTTCGTAATTCCTTCTCCATCTTGTATTTTCTTCATATTTTAATAAATTTCCATTTTGCCCTTAGTTCAATTATGAAGTAGCTAATTTCCTTTCAAGTCATGGGTCAAGCTCAACACGTGTCATGGGCTTTATTTCAAATTTATTTTTCTTCCCTAGTTTTTAGGATGATTTGACTTATCGTCGACAAAATAATAATCGATCTTGTTCAGATACCGCCTTTTAAGATATAAGGTTATTATTATTTTACGATATTCCCCAAGACCATATCGATTAGAAGCGTTTCATGGTGGATTCCTCATGATTTAATCGCATTAATACGGGATTATTTAGCCCATGATGCATGTCGATACGGATCCGATACCCAAGATCACGCTATTTCAATAGAATTATCTTCAATTTATTCTCGCCATTGCAATTCCAATTTTAGAATTTATTCTCGCCATTTTAATTTAAGTTTTAGCATATTCCAATTCATTCCCACCAGAAGTCTAATCCCCCATTTACAAAAATTAATTCTACACATAATTAAAATCCACCTCCTCGTGGGATCGACACTCGTCACCATTGATCTATACTACAATAGATTCGTGCGCTTGCGAGTACATTAAAATTTGCACAACAGGTAGGATCAAATAAGTTTTATTTTCAATGGGAAAAAAATCAGCATACTTGTTCTATGCAACCTTTATGTCAATTTCAATTTAATGACAGAGTTATCTTTGGAAGATAAATGGAGAATACATCTACAATGAACAAGAACAAAACTTGATTGCATGAATAATATAAATCATCAAATAGCATCATCTAATATTAATAGCCCTTTTATCATTTGTATTAGAAACTGCACACACTACAAGAAAAAAGATATTTTATTACAAAAATTTTAGTCACTAAAGATGACAAGTTAGTCACTTTATATTTTCTACGACGAAAAATAGATTGTCATACGTTAGTCGTTGAAAGACCGTCTTAAAAGATTCTAGCGACCACAATTATTTTTGTCATGTTAAAACTATTGTTTTGTGACAAAAATCATTGTCTTAAAGTTAAATTAAAATCGTCACAAATGGTATTCAAAATAGTCAAATTAGAGATACAAAAATGCAATCAATGACACTTGACATTTGTCACGATAGATGATTTATAGTGACTATAATATTTGTCTCAAGAGTATGTAAATACAGTCACAATAATTACTAAAATCCCTCATTTTAAAGGTTTGAAGATGCAATTAGCAACGTTATTTTTCTGTCATTAAAGTTTATATATCGCTACATTACATAGTCATCTCAAGTAGTTGTCATTTGTGACAATTTTTGTAGATACGGTTGGTAATTAATTTAAGTCTTAAATTTGTATTATGGACAATTTATTTTGTTATTTCATGACTAGTTACATTGTATCAAAACATTTTATAAGACCATCATCTCTTATCATACAAGGTAAGCATTTACCACAACTATATTTAGTCGTAAAAATTAACATTTTGTGACGGATCCATTCATTACAAACATATGTAATATAGTCTCACATTATTTTTAACCATGATATATTTTTATTTGACTACTATTTGTATCGTAGATCCAAAAAAAATTAAAGGGATTATTCATCATTAAAAAAAAGCATCCACAAGAACATATTGTAGTCACATAAATTGAAATCTACTGATCAAAAAATTGTAGTCACATAAAAGGAACTTAAAATATTTAATTATAATCCGAAGATTCAAATACAAAGCATGACATTGAAATCCAAATAAGTATGGTTCCTTGCAAAGAAATGTAAATATAAGAGTCATAAAACAAAGTCTCTATTGTTTCAAGTACTATTTCATTCACATGTTGCACATGAGACTTGAGCAACCACGATGCATGTAAGACACTTTACAATGATTTTGCTTATTTTTTCCGATCATTTCTGTAATTGATTTTGTTAGAAAATGTTAGTAAGGATTAAATTACTTTAAAAACACACACACACATCTTAAGTCTAAAGGTTCAGAAAATATATCGATAAAGGTCATAAGTATATGATAAAAGTTGGCCATAAACTTCAATATCCAAAATTGCTTTAATAAAGTAGCTGCAGTAAACAAAAAGTCAGCAACCATAGGCTTACAATAAATCACAATCAAACTATAATGATCCAAAACCAACATAGAAAGACCTGAAATATTAAAATATTGCACGAAATTAAGAGAAATAGTGCCAAAAAAGCAAAACTCAGTAAATAAAAATATAAAATTTGAACAAGAATACAACAATATATTAAAGAAGATTAATTCATTATAACTATGTTAATAAGGTTTTTAGTAGCAATGTTACCTCCACTTGATTTGAGGAGTGCACATAATTGATAATTTCATCCAACATGAGACCTTTCCAATTACCTAATTTTATACCAAACAATATGAAGTTTATAAGAATTATTATAAACACGAAACTCATTATTTGTTTTAGGATAGGAAAAGTGAATAAAAACAACAACAAAAAAGGAACTCAAATTACTTAATTACCATAGCCATGAACAAGTTTTGCAAAATTTTCATGCTCTCACTAACTTTCTCACTTCTTACTTGAAACCAAATAATGACAAGACAACCGCCATTAGACTATGACAAAAGTTGAAATTAAAATAATATAGTAGGTTATTTTGCATAAAATTGAAAAGAAAGTTTGAATTTGTATTAATATACTCACCCTTTATGTTAACCCTACTAAGGGTCAAAAGAGTAGTAATAGCAAAAAATTCAAATAATAGAACCTTAGTGCCCACTACATATAAATGGATCTAAAGAATAGATTATATAATAGCTTGTTTCTTATGAATGATACATGAGATTCCATATAAAAAAGAAAATAAAATCAAGTATGTGAATTAAAAAAATACCTAACCAATAGGGTTAGTAAGATATTTTAGCTAATTATCGCTTGATAATCTCGACCTCAATAAAAATTGCTATCTTATCACAATGGGAATCAATTATAAAATTATCGAACAAAACTTTAACACCTACAAGTCCAAATAACATCAAATAAAATGCCTAAACAGCTATTAAATATAAATGTCCTTGTAGGGCTAAAGCCCTGGCCAATCCTTCAAAGTTCCAAGCAACAAAATGATAAAAACATAATGCATAATATATAAGGAGCTTATCTCAGAAAACTTCCATACAAGATTTATCATATTAAACAATGTACCTAATGAAATATTGGCTTATTTCGTAATATTACGATCTAAGTACACCAATTTCAAGCAATACCATATAGAAAGATATATGGACCTCAAGAAAAAGAAAAATAAAAAATCAAAGTATGTTAGCAGATTTCAACTTTTGAACTCAAAGTCTGTGACAAATTTTGCTTCGGAAATACTAACAAACACTTGAGAAAAACTAAAGTGTATCACACTTGAACCGTATATAAAGCACAAGAATAAAACAACAAGGCAAAAAGAGGCTAGATGTATCATCTTCATTAGTTAAACATTATAAATAGAATCAAAATATTAATGCATACACCAAAACCTTCAAAATTATCTAAACATTCAAGTTTTTTCATATTAAGAAAATAAATTTATAAGAAAATCGATAATCCGTATTTTTTGCGGTATTTTATCAAGCAATTGGCATGCAGCAATGTAAATGACAATTAAAACATGTAAATCAGACTTTGAAAGCTCACCTTCATATTCATCCAAAGAGAGATATATAGGGCATGTAAGCTCCTTCTTTGATATTTATCCCCATCGTTCAATTATTGTCATGATCTCCATCCAAACCACGAAACACAGCAAAAGTGAATTGCGAATAGGTTTGGGGATTCGGCTTTCACTATTTTTGCCCTTTTTTTTTATAAGTTATACCCGATCGGTTTTAATGAATTTGATCCCCCAACCTTCTCCGTGCTTTGGCAGCGCAAGAGATGATGGCTCTTTCAAATGGTCAACGACGGCTAGATTGAAATCCACCACTTGATTCGCCGCAGTGTCTAGGGATTTGCATACAGAGAAAGTGAGATGCGGACGACTAGTGGTCGATGGAAAGGAACGTGAACCAGTATAGGATGAAGACGGCGATGATTGCTTGCTCAGGCTTGTGAGGGTTTGACGTGAGTGAAAGTGTGTTTGACGATTGAGAAGAGCTGCTAGGGTTTCCAAAACAAAATGTCACAATGTGAGTATTTATATTTTTGTAGAAATTAGAAAAAATGTGAAAGATTTCAAATTAATAAAAGGGTAACAAAAGAGTGATGATGTATGACAAAACTCCACGGATAAATTTGTACCATTCAAAATCTAAAATTTATTTTTTGTAATTTGTAAATAATATTTTCATCGAGGCAATAGTTTTACCTGCCAAAATTTTTCTATGTATAAATTTTACATAATATTATTATTAACATTTATTTTTTTTAATTAATATCATTTTTATATCTAGATAATGAAAATTAGATTATTATTACTATTAAATTTTATTAACTTTATTATTTAGTTATTATTAATTATTGTTATTATTATTTTTATTAATAATAATAACAATAATGATAAATTAATTATTTTTATTAATTATTATTTTTATCATTATTTTTATTGTTAATAATGATAATATTAATAATAAAAATAAAAATAATTAATAATAACTAAAATAATAAAGTTAATAAAATTTATTAATAATAATAATTATTATTATTAATGACATTTAAAATAATAATAAAAGATTTGATAAATTAAAATAATAAAATTTAATTGTGATTTGAATGAGGGTCATTTTGAAAATATGAAAAAATTAGAGGAATACAAAAGTAAACATATATTTCATTCACATTCCCAACCCCCGGGAATGGGATTCTCATTCCTTATTCCCAAATTATGTGGAACCCACACATTTTATTCATATTCCCAAATTACATTTTGCCAAGTAAACATAGGTTTCATTCTTATTCCTTCATTCTCATTCCCCATTCCATGAAGTAAACACACCATTAAAGTAAAACATGACTATGAGGGCAATAGTTCGAATCCCCATAGACTCAAACTCCCTTAATTAAACATAATTATATGGAGATTATTTGCAAAGTTTTTCCTTACGAACGCAAGTGAAATGGAGACACCTCCTCCGCGAGTTATTTGTCTGAAGACTTACTTCATGTAATTTAAAATGTAATAATATAAGTCTCAATATCTAATCAGAATATCAAACAGTAATAATCTATGTTATAACAGCTTGTAAATATCTCAGAATACAAGAATATTGACGCTTAATCGCTAAAAAAAATAAATTGAAAAATTATATTCAAATTCAATTTCTTTTACCACTAGAATAAAAGTATATAAATTAAATTTAGCGAGAATTACAAGAAAACATATTTCATGTGGCAAAGATTATAACAAGCTTAAGACGATAAATAAAAATGAATTTAAAAGACTATATTCTCAATGGCATAAAATGTTTTAAAAGTAAATTTAGTAAAACATACTGCTTACTATGAAAATGAATTTATATTTTTCATATTTTTAAATAATTTAATTTTTTTTAGTTGTGATATAAATTAACTTAATTTCAAAAAAATATAGATATAAATGTAAGATTGAACATATTTTATAATACTTGCACATTATTTAGTAGACAAATCATGGACCCATATAGTGAGTGCAATGTTACTCAAATAATTTAATTTAATTTAGAAATATAACTGTCATGCTTAAATTATATAACTGTAAGTATAACATAATACAACATTATTCAATATTAGTTGCATTCAAATTGTAATTATCCATGTTATGTACCATTATGAATTTGATTAATGTTTAACAAAAAAATTATTATAGCAAAAAGGATTAAATAAAATAATTAATCTCACTTAAGATAGTATGAATTAATTTGCACAAGAGATTGATTATGAGTTTTATTTAAAAATATCAAATATTAGATGCTTTATATTTTTGTAATATATGAATATATTTTTTAGAGGGTATACATAAAACATACTAATATTGGCCACTAATAATAACAACAACAACATTTGAGGGGTAATTACGATGTTTGGAATGATAATTATTTGATAGTTGGATAAATATTGTCCTCATTTTAGTAGGTAGGGATTTAAGTCCCTGAATGTGTATCGTGAGATCCCGGAATTGATTTCTTCTAAATATCCGAAATAAATCGATTTCAAGTATATGTTTAGATACTCGGATTCTAATGTAATTAAAAGTTGATAAAATTATTTTGATAGTTTTGTAAGCAAAATATCATTACATTTGTTACATAATATTAAAATAGTGCAATTAATAAATTAAATTTTTTAAATTAATATATAATTATTTCCATTTATTATATTTAAATAGTATTCTCATTAGTACATAAGTTACATTTTTAAAGCAAAATATCATTAAATTTATAATGTAATATTAAGAAAATAATATAATTATTTTTATTTAAATATATTAGTCCAATTAATTTTATTTAATTATGTTTCTTTTAGGATATAAGTTAAATATATTAACTATATTTTCCATGAATCAAAAGAAAAAGGAAGTATTTTTTTGGTGTAAAGTTGAGGGGGTCTTTGATAATTTACTAGTTTTGAATTGATTATCTTAATATTTCCTAAAACGAGGGAGCTGTATGATAGTTTCTTTTAACATTTGCCGCTTTAAGCGATTAAAAGGAGGGTATCGGTGGCCGGTTACATCCGCATTATTAAAAAAATAATAAAGGCAGCTGCATGACATGCAGCGCTGCATTACAGCCCGACCCTAACCATTAAGCACGCCCTGAACCAAAGTTGATTTCAGTCTTTTCAGATCCCTGCCAGCACATCGATAGTCGATCCCTCACTGTGGTTCTTCAAGATCAAATGGGCGGCCTTCAAGTCCTAAACGAGGATCAATTGATTGATGTTTATCCTGTTCCTGGAGCTGTGATAGTTAACATTGGAGATCTGACACAGGCAACTTTACTAAACAGTTAATAAACATGATTTATTGTCCAATGAATTAATATTTGGATATTATAGATTAGGTTATCTTTAGTGCTTTTACTAATTAAAGTTCAGTTAAAAATTTGTTTGATATGTAGTGTTTGGGGAAGAAGCGGAAGACCCGGTAATAAAGTGACACGTGTCAATATTAAATTTTATAATACAAGGAAAGTTATCAAAAGGATCTTCGGTTATGCCGGCTACCATAGGTATTCTAAAGGGCAGTTGGGGTGCAATACGAAGGGGTAGAAATGTTAAAAATATATTCATAAAAAGTGTAAGGTGATAAAGGAGGCCTAATCTTAAAATTTTTTGCCTGATCTCTAAAAAAAAAAAAAAAGGAATCAATGAGAGAATATTGTGTCAAGAAAGAGAGGACAATGACCTGTTACTCCTACAAAAAGGCTAAAAAAAATTGTTACTGGGATAGTTGGGATCACCTGTCCTCTCCTGCCTCGCCTGCAAATTTCCCAACAACCTCAGCAGAGGTACACGGGACTAGCCCTCTACGCCCAACAAGTGTATGCATCTCAAACTTATTTTCCCCGCATGTCTTGACATACCCAAATGATCACACGTGTAAAGGACAAAAATATCTTTGATATGCCAACAAGGAACGTTGATAAAAAAAAAAAAAAAAAAAAGCCAAGTGGCATGGCAACCTGAGTACTCCTTATAAAATAATCAGATTTTATTTTTTTCAGTACAACCAGCATGCACACCACAGGGGTTGAGATTTCTTCCGCCTCCAGCCACTATTATTAAGAGCTTGCAAGCTCTTTAACCTAAGATAACCCAACTTTGACTTGAGCGTCGGAATGTGGTCGCTAGCCATCCCCGGCTCCATCTCTAACATCTCTCTCGTTGTTTTACAGGTCTAAGGCGACTTGGCGAGTTCTCCGAGTCTAGATTCAAACCTCTCATCATATCCACCATCCTTTCACTCTTCCTTCACTCCATAACAACCAAAATAATCCATACACCTCGACCAAGCGAGGCACTCTACATCCAAAAAATAAATAAATTCATTGTTCTCAATTAAGTTTTGTAGCTTTCATTCGCACACCGAAAATCTACTAAAAACATGTAGAATCAAATTCATATACTAAGTTTTCTTCAGAATTTTATTTGTTCAGACAATGCTGATAATAAATAGAATTTTACTTATATCTAATGACCTCAATTTAAGCTGGTTATATTTTATTATTCACTTAAAAGATATAATTGATTTTGTGTGGGATAAAGGATTCAGTCACTACAAAACAACAAAGAAATAGAAGTCTATACTGTGACATAGGAAAGTTGAGGGGTAATTTTTGGAAACCGCCCCTGAGGTTTGCCCTTGTTACACTTGGAGAGAATGTATGCATATATTGACATATAGCACCCCTGACCGTGTATCAGTGTTAGACTGCCGTTTGCTCTGTTACCGAAAGTACAATAATGCCCTTCACTGCACAGTTCAATAACTGACAATACTTGCAGCAACGTGGAGTTGCAGACTTGACGATGCTTCTTGCATTGCATAAGATAACAAAACATAAGCTTTTAACTTAATTAAAAGGCCTGGTGAATCAAGATTTTGGCATGATTTTGTGAGGATCTTAGGGTTTGATTGAAAGAACTGTGCAACACCATTTGCAACACACACGCAACGTTCACAGCACACCCTCTCTCGCTCTCCCTCACAGCTCATGCCACTAATCTTACCAAGCCACCAATTTCCCATTCTTCCTCACCACGCTCCGTCGACAGCTCTCACTCTCTTTCCCCTCCAAATCCAACAGTTGTGGGTCACGGGTCACACTCTCTTTCTCCCCTCGGATCTCCAAGTCTAGCACAAAACGCACGGTTCACTCTCTCTCCCCCCCTTCAATTCCAGCCGCCGTGGGTCACTCTCTCCCCCCTCCAATTCCAGCAGCCGTAGGTCACTCTCTCTCCCCTCCAAATCTAGTAGCCGTGGCCCGTGGGTCAATTTGTGGAGGTAATTTGCCCCCGAGGTTCCACTTGAAGGAGCAAAGAATCTCATTTTTGTTGAAAGAATAAAAAAGGGAGTAAATTTAGGAGAAAGAGAAGAACCTGGAAAACACTCGGCCACAGTCAGAAGAATGGCCTCTAGTACCACAATTTTTTAGATGTGCTTTATAATTAGATTGAATAGCATATAAAAACCACCTCTCATCTGGATTTATGCGTGTGTGCGTATCAAACAAAAAACGGAAAAACAAAAATTAAAACTTGCAATTCGCCTTAAAAGAATTTAACCCATATAGAAAAGAAAATTGAAAAAGAAAGCTACATGGGGTGCCTGCTGGTTTTCTTTCTCTTTTGTTATGAATAACTAGTGCACCATTTTCTAAAGAGGTGAAAGAATCATAAGAAGAAGAAGCATTAATATTGACGTTATTTTTTAACATGGGGTTAGAATTTTTGTTGACTAGCAAAGCAATACGACAAACTGGTGGTGATGCAGGAATAGTGGCCTTTGTTTTTCAGCTTTACTGATAAAAGAACGAAATGGGTGGAGAGGAAGGGGGGAAAAGAGAAAGAAAAGAAGAAAATTTTTTTTCCTTTTCTGCCTCCAAATTCTTTTGAGAGAGAGAAAGAACAAGAACGAAGACATGGAGAGGAAGCAAAAGCTATTGCGTTCTTTCTGCAGTCAGCCTCTTTATTTTTGCAATTACGTTATTGCCCTTAACAACCAAACGGCACTCTAACGCTCATACACGGTCAGGGGTGCTATATGTCAATATATGCATACATTCTCTCTAAGTGTAGCAAGGGCAAACCTCAGGGGAGGTTTCCAAAACTTACCCGAAAGTTGAGAACAAAAATTTGTCAAAATGAAAATTTTTCTTTGCTTTTCCTTCTAGTTTCTTTCGACAACTTGGTTGACTAGGTCATAAGTTGAATTTTTCTAAACCTCATAAAATTGCCACGAACAAAAATAGGCTTTTTTTTGGGGGGTGGGGGGGGGGGGGTGTTAATTGTTTTAACTTATAAAATCTCTTGATTGATACAAAGAACACTAGAACTCAAACCCTACTCCTTTTGTTATTGATAGAAAAAAGTGATAAGCTCGAACCTAGCTCACAAAGGTGAGAACGAGATATAGAGTTTCTAGTCATAAATTGTATTAAAAAAAATTGTTTATTCTAATAAAATATTAGATTCTTAAAAAAAAAAAAATACATGCGAACACACACACACACAAATTAATTAATTGAGTGTGCGCGAGGTATAATTCATTGTATATGAAATTTTTTGTAATTGCAATATAATATATACTCTAAACATCCTTGTTTTAAAACAATATGTATAGTAATAATATATTCATGATGTAATTTACTATTAAGGTCTATGTAATATGATCAAATAAAAAACTTGGCTTGCGATATCCATTTAGCACACTCATGGAATAAATTTAAAACCTTAATCAACTTTTTAGTTATTTTTAGCAAACATTCATCTATTGAGAAGCAAACCACTAATTTTAAAAAAAAAATTGTAGTAAGTAGTGTGTTTAAGAACCCTATTTTTACATACAAATTTTGACGTAATATCTAAGCTACTAAAACATGAAATAAGATGTTCTTTCGATATGAGCTCTATTGAGTTTTTAAAACTTTTCTACCATGTGTTTTTTAGTGATAGTGTAAGGATAATATTTAACTTCTTTATTTTATTTATTTATTAACTACTAATTAACATGTGAATTATTTATTTAATACATGATCAAATGCATAGAAGTTCTTTTTTTTTTTTTTTTGAAAGAAAGTAAACCTTTCCATTGATTAAAGCTGAAGAAACATATCTCCAGCGGGAACTGGGCAATTTCCTATCCAGAGGACAGGGTCTACACAATCTAAAGCAACTTTTGCCAAGTTATGAGCCATGACATTACACCTTCTTGGCACATAAAGAATAGATGCCGTGTTCTGCCCTTTTAAACATTCCTGAATTTCTTCTATGTTCCATGATATTTCAGCTAAGCTCCTCTTCCTTTTCAGAACAAGCTCCACAACTTCTTTAGAGTCTGATTCAATAACAAAATGGGCACAGTTTGCTTTCCTCGCTACTTGGATGCCTAGTAGTACAGCTTCAGCCTCCATGTCTGCAACATTGCCTTTAAGGGTAGTTCTCTGGGCTGCTGCAGCTACACAATCTCCTCTGGAATCTCTAACCATAGCTCCAATCCCTCCCCTTTGCTTAGATAAATTTGTAGCCGCATCTACATTTACTTTGAAACAGCCAGGTGGAGGGGGCTTCCAAACTTGCTGCCCATTTTGCTGCTGCCCAGCCAAAGCAATATTTTTTCCAGGATTTATCCTCCTATATGACTCCACAACGGCTTCTGCTCTTGTAGCTGAATACAGAGGATCTTCCATCTTTCCTTCAAAAACAAAGCAATTCCTCGAGTGCCAAGTTGCCCAGCAAACTGCAATTATTTGTTCAATGTCTTTAACCTTTAAGGTTTGTGCATGCTTTTTTGCTCAGTGGTTGGTTCAATTAATTATGATAGAACCATCAAAATTCCATATTCATTAATGGAATGACGGTTATTGCTCATAATTAGTTGAGCCAACATCAAAATTCCAATTAACTTGGCTCATCAATTACAATTTAACATGTTAACGTTAAAAGTACATTTAAAACAAAACAATCCAAATTTGCAGATCAAATTAAAACAAATTCTCATATTTTCAACTAATTAATGGAATGACAGTTTCACGTAATTGTAATACTTAGCCTGAGGGCAAGTTAGCTCTTTTGATTTCTGATTCTCTTGTTTGACAAATTGGCTTTCCGGCGAAACTATTGTGTGTATAATTTTTTTTTATAAAAAAATGTATATGTACGCGTAGTTGTCATACATAACAATTGGCTAAGTATTTTTTTTAACCATTTATTTTGATTTTCATGTTAAAAAATAAAAATAAAATATTTGGGAAAAACAGAGTACATATTATTTGGTCATGAATCATGTTGGTTTTATTGGGAAAAGAACTCACACAAACAACTACAAATTAAACAGAAACAAAATTTTTTTTTCTGTGATTAAAATATGATGCGTATCACAAATAAATAGGTAAAAAAAAAATAAACCAACAAAATCCAAAGAAAAAACCAACCACAAAAGATATAAATTTTTTTGCGTGGAAAATCCAAATCAAGAAACAAATATTCTTTTCAATAATTTTTTTGCGTGGAAAAACAACCTATTTTAACAACCTTCTTTTCAATAATTTTTTACTTTTAGTTCTCTCCAATATTTTATCATTTTTTTTGGTTAAAAATATCGTTGAGTTGAACATATATGAACACTAAATTTTTAAGTAATAAGAAATTGCTGTTATGGATACGAATGTTTGGAGTAAGAAACTTTTAATGATTTTTGTTTCACGCGTTTTCTGTTCGAGATATTGAAATGCAGCATTTTAATATTTAGGGATAAAATATCTCATCAATTTTATGCATGCTTTCGTAATATGAACTTCATAACATATGATTATGACTTAACAAAAATTTCATGAAAAAGTAATCTAATTTTTTTTAAAAATTTTTAATCAGTATTTAATATATATTGAACAAAAATAAATATTTATATTTATATTAATATAAATAATTCTACTGTTTGCGACCAATATTCTCTTGAGTGTCGAATACAGATTTTTATTTTTGGACTTCTCAAATAATAAGATTTTTTTATTTTTTCTACAGTTTAAAACTACTTCCTTCTTTTTTTTTTAATTAATGAAATTTTAGCAGCATTTACATAAGAAATTAAGAATAAGTTATGAAAATCATGCAATCAAAACCTAATGTCAAGGGATGAGTATGCTGCACAACAACCCATACGGCACTTAAACAACTTCTAGCACAAAGGTTAATGAACTTACTAAGCATTTACATAAAAAATTAAGAATACGTTATGAAAATCATTCAATCAAACCTTAATGTTATGGGATGAGTATGTTGCACAACAACCCATGCGGCACTTAAACAACTTCTAGCACAAAAGTTGTTTACTAAGCCTAATGAACTTTTCAAGCTCGTTAAGAAAAAGGATGCTTGCGAGAAAGTATATGGCCAAGCGGATTTTATTACTTGCAATAGAGAATACAAGAGAGCTTTACTAGGATGCTTGAGTTGCTAGGTGTGTGGTGTGGTGTTGGGCAAAATGGTGGGTAGAGATGGCAAAAAAACCCAAGCCTGCCTCAGCTCGTAAAGTGTCCATCTAGGCATATTTAGGCCCCTGAATGGGTTCACATGATTTAAAATTTAAAAATCCACAATGATTTGGATATTTTACTACAGGAAAAACCCGAGTTTTATATTTTATAAATAAAATTTTTTATTTTATATATTATGGACTTTATATTTAAATTTATATATTTTATATTTAGTGTATTTAATTATTTAATCTATTATATATTGTATAATCAATTAATCATCTTTAATTTAAGTGTTCCTTTATTTTTTTTTCTAATTTTAAACTCTATTAGAAAATTATTTTAAAAAAATTATCTAAGCCCAAGCCTGATCCAAGCCCGACCTGTTTAAGTATGGACATACTTTTGCAGGGCTTAGGCCTATTGTCAATAACTTGGGCTTGGGCCTGTACTTGAAAAAGTCTAGCCCAAGCCCTTAAATTGCCATCCCTAACAATGGGTGCCTAGCCCTATTTATAAAGTGTCTTGCTTAGGACTAGATATTTCCAAGCAACTCGCGCAAAAATATCTAGAGAGGTTTAGTTATACACAATTGTGAAATTGCCTAGACATTTACAAGTGCTAGTTAGTTGTAAAGAATTCTAGAATCAAGCTGCGCTTGTTCACTTTAGCTTGCGGATTTGGGCTTGATCTTGGGCTGTCGACTACTAAGCGCACCATGGCTCGCTAATTGTAGTAGATGACCCACCATTGAGCGCAGCCTTGTTGCTGAGCGTACCCTACTACTAGCACACCTTACCTTTGGGCAGACCTTTACTAAGCGAACCTATGCGCGCCAATTGAGCCTTCGTTGGTATCAAATTATAAATTTGAGCAGCCCGTGACACTAAGGTATACAAACTAGTTGTACTTAAAAAATAAAATATGGTGGTAAATAACACTATAATAGTGTAGCATGGCACTTGCCAGTTGCCAATAATTTCAAGGCAGCTTTCACATTAGCTCAAATGCAAAGTTTAAATCACAATATTCTATATCGTGGAAAATATCCCTAAATTGTCAATTACAAATCTATTGAGATTCTACTTAAATTATAGAATCTCCTAAATATTTTCTTGAAATATTAAACTTGTGATTCTTTATAGAGAAAAATGTTTTTTTATAGAATTTTTTTTATATAATTTTGAATATATAAATATAATCTAATTTATCATTCTAAATTTGAAGCCAAACCCAATGCCTACCAGCTCACGGGTATTCAATTTATCAAACTTGAAGCCATCCAAAAATACCAAAAAAAAAAAAAATTATTACTAATGTATTACAATGAGAAGACTGCAGGTATCTATGATTCGATAATTATTGAGACTAGTCTATATTAATCTATGAAGCCTAAATTTTCTCCCCTTACTTATATTCAATGAATTTCCACTCTCAATTGTATTTCAAAAGGGGGAAAATTGTCTCCAATCAAATATTTTTTCAATTGAGAGAGAAGTGAACTGATAAATTTGCAAGAGTAGCAACTAAAGGTCGAGTGGTTGAAAATGAAAAATGTTCCTACACACATTAAAGTAAACTCAAATCCTCAAACTCAAAGATGAGATTAAATTAAAGAGGTACCCACAAACTCAACTAATATTTATTTAATTAAAGAGTTTTTTACGAACTAAATTATATCATAATAAACTTTATTTTCATGTTTGAGTGAAGTGAATTAAAAATCTAGAGTGTATGTAAAAATTTTATGTGGTAATTCAATAAAATTATATAAATCAATAATTATCAAACCAAACTTCTTTCGGAATACATATTTACGATGAGATTTCGATAATATCAATAATTATCGAATCAATAATAGTTTCTATTTTTTGGATATATATTTACGATGAGAACCAAATTATATAAATCAATAATTATTATATAAATTTTATGTGGTAATTCAATAATTCAATAAAATTATTTAAAACTTTGATTTTTTTTGAATAAATGCAGGAACTTTATTTTAGAGTTCAACTTATAGATAACATTCTAAAAAACTAGGATAATCTTCGAACCAAACTAAAGACTCTAAACATTGAAGAGAAAATTTAGCTAATACATCAGCAACATGATTACAACATCCAGGGATATGATGAATTTTGAACTTCTCTACTGCTGAGGTTAGCATTTGTATCTCTGAAATAATCCAAAATAACTCAGTACATGTATGACATTTGCTATTGACAAACTAAGTAACCGGCAATGAATCCGACTCCACCACCAACGAATCCGAATCTCACTAGCGAGTCATACACCAAAGCGAAATGCTTCAGCCTCTACAAATATCCACATCATCAGAAAAAATACCCTGATAAGCCCCCACAACCATAACATGACCATCACTATTACGCATTACAGCACCATAACCCACCCTACCATTCACCTTATCAACAGCTACATCCACAGTTAATTTATACCAACCCATTGAAGGCACCTCCCACTTCCCAATAGCTAAAACCTTATTAGACTATTTAGAATCTCCACTAATAGATTTCACACAAAACAAAGGATTGGAACATGCCTTCAATTTGTTCAACAACATGTGACGACACCATTTTAACATTCTCATACAAACACTTCCCAAATACCCCACAAAGTCGGCACAAATAAAGACAATTCCTCATTTATATGCACATAACTTGCATATTTAAATAGCCCCCACAAATCACAATTAATTTCGTGCACACTTAACTCCCAAAAGCTTAGTTAATTTCCACACCTCTTGGGCCCAATCACACTCTACCAAAGCATGCATGACTAATTCCTCCACATATTCACAAACATGATAACTTGAAACATGTACAACTCGTTTTAACTTTAATTTGTCCATTGTAGGCAAAATATTTAAAAGAGCTGGCCAAAGAAAAATTCTCATCTTGGGAGAAACATTTAACTTCCAAACAGCTTGCCATACACAGGACTCTTCCCCAGATGACAACACACTCTGAATCTTGACTCTGCATAGCCAAAATATAGTCTGACTTCACAGAATACTCTCCTTGCCTATCATAATGCCATAACACCCTATCCTCACAAGGCTGATACAATAGCTTAATCTTCAAGATCTATTGAACATCCATGTCTAAAAAATGTTGTCGTAGCTTAGGGACATTCTAGCAATTTCCATCCAAAATCAAATATGCAACTAAAGAATTAGTAGGTAAAGTTGGCGGCGAGATATGCCTAAAAGTACTCGGATGCAACAACCAGTTACTGCTATATATTCCTAGACATTTTTAATGTCTATTCCGTTGCATTTGGGTAGTGTTTTGATTTTGTAAAATCCTCAATGTTATTTTGTCCAAATGTATGTGCTGCTGTTCGTCGAGCGGTGACTGAGATTTTTTATTTTACTGTTGTACCTGCTTATGAGAGATACTTAGGGTTGCCAGCAATGGTGGGATGGAAGAAAAAAGGGTATTTTCAAGTGTTTCAATATCGTGTAATGAAGAAGTTGAGTGGGTGGTCTACAAAATGTTTTTCTAAAGGGGGCAAAGAAGTGCTAATTAAAGTGGTTGCCCAAGCAATTCCTTCCTATACAATGGGGGTCTTCCGGTTACCAGTGGGGTTTTGTAATGAACTTCAGAGAAAAGTTACAACATTTTGGTGGGGAACGACGAGTCAGCAACGAAATATTCACTAGTTAGAGTATAATTGTTTGAGTTGCTCGAAAAAATTAAGTGGACTTGGTTTTAGAGATTTAGGATTTTTTAATCAGGTGATATTGCTAAGCAAGAATAGGTGTTGTTATTGTATGACAATTCTCTAGTGGTGTAGGTTCTAAAGGCTCGCTGTTCTTTAAAAAAAAATAAGATCTCCTCCTGATCTAGTCATATTATGAGTAAATAATTTAATGGTTGATTAATTGTTAATAAATAAAAAAATAAAAAAAATTGAATCTTATCTATATACGTTTATTAAAAGATATATGAAAGAAGATTTTTAAAAACTCAGTAGAGCTCATATTATGAGAGAATTCTAATATTTTTTTAAATTTCTTTAAGTGGCTGTAAAGTAAAATTTTAATTTATTTTTTTAATTTTTCAAATCTAACGGTGAATAGTGCAGTGAATAAATCATAAATGAGAATGAAACGACACCACATCTCCCCTCGGGAAATGCAACCGAAGTAGTTTAAAGGGTTAATTCCACCGTGTCCTCGTATGTTTTAATACTTTTTACTGCACTCCTAAATATTTCAATAATTTTCATCCCGCACTTAAATTTGTTAATTTGACCGTTTATTCTAACAATCAAAGGATAAATTTAAAAATTCATATCCTAAATATTATTTGATGATGATAAATTAAATTTATTTAATAAGTTAATTGATGAAATTATTATGTAATTACCTTTAATTAATAACTTTTAATATGAATATTAATTATTGAATTAGTATTTTATATCATTTAATTCTTGTCCAATTTAAGATAAGGGGCATTTCTGATATTTATTTAAATTTCAAACAGTTCCGTTAAAAATAATAGTCAAATTAACGGAAATAGGTGTGGGATGAAAATTGTTGAAACATTTAGATTCACAGTGAAAAATGTCAAAACATTTGGGGGCTGAGTGAAAATAACCCTAATTTAAACGAACAAGTACAATCAAAATCAAATCAAATCAAATCCAAATTAAGAAACTCTTCAGCATCTGTTAACTCTTTGGAATATCAACTCCAACATCTACACATAACTGCCCAGATATTTAGATCACGGTTTTTAATTCAAACAAACGTTAACAGAATAGATCGAGACAGCTTTGATTGAGTCGACTCATTCACAGCTCGGTAAATTCTTTATTTTTTTAATTTTTATTTTTGATTGACCTATATATGTAATGTCATCTGTAAGTTAATGGGCGAGTCTTAAATTTTGATGTTATGAGTTATTTTTGTTGTATATTCTTAGCAACCAAACTGAATAGAGTGAAATAGTAACTTAATATGTTTCCTTTCATTTTCTCACAGTTTTCTTGGCTACCAGAAGAGGATTTTGGTCGATTATTTCATAATTGGTTTGATCAATATGCGTAAAGATAAAGTGGAAGATTGTTAAAATGGGAAAGACAATGATGTGTCAAGCGATCGATGTATGGACATTTAGTGAGCTAGTGGGTGCATTCCTCAATCTTGCTATAGCTTATTTTCTCTTATGCGGATCAGCACTTGCCTATTTTGCGTCGAAGTTTCTTGGTTTGTTCGGATTGTCTTTGCCTTGTCCGTGCAATGGACATTTTGGTAAACCCAATAAGATTAGTTATGGCAACTGCTGGCAAGGTTTTCTTGTTGATTGCCCCACAGAGAAAATATCTAATATTCAATTTTTAGCTAAGACTAAGTTCCCTTTCGATTCAATATTGGCCAGTAACATGAATCCTCAATCGAACGAGAGAGAGTTTGATAAGGGCCATGTTGCTTCGGAGGGTGAAACATCATGTGCTTCGTCTTCACGAGAAATAATTGGAAGAGATTCTTCGATGAAAGAAGGAAGGTTTGACTTTAAAGGGAAGGTGGTTAAGAGCCAGAGGCCAAGATATGGTATCAGGCGACATCGAAAAAGTGCTTTTCATAATGAAAAGTCTCTGTCATTTTCATCGTTTGATCAGTTAGTATCAGATTGGCAATCTGTTTTGCCATCCCCTAGCAGTTTCAGTAACATAGGAACTGAAATTAGTGAAGGCAGCTCTGTTCCTGTTCATCGAGGAAGTGAAACCATTGAAGGTAAGTGCAAATAATGTGATCCAAAAGATGAGTTTTCAGTATGTGTTTATTGCTGATGAATGTATTTTATCTTTAGTTCTGATAATTTTTCTTTTTGCATGATATTGTAGCCGTGGTTGATAATGCATCACTGTGTCTGTGGTGTCATTTGTAGTGAGAATAATTACCTTTCATTCAAAATTAAGAGAGAATAATTGAATATAAATATTTGTTGTGGGCTCAGAAAATAATTTTTCTCACATAAGGAATCATGATGTCCTTTTATGGGATCACGGGTCTCTTTATTAGTTCTTATTTGTGGTGCACGGTTACATGGAATTTGGGTAGCATTTATGATCGATTTGATACTAAAGAATAGAACTTTTATAGTTCTAGAGTGAACCACAAGCTCATCTTATTTTGAAGAAACTATTAACCACCTGTGGTAGAGATGAGTTTGCGCTGGGCATAAATAACCCTATATGCAAATAAAAGAGTGCAAGAAGTTTTTTTGGCTTACTATCCTGTATCTCAATGTGACTGAATGATTCCCAAATATCTCTTGTGATATAACTCTTATTGGCTGAGGCTTTACTACATCTTCTATGTCAGAGTTGAAGAATAGCATGCTTGATATGAGCCTTAAATTACTTTCAGAATCTATTCAATTTTTTTTTTTTTTTGGGAAGTGCAAGAGGTATGCTTAGTAAATAGATCAACTTCGGTAAACCTTTTGATAAGTGAATGGTTGCACCCTTTGAATTAGGCAGTAATTTATGTTTAGGAATGTTTCACTTTGAGGTGGTAACGTTTAAGTTTTGACATTTTTTCTTCAGTCATAAGCCTTGCATGGCTTCATAATGGTTTTGTGCATACATTACATGCTTGCATTTTAATTGATTGTTTCTTCACGTGCTGATGCTGCTTTGTTGTGGGTGGTTATGCTGTTTTCAGATAGCAGAGGAGCTTCGAAAGAAGACGTAACTATGACTTCTGAATCTAATGAACCCGTTGACAAAAATAATACTGTTGAGAAGGACGCATCATCTGTTGAAGTGTTAAATTGTGATCTGCCAGGGGAGCTAGGTTTAGATGGAAATGATATAAGTACAATCAGAAGTTTGGAAGAAGCACTAGAAGAAGAACATGCTGCTCGTTCAGCTCTGTATCTTGAACTTGAGAAAGAAAGAAGTGCTGCTGCAACAGCTGCAGATGAGGCAATGGCAATGATTCTTCGGTTACAAGAGGAGAAGGCGTCAATAGAAATGGAAGCTAGGCAATACCAGAGGATGATAGAAGAAAAATCTGCATATGATGCTGAAGAAATGAACATTCTCAAAGAGATCATAATAAGGAGAGAGAGGGAAAAACATTTTCTGGAGAGGGAAGTTGAAACATTAAGGCAACTGTTTTTTGATGCTGAGACAGATGATACAGCAACTACACAGGAGCAAACTGCAACTTCTTCATCATATTCCTGTGAGGATCCCCTGATGATGCTGCAGAAGATTAGCAAGTCCGTTGTTGAGAAGCAAAAGGTTAAAAGTGAAAACGATTTTCCGGATTATGAGGTCACTTCTATTGGGTCACAGAACTATTCTGTTACTTCAGGAAAAGGATTACTAAACCCAGAATTAGATGAAGTTGACTCTTCAAAACCAGTATACATCCATAGACATCCAAGTTTACAAGAGAAGGGGATGGAGTCTATGGAAAAGAATCCAATACAACAAACAAGGGAGGAGCACATACCAGCAGAAAGTTCACAGTTCAACAGTTCAACTACTCAGGTACGTAATGTCCATGAGAAAATCATCACGCTGGAAGCGGAAAAGCAGGAGCCAGCTGATGAACTCAAAAAAGCTATGGAGGCTTGCGACGAAACGAAGATAATTGTCAAATATAGCAATGATAAAGTGGAGAAGCATGGAAAAGGTTCACAAAGCTCAGTTCCCGTAAGAGATCTCTGTGTTTATGATGTTCATGTCATTGGTGATGAACTTACTACATGTAATGAAGATAGTGGAAACAATCACGGAGACCTATCAAAGAATCTTACTTTGGACATTCCTACCAGATGTGACAGTCCAGTTATAGATAGGTCAGACACGGAGGTGGACATGAAAAGAAGCATTTCAGACTTAGTTAGTAGACAAAGGAGTTTCTCACAAGGAAAAACTTTGCTAACTGATTTGCGGCGAAATTCTATGTCGGCTTTTGATTATGAAAGGTTGAAAATTGACAATGAAGTTGGTTGTCTTAGAGAAAGGCTTAAGATTGTGCAAGAGGGAAGAGAGAAGCTCAACTTCTCTAAAGGGCATAAGGGAAGGGAAAAGATCCAGTTGCAGCTTTTGGAGGACATAGCGAGCCAACTTCGAGAGATTCGGCAATTAACTGAACCTGGAAAGGCAGCACGGCAGGCTTCTTTGCCACCTTTGTCAACCAAGGTCTGTGTTAAAGCTTCCATTCACTAAGCTCCAGTTGATTATTTTCTGATATTATCACTTTTTTGTTTTCCTGATGATCAAATTCTTCCGTTAGTGGAAATTACTTGTGTACTATTACTTAATGTCATACACATACAGTGGATACATGCATAATAAGCTTTCAATAAATCCCTACAGTTGGTGTAAACATAAGTTTTTTTTAAAAAAAGTTAACTTAAATTTTTATTCATTAATTTTATTGAACCAATGGAGTGGATCTAAAAAATATAGCTTTTAATGTTGTCAACACATCAACTATATCTACCATTGGATTGAATGCAATTGATAGTTAAAATTTAAATAGTCCTTTTAAGTGAAGAATTAATGGAACCTCGTTGTATGGAAATATGTATTTTGGCCTGCAATTCAAAAGATTTTGGAATGTCACTCTTGTCTGATATTGTGTTGGGGGAGTGATGGGTTTATTTGGTTCCATGGTCAGCAAATGATACTGTAAGGGTAAAATAAAGCGAAAAAAAGGCGGGGAAAAAAAAGAAACCTATTTCTGATCCTGTATTCGATCTGACGTTTGGTTTGCTGAGCCGTAAATATGATCTCCTCACAGAATTTATTGGTTATTTTTTAATTGTATTCACTATTTTTGGAGCACTGCTCCTGCTTATAACATGCAAGTCCTTTTTTCACTGATTGTGAGAGCTTAATATTGTCAGGCTGTTTCAAAGAAAAGGCGATCAAGAAGTATTTCTTTAGTAACACAAAAAACCTCTTGAACAACGCAATTTGATTTTGGTTATTCGACTGGAGCTAACTGTGGCTCAGTGTGCATTAAGGAATCTTTAGTGAAAGAATCCTTAATTAAAGTTCCTTTCAGTTGGATGCTTGGTCAGTCAAACCGTTTTTCTGCTAGAGTTTTGCATATGCCGTAACTGTACAGAGGGCTAAATCGACAGCCAGATCCCTTTAGTTTTGAAGCCTCATGATCAAAGCCTCTGAAAGCTTGCAATTAATATCTTTATCGTGGACTTCTATGGAAGCTGCTAGCTGCATCTGTCCTGGAGAAGGGAATGGAGCTATGCTAAATTCCTTTTAACAGGTGTAGAAGTCTGTCTTCTTGATAAAAAAGAGAAAGTAAAGAGTTGTAGAAATCTGATTTTTGACTATGTGTTAGCCTTATCGGTACTGCTTGGGAATCAAATTTTTGTTGATAAAATTTCTCTGTTATTCCCACACACGTACTGAATCTCTACTGTTTTATTTTCTGTTTCTGGCTTCCTGTACTTCTGGGTTAACATATTGGATTATAGCTGCAATAAATATGGACTATGTTATTGTCTTCTTGGTTACTTGTGTTGTGTCGTCGTTGATTTTTGTCATTTTCAACAGGAATCTCGGAAATAACTTTTCAGGGATGGAAATATAGTTGGAATTATGAAATATGCATTCACTTTGAAGTATGAAATTTATTTCAACAAAGGAATAAGAGAAAATTAACATTCAGTTTTGTTGTCTGTAGCTTGGTGTATCTGTATAGCTTTCTTCCATTTTTTCAATCATCGGAGCTGCTTCATTTCATGACTGGGATTGCATTTTTGTTCACATATATAATTTGTTACCGTTTCTGTTTCGCAACACATTTTAACTTGTGTCCCTCTTGTACTAAATTTCATTAACTTTTATTAGAATCCCACTGAATTTCATGTTGACAGTGTAAAATCTCTACTCAAACTATAAACTGGAAGCAATTAGAACATTCAAATTTAGAGTAGAAACCAACCGTTACTTAGTGTATCGGTGATGAGCTAGAGAGAAAACACCTTGTAGCTAGGCTGTGGAACCTTTTTGAATATGGCCAACATAAGATCAACATATAGAGGAAGTTGTATGAGAGCGAAATAGGCCATGGGCAAGCATGTTGCTGCATACATTGGGAGTGCCATTGACCTCAACATGTCTCGAATAACAAGGTAATGCCCTGCACAGAATGAGATCCATACAGAAACAACAGATACGTGTAGGGATGTTAAGCCGATAAGAAGCTTTCTGGGCAAGGCCATGGCGAAATCTTTTTCTTGGTATCGAGAGGTGAGAATCGCTAGGCAAACAATCAAGGCTGTAACTGAGAAGCACAAAGAAACTAGTGAAGAGATGGCAAAGATGCGAAATGCGATCTCTTCTAATAAAATTGGTTTGCCATTATCTTCATTGAGACCACCTGGTACAGTTGCTGAAGCTGCAAATGCAACAGTTGCTATGAGTGCTGCAACAACAGAGCAAGCCTCAGAGGTTTTGATGAGCCATTTACTACCCTCTTTAACAAGTTTTTTGTGTGTTTCTGTGAAGAGCTCCTTTGGAGTTTGGCCATTATTGTTATATCGAACAAAGAAATTTTGTGGCATAGATTCCTTAACGTACTGCATGGCGTAGGTGGAAAAATTCAATTCAGTATGGAGAAAATAACAGAGAATTTTAACGACATTATGCTAACTGCAGGTTTGTTGGAGCTTTTCTCAAATTGAACGTACCTTATACCACTTGATTTCCCATTGCATTTGTAGTGCAGCTCCTGGAATTAGTGAAGAAGGCCGATGGTTTTCAAACATAGCAGCATAGTGCAATGCACTGTTCCCTTGGTTATCCAGTTTCCGGAAGGCATTCTCCATTATCATTTTTTTCTTCAACAAGAGTTCATAGATATGAGTTTGCCTGTGCTCAACTGCCAAGAGGACGACATTTTTCCCATTAGCATCCTCGTCTTGGATGGCCACTGGAAATGCATCTAAAATTTTCTCCACGATTTCCAACACTCCAGTCTTTGTTGCAATCAATAATGGTGTCTCTTTTCTTCTCGATTGTTGAGTGTTTTTCTTCTCAGGAGTTGAAAGCACAATATTCTTCTGAGATGTCTCTGTATTTTCAGGAACTGGTGGGGCTCCTGGAACTAAGAAAGGCTCTCCATGTTTATTGTCAAGTCGAGAATTCTCAGGATTCTGTCCATTATCGTCATACTTGTACAAAGAAGCACATTGAACTAGGTCCTTCATCACCAGATAAGCCCATTTGTGTCTCACTTTCTTTTCTTTGATCCTGCTTATCCTCCAAATTCCTAAGTGCCATAACATGTAAAAATTGTTTGATTCTAAGATATGGACGAACCTCAACGAATGTAAACAAGAAAGTCTTAAATGAGCTCGTAAAACCTTCGAACCTATGCAAGCAGACAAATGAATGAATACATACCTATGCCCAGAACAATTAGCAAGGCCTTCATCATCAGCTTGGAAAACAGAACAAATGTGGTGCAATTCGGAGGACAGAAATGATCTTCTTTATCTTCCTTCTCTGATGTTTTATATCATAACATCATTATTATGTAGCTCATCTTGATTAATATTGGATACTATGATGTAAGATAACGTCATAATGATGCTTAATTACCTCGAGAAATGACATTCTGTTGAGGATCTTCTTCATCTAGTTCATCCTTTGGTTTAGCTAGTGAAAAGATAGTGTACAAGAGCCAAAAAAAAAAAATTGATGAAACTAAGAAAAGTACTAGTGCTAGATAGAAAAATTGTAAGATCTGTCAAATTAACATACTGAGTAATCCGCTAAGTATTCGGAGAGAAGTCCATATGAATCTGAAGAAGTTGATGCATGTTCTATAGTTTTCTGGAAATTTAGCAGTGCCATCGCTTCCGTAATTCTTTGAGTAGTCGTATTTTTCTTCCCTCAACTCATCAACCGACACACCTTGCAAGTAAAATAAAACAGTTTTAAGGACAAAAATAATGAATAGTGCTTGCATACTGAAAGCTGCTCAAATGATGAATGAGTCATCCTTACAGTCATAGAGCATAAGATCAAACAGCCCAAGACAGCTACTGCTTCTGAATGCATTAGGCTTGCCGGCTAGGATATGCAGAGGAGATAGTCCATTCTCATTCACACAGTTTACAAGATCAGGGTAACAGCGTATAATATGAAATGCCAAGCCTGTAAAACTAACAAATCATCAGCATTTAAAATTTTCCCAGAATTTGACAAACAATAGCATAATGGAAAATGGGTTACTTACTAAAGTAATCTCCGGATATGGCAGCGTGAAGAATAGTGTCCCCATTACTCTTTCTGCCCAAAGAACTGTCTTTATCATGGCTGAGAAAGTGGAGGCAAAGAAATGCAGCCTTCTTGCCATGAAGAGCTGCCAAGAACAGAGGAGTCTCGCTATCTTTGTTTCTAGCACCGACAAGTTTGGGGTCTTTTGATGCCATGCAACGGCACATTTCTACGTTCCCAAGTGCTGCAGCAAGATGAAGAGCAGTGTTGCCTCGATTATTTTGTATTTTCAGAATGTTTGATGCATTTTCTCCCATGGTTTCCACCAGTCTGCATACGACGTCGCTATGCCCAGATGCAGCAGCAACATGCAGAGCTGTATCTTCTGATTTTGTGATTTTGGCCTCTTGAGACATGGGATTACTCTCATAAGCCTGCACAATGTGATCCCAGTGGCCTCTCATGGCAGATTCAAACAAGTTGTCCATCTCCATCTGCATCGATTTCTGCAAACGGATTATAATATTGTTAACCAAGCAGCCAAGCAAAGATTTGGTTTGCATCATATCATTTCTGACAGCACAACCTTTTAAAGTAACACTTCAATCTTTTAGTTCCACAGAACTAAAACAGTCATCCACGTTCTCCTAGTTTTAGAACTTGGGGATATCATGTGTTTTTGTATCGGTTTTCTTTTTTCCTCTTTAGTTTTTTGTTCCTACTATTTTCGAGATTGCATAAAGAAAAAGAACATTGACACTGCAGGGACGGATCTAGCATGTGACTAGTGGGGGCTTGGGCCCCCACTGGCCAAAAAAAAAAATTAAAAATTAAAAAAATATATTTTAGTTTTTTAATTAACTCCCATAAAAAAATTATTAAAATAATCATTATAAATTATAAATCTCCATAAAATTTAAAATTTAACTTTTAAGAATTATAAAAACTTATATTTTAATTAAAAATAATGATAGCCCACCACTCAAAATATTTTCAATTATCAAAAATAGGATTAATTCTTCCAGTCTCTATAATAATACTTTAACGTTTTCGGTAAAAAAAAAATCATCTTTGGAATCATATGGGATAAATGATAGTTTGATTGTTTATATACAAAATAATAAATTTAATAATATTGATAATTTATAACATTTTTAAAATATAAAAATGCGTAGAGAATAATTATAAATGCATTAGCAAATATTTTATATATTCAAAATTTTAGTTTTTCATATTTTATTATTATCTAATTTAGCCCCCGGTAAATTATTTTTCTAGATCCGCCACTGATTGATACCAAATGATTTGTTAAAATGGTCATTGACAAACTCATTTTGTTCCTAGAAATTGTCAAGACAACTTCTAATATTTGTCTAAAAAGAAGATTTGAATGTTGCAGAAAGGCTCTCTGTGATCATTTCTAAAAATAAGTACATCTTCGTGATTATTTTATTAAATTACAGAGATGTTATTGTCATTTTTCCCATTACATAAAGTATTAAATACCGTCTTTTATAAAATACTAGTAAATTGAAGGAAAAATGAGTGAATTAATGTTGGAGTTGTAAATTGTAAAAAGAACTTGTACACAAAACAAAAACTTAAGTTTAATTGTTGGCATAATAAAATAAATTAATGTTTGAAGACTTATAATTAATTATTATTAATGGTTACATATTATTGAATTTAAATAGAAAGAGGAAGAGACATATAATCTTTTATAATCTAATAATTATTTTTTATTTTTAATATTTTGTAATGTAATTATTTTTTTAATATCAACCAATTTATTAGATAATAGAGAATACATGAAGATGAGAAATAGTGATGCCACATCACCTCCTCTAGTCCCAACTTTAAAAATATATATATATATATATATATATTTATATATATATATATATATATATATATATAGAGAGAGAGAGAGAGAGAGAGAGAGAGAGAGAGAGAGATAGATATAGATTTTTAATATTTTGTAATGTAATTATTTTTTAATATCAACCAATATATTAGATAATAAAGAATATAAAAAGATGAGAAATAATGATGCCACAAATCTTAAATATTTAATGTTTATGGAGTTTGAAGAAGCCAAAATGCACAAAACAAAAGATTGAATAATTAAATATGGGATTATGATATTAAAATTAGGCTCTAATGACATTTTTGAGGGAAGATGAAGGAACATTCCTTCATATATTAATATTAATTAATTGATGTATTTTAAGCCACTAAAATTTAATTGTTGGCATAATAAAATAAATGAATGTTTCAAGACTTATAATTAATTATTATTAATAGTTACATATTGTTGAATTTAAATAGAAAGAGGAAAAGACATGTAATAATTTATAATCTAATAATTATTTTCTATTTTAATATTTTGTAATGTAATTATTTTTTAATTTCAACCAATTTATTAGATAATAGAGAATATGAGATGATGAGAAATGGTGATGCTACATCACCTCCTCAAGTCCCAGCTTTATATATATATAGAGATTTTTAATATTTTGTAATGTAATTATTTTTGAATCTCAACCAATATATTATATAATAGAGAATATAAAAAGATGAGAAATAATGATGCCATAAATCTTAAATATTTAATGTTTATGGAGTTTGAAGAAGCCAAAATGCACTAAACAAAAGATTAAATAATTAAATATGAGATTATGACATTAAAATTAGGCTCTAATGACATTGTTGAGGGAAGATGAAGGAACCTTCCTTCATATAGTAATATTAATTAATTGATGTATTTTAAGCCACTAAAATTTAATTGTTGGCATAATAAAATAAATGAATGTTTCAAGACTTATAATTAATTATTATTAATGGTTACATATTGTTGAATTTAAATAGAAAGAGGAAAAGACATGTAATAATTTATAATCTAATAATTATTTTCTATTTTAATATTTTGTAATGTAATTATTTTTTAATCTCAACCAATTTATTAGATAATAGAATATGAGATGATGAAATGGTGATGCCATTATCACCTTTTTATATAAATATATAGATTGGACAATAGTACTAGTATCCACACAGAACCGTGATTTTTAATTAAATACTTAAATGAAAAAAAAAACCCTTAAATGGGGGCCCATAAAATAATCCATTAAACTTCAGAGGGTTATAAAATAAAAATATTAATTAGAAGGGGTCAAACAATGAACATAGTAATCCCCTACACAGTTCCGCACCCCAACCAAATCCGAAGCATATCCATGCAAAATTCCAAGCAAAAAAATTTCTCCTCAAGGTTGGGAAAAGGAAAAATCGATCTCCTGGCCTCTTGTTTGCTTTCAGTCTTTCACTGCAATGTCAAATCAGTTCACCATCATTTTCATAAATAATTTACTTAAAAAGCTTTGTCATCAATCTGAGCATGCAATTATTCTTGGCTTTGGCACAAAAAAGTTGGACAAACGGCACTACTTTACAACCTGAGGGTTCCTTAGGTATTTCAGTGTAATACATTCATTATACATATGTTTTCAGTATATCGTTGTCATTACAGGTGTACAGTGTTTAATCGAAAGAATAAAAATATCCGGAATCAATGAGACTCTGAAATTTTTCTCTAGTCGGCCTTGCAATGGAAATGAATCTACTTGCAGTCGAGCACAAGCATTTCTTTAGACTTTAGTAGCGACATCGAATTTCTTTCTTTTAATTATTTTATATTATTAACACATTTGTTTTCTTCATAACGTGCGACTAGTTTCATTTTAAAGACATGGCGATTGCTTTGTTGTTTCTCCCACGTGAAGAGATTCATTTCTTCTATAGGCAACTTAGCCCTATAGAATAATTTACTACGGTCTAATTTAATATTTCATTTCTTTTTCAAAGACTAGCCTTTAAAGAAAGACTTATATGAGATCGTATAAATTATGACATTGTTTTAGACCGTATCATGAGGATGCAGATGATCGTTCTCGTAATGAAGTAAGGTGGGCACTTAATGAGATTCGTACATTTATTAACATACTCTGGTTTTCAAGTAGTTTTTTTTTTTTTTAATTAACACCCGAATTAAAACTGTGGGAGATAAAAAGTGAAAAGAAAGATTTCTAGTTTGCTCATCCATTTATTTTATAAAAAAATAATATAAATAAAAAATTTCATCTAATAACATTAAAATACCTGCTTTAATTTTTTCTTTCATTGCCGCTACCATAATTTCTCTCGTTTTTTAATTTAATTTAGATTAATTATACTCACCCCATCACTGAACCGCTCTTTCCACCCAGATCAATATATATATATATATATATTTAAAAAAAGTAAGAACTTGGTCTAGGTGGAGTTCAAGTGGTGTTTAACGGTGGGGTGAATATAATTTTTTCTAGATTTATTACAAACTCTAAAGGTTATCTAATCTAATCTAATCCCAAGAAATTGATGAATTACTAATTGACAAAACCCTATTCAAGTTTGCTCAAAGCTCACACCCTAGCCTAGAGGTTTATGTTTCTCAACCCTCCCCCCAAACAACAAAAAGGGTAAGGGGTAGGCAAAGCCCAATTGTTTAAATCATTTTTTTTTGCCCCTACCTCCTCTAAATTCGAACTTAGATGGTTAATCAAATAAAACTATTTGAAAAGCAATCATCCATACACAGTAGCCCAAAAGTTGATTTAAAGAAACATATCCAACGCAAAAAGAACATGAAAAAGAACATAGCAATAAACTTAACACAAACTAGCACTAATGATGATCCGACAGAGAGCTTCTTGCTCTTCTTTATCGAAAAGAAAGAATCCAAATGATCCCAGAGAGAGCTTATTGACCTTGACAGTTATCAATAAGGTCACACTCAAACTATTCATGCTAGTGACAAGTATCCTCAGGTTGAGAAATTGGCTTATTTTGATTGTCTTGGTCTCGATGCATCTTGTCTCTAGGGTAGATTGTGTCAACGTCTTCAGGATTATGAAGGAAACTAGTACTGTTGAGTCGTTTAAGTGGTTGTTTGGGAGGAATTTTAAGAGTCATAGTAAAATGACTTTTTGTTCTAGGATCTCGAGAGACGGCGCCAACTATTGATACCAAAATTTCGCTCAACAATGTGGTCAAGATTTAAAAGGATCTGATTGTGAAAACTTATCATCACAGCGCCGCGTGACTTTGGTATTTGGATGTTTCTGTTGTGGAAGAGCGAGTTGAGCAATTACCAATATTATGGTGACTGTGACTTCTGGAGAAATACAAATGTGGTGATACAAAAAAAAAGGACAAAATAATTTACGTAGTTGGGCTTAAAACCTACGTCCACCGGCAAAAAGACTAGAAGATAATTTTACTAACAAATGAAAATTTACAAAATTTAGGAACTACTCTCAAAACCTAATACCCAATACACCCAAATGGATACTCTTGAAGAACTCACTTGCAATGCTCTTAGATCTCACAATTTTTGGATGCACAACAAATAAGATTTTTTTTTCTCTACTACTCCTACTGTATAATCATATGCATCACATATAAGCTCAAATGGTAAGCTCCAGTTTGGGGGCTGAATGATGGATGATGATGTCAACAACTGCTTTAGTTTTTTAAATGCCACAAGACATGAATCATCAAAGTCAAAAGGTACATCCTTAGCAAGTATATTGCATAAGGGTCTAGAAACTTTACTAAAATCTTTAATGAAACATCTATAAAAACCAGCATGCCCAGGGAAAGATCTTACTTCTCTGACTGTTTTAGGTGGAGAAAGATTGGAAATGAGATCCACTTTGGTTTTGTCAACCTCAATGCCTTTGCTTAAAATAATGTGACCGAGAACAATACATTGTTTTACCATAAAATGGCACTTCTCCCAATTTAAGATTAAGTTCTTCTCGATACATCTCTGCAGAACTAGTATATGATGTAACATTGATAAAAAAAAAACAGAAAAGTCATGCATAAAAACTTCAAGGAATCGTTCAACTATATCAGAAAAAATGTTCAACATGCATCGTTGAAATGTAGCAAGTGCATTACATAATCCAAATGACATTCTCCTATATGCAAAAGTGCCAAAAGGGCAAATGAAAATGGTATTCTCTTGATCTTTTGGTGCTATGGGAATCTGATTATATCTTGAGTAGCCATCTAGAAAGCAATAAAATTCATGGCATGCTAATCTATCAAGCATTTGATCGATAAATGGTAAAGGAAAATGGTCTTTACGTGTGACAGAATTCAACTTTCTATAATCAATGCATACACGCCATCCTGTAGTCACTCTAGTGGGTATCAATTCATTATCAGCATTAGTAACTACTGTGACTCCTGACTTTTTGGGGACAACTTGCACAGGACTGACCCATGAACTATAAAAAATTGGGTAAATGATACTTGCGTCTAATAGCTTAAGGTCTTCAGTTCTAACAACTTCTTTTATATTCGGATTTAACCGACGTTGCATTTTCTTTGTAGGTTTAACATTTTCATCAAGGTGAATGTAATGCATGCAGTCTACTGGGCTTATACCTTTTATGTTTGTTACGGTCCATCCTAATGCACTTTTGTGCGCTTTTAAAACATTCAACAATTTACCTTTTTGTTTGTCATTTAGGGATGATGAGATGGTTACCGGTAGAGTGTTTTCTTCTTCCAAAAACGTATATTCCAAAGTATTGGGTAATGGTTTGAGCTCGAGTTTCGGTGGTGATTCCGATGATGAGATGAGTTTCTTCTCTGATGGTGCTAGTTGTTCAACTCTTGACTTCCATTTATTAGTGTCCATGGATGGTGCTGAGTCAAGTAGAGCATTGACCTCATCGACTGATCTGTCAATATCAAAATCAAAACCAAAGTGAGTTAAACATGTTTGTAAAGGATCATCACTAAGGTTTGAAAGAAAAATATTATCAACTAATGCTTCTATTAAATCCACATCAATAATTCTATCATCTGCATTGTGAGGCTGTTTGGCAATGTTGAAGATGTTTAACTCCATAGTCATGTTGCCAAATAACAACTGCATATTTCCAGTCCTACATTAAATGTGAGCATCGGCAGTTGCCAAGAAAGGTCGGCCTAGGATAATGAGGACGTGCTTCCTTGAATCCTAGATTGCTTGAGTGTCAATTACAATGAAATCAACATAAAGATAAAACTTGTCTACCTAGATAAGCACGTCCTCCACAACACCACGAGGTATTTTCGTGGACCGATCTGCAAGCTGTAACACCACTGGAGTTGGGTGTAATTCGCCTAGTCCATGTGTTGGAGTATGGGTTGTAATTAGATGGTTTTCTCATTATAACTATGGCATTGGCTTGATCTGAGTATGAGTCATGGTCATGTGGTTCTATTGGTTTAGCAGTTGTTAACGATGCTATTTGTCGAGAAAGACCTTCAACCATTTCTTTGACTTCTTTAATTCCTGAACTTGACTCGCCAATGTGAATCTTATTTACTCCTTTAATCCTTTTAGTATTTCTGAGTGATTGACTCCGTTGTTGGGAATTATCCCTTGTCGCTGGAAGAATTCCCAAATCTCTAATGCACTTTTTAACATTAGCTCTCCTCCACTTGTTGTCATTAGCTATTGTTGCACATGCGGTAATAATCCCTCCAAAAAGTATTGGCATTGATGCCGTTTCTCGTACCCATGATGTGGACACTTCAAGAGTAGCCCATTAAATCGCTCCCATGTTTCGAAAAACTGCTCGTCTTCTCTCTGGATAAACTCTGAAATTTCCCTGCGAATAGCATTGGTTTTATGCACTGGGAAGTATTTATTCACAAACTTTGTTACCATTTGTTCTCATGATATAATGCTATTAGCATGCAATGTATTAAACCATGAACGAGCTCTATCCTTTAAAGAAAATGCGAATAGTCTAAGTTTAACATCATCATCTGAAAAATTCTCATATTTAAAAGTTTGACAAATAGCATGAAAATCATTCAGATGATTATATGGGTCCTCATTTCTAGACCATAGAATGTTGGGAGACAATTTAGCACACTAGGTTTTAACTTAAAATTCCTATCAGCTACATTTGGGTATCTTATGCATGATATGCTCAAATTAACTAAGGGAATAAAGTAGTCCTTAAATGGCCTCTCTGGTGGTGCTTATTGTTGTTGCAAATCCATTTCAATTTTATTTTTAACGTGTTTGTGTGTGCGAAGTGTTTTTTCAAGTTTAAGGTCTATAGGCTTAAGATTAGGTAAAAATGACCTTCGATCATGCATGCAAAGAACACAGAAAAAAAGGGAACAAAATAAATAAAAATAAAGAAGAATGAGAAATTACGATACTAACCTTATCACACTGTTACAACCTTACTATGAAAACACACTAAAAAAAATATGTGAAATAAATTAACTAAAATAAATTAATAAGATAAACAAAAAATTACAAAGAAAAATAACTTGAAAATTAAATTACAAAACTTTAAAGAAGAGAAAAAAATAAAAAAATTATTACCTCAAACTGTAGATTCACTCTTTTTTTTTCTTTTTTTTAATAAGAAAACAAAATTATAAGAAAACAATTAACAAGAAATTATTTACAAAAATTAATTTTACGAATTTAAATAATTTACCTCCCCGGCAACGGCGCCAAAAACTTGTTGTGTAAATTTTATTGAACTCGCAAGTGCGCGAATCTATTGTAGAATAGATTAATGGTGACGAGTGTCGATCCCACGAGGAGGTGGATTTTAATTATATGTAGAATTAATTTTCTAAATGGGTGGTTGGATTTATGGTAAAGATGATTTGGAATATCATAAAATTTAAATTGAAATGACAAAATTAAATTAAAGTGGAAACTATTAAAATAAAGCGCTTGAGTATCTGGATCTGCATCAGCATGGATTATGAGCTAAATATTCCTTATTAATACCAATTAAATCATGAGGGGGGAATTCACACCTCATAAACCACGCTCTAATCAATATGGTGCTAAGGGCATGTCGTGCCAAATAATAAGAATCTTGTACTAGGGAGCCGGTGAAATTAGGGTGGTATCTAGACAAGATTATTACTATTTGTCGATGAAAAGTCAAAACATCCACAAAAATTAGAGGGGAAGAGAAACTAAATTTACCAAATAAAGTCCATGGCACATGTTG
The DNA here is from genome assembly GCA_030448925.1 of Citrus cavaleriei. Taxonomy (NCBI): domain Eukaryota; kingdom Viridiplantae; phylum Streptophyta; class Magnoliopsida; order Sapindales; family Rutaceae; genus Citrus; species Citrus cavaleriei. The sequence continues at coordinate 154,579 of JAUJEN010000406.1, forward strand.
AGACTTCACCTTCTTGAAAAGAAAATTATTCTCATGGTGAAATAGGGGCAAAATGGAAATGTATTAAAATACATATAAAATACAAGATGGAGAAGGAATTACAGAAAATAAAGCTTAAAAATGAATTCAGGGATGCCAAATTAGGGGGGGAAGGCCCCCTTTTTATAGATACACTAAGTAAATCATGGCCATTGGATTAAAAATATTTTGGACGCTCAGGATTGCGCCATGTCATCGATCAACGATGCAGTTTGACCAAGTTTGAAACGATGCGGTTTGACCTTGGTTTGAATAGTGCCGCGGTTTGAACAGTGAGGCGACTTGAATAGTGATGCGGTTTGGTTGTAAATAATCCCGTGTATTGCATGTACCGTAGCATGATTTTTGATACACTAATATGCTGCCACGTCACCGATCAATAGTGCATAAGAATTTAAGTCGAATGGAATCGTGATACCTCATCAGTCAATGCCACATCATCGGTCAATGCCACATCATCGTTCCATATGTGCGAACAGTGTCGTGAACAGTAACATGGATAGTATCGTACATGTGAACAATGCTACTTTTCATTTTATGCTCCTCCTAAGGTTTTCGACTATCCTGAGTTCAAAAGTAATGTTCGTTTTGCTGTCTGATCTCTCGTTCATTATGAAATGATCATGATGCCCCTAAAGTACATAAAATATTTAATTAAAATAAAACACACATAATTAAATTACAAGAGACTAAAATACATAAAAGTAAGAGTGTTAGTAAGACTTGAAATGTAAAATGATGATTTTCTCATTTATAAATATACTTTCTAACACTCAATAAGCCACTGTCTTCTTCTCTCTTTTCCCACTCATCTTTTTGTGATTGTGAAATTAGGGTTGTCGCTTGCTTTTTAAAGCCAAATGTCATGAAAAATTTCATCCAAGTCCAAAGCTTAATGTTAATTGCACATCAAGCAAGCCTTTTTTGGACTTTGGGCTTTTGGATCCCAAATGAGATGGAGTCAATAAATCTCCCCCTCTAGATCATTTGAGGGGGCACCGCTAAGTCCGCTTTCTACATACAGCTTTTCAGCTTCTCATTGGATAATGACTTTGTCATCATCTCTGATCCATTTTCCGTTGTGTGTATCTTCTTAAGCTGCAATTATTTCTTCCAAAACACGTCTCGTATCAAATGATACCTCACATCAATATGCTTGGATTTCGAATGGTATATGGAATTCTTTGCCAAGTGAATGACATTCTCACTATCACAATATTTAACAAATCTGTCTTGGTTCACACCAACTCTTATAGGAAAATTTTCATCCATAAGGTTTCTTTGCAACCTTCAGTGATTGCAATATGCTATACTTTTGTGGTCAACAGAGCAATACATTGCTAGAGTCTGGACTGCCATGAGACTGCTTCCCCTTGTAAATGTGAGTAAATATCTTGATAAGGATTTTCTAGAGTCAACATCTCTTGCCATATTTGCATCTGTGTACACTTGTAACACAGGTTTGTCACCCCCAAATTATAAACATGCCTTGGAAGTGCCTTTAAGATATATGAGAATCCACTTCACTGTTGTCTAATGTTCTTTGCCCGGATTGAAGAGAAACCAATTGACTACACCAACTGAATGAGCAATATCTGGTCTTGTACAAACCATAGCGTACATCAAACTATCAATTATTGAAGCATAAGGAACTCCTCTCATCTCTTTCTTCTTTTTCTCACTTGTAGGACAATGTTCGGAACTATGCTTGAAATGGCCCGCAAGTGAAAACAAATAGATTTTGCATTGCTCATGTTAAATCTTTCAATAACTCTTTCAACATATACTTCTTGAGATAACAATAACTTCCTAAATTTTCTATCGCGGAAAATCTTCATGCCAAGAATTTATTTTGTCGGTCCCAAGTTCTTTATTACAAAGACTTGCTAAGCTCTCGTTTCAGATTGTCAATCTTACTAGCATCGTGGCCAACAATCAACATGTCATCCACATAAAGCAAAAGAATGATGAAATCATCATTACCAAACTTTTTAACTAAAACACATGAGCCACATATAGTCTTATGAAATTATAGTTCTCCATGAAAGAATCAGACTTCTTGTATCACTGCCTTGGTGCTTGTTTCAACCCATACAAACTTTTCTTCAACTTGCACACAAGTTCTTCTTTACCTTTGACACTAAACCCTTCAAGTTGCCCCATGTATATTTCCTCCTCTAAGTCACCGTATAAGAAAGGTGTTTTTACATCAAGCTGATCAATTTCCAATTTCAAGCTAGCTACTAATCCCAAAACAACTCGGATAAAAGACATCTTCACCACAGGAGAAAATATTTCTTTAAAATCACCAGCTTTCTTCTGACCGAAACCTTCACAACCAATCTAACCTTGTATCGCTGTTGTGAGTTATTTTCAGTCTTCAACCTGTAAACCCATTTGTTCTTCAATGCCCTCTTTAGCTTAAGAAGCTTTACTAAGTTATAAGTATGGTTCTCATTCAAGGATTTCATCTATTCTCGCATGACTTTAACCCACTCATGTTTATGCGGATGAGAAATGGCTTCTTCAGGACATTCTGGCTCTTCTCCATTTGCAAACATCACATATTCATGTGGAGGATATTTAGTGGAAGGTTATGGTTCTCTAGTGGATCTTCTCAATTATGGTTCAACTGGTGGTGCTTGTGGTTTTGGAGGTGCCTGGTTAATTAGTTTTGCTAGACCATCATTCTTATCCTTTTCAACTCCCCCACGATCATCATGAACTATAGGTGGAGAAACTGAAGTTGGAATAATAAGAATATCTAGATAGATTCATCACTCTTCTCTGCATTACCAACTATCCAATTTTCAAGAAACACAACATCTCCACTTCTGATAAATTTCCTTGCCACTAGATCTCATAATCTCTACCTAAATTCTTTATGCCCATAATCTAAAAAAATGGATTCTTTGGCTTTACCATCAAGTTTCGATCTTTCATCCTCAGGAATGTGAACATATGCTCTATGTTGAGTGTTAGAAAATGTATATTTATAAAAGAGAAAATCGTCATTTTACACTTCAAGTTTTACAAACACTTATACTTTTATGTATTTTAGTCTCTTGTAATTTACTTACTGTTCACGACACTGTTCACACAGACGGAACGATGACGTGGCATTGACCGATGATGTGGCATTGACTGATGAGGTGTCACGATTCCATTGGAGAAAATTCTTATGCGCTGTTGATCGGTGACGTGGCAGCATATTAGTGGACCAAAAATACGCATACGCATATACAGGATTATTTTCAACCAAATCGTAAATCGCCGGTTGGGATTGTTCAAGCGTGGTCAAACGTATTGTTGATGATGAAGCTTGAAACTGTTTTTAATCCCATGACCATGATTTACTCAATGTATCTATAAAAAGGGGGCCTTTCCCCCCTAATTTAGCATCTATGAATCCATTTGTGGGCTCAATTTTATGTAATTCCTTCTCCATCTTGTATTTTCTACGTATTTTAATAAATTTCCATTTTGCCCCTAGTTCAATTATGAGTAGCTAATTTTTTTTCAAGCTTGGGTTGAAGGCAAAGTCTCAACATGTGTCATGGGCTTTATTTGGTAAATTTATTTTCTCTTGCCCTCTAATTTTTGTGGATGTTTTGACTTTTCATCGATAAATAATAATAATCTTGTCTAGATACCGCCCTAGTTTCACTAGCTCCCTAGTACAATGTTATTATTATTTGTAGAAGACTTCAATAGAGCCCAAAAACTATAGGAGATATACAATGACCAGCCACGACATTCTTTTCAATGTGCATCAACAAAGTGATAAGAATTAGATAAGTCCAAATAATGTGGATAGAAGATGATGATGAGTGGATATTATACCCAGATGAGGATGCTTTGATAATAAAAGCTAACGTGGCAGGCAAAGACTTCAACGTGATTCTTGTAGATTTGGGCAGCTTAGTTGATATCCTGTTCAAATCCATCTTGGATGAAATGAAGATCACAAACTTAAATTTGGAGCACACCAGCACTTCTTTGAACAGATTTAGGGGGAAGAATGATGCCTCTAGGAGTAATGATGTTACCAATAACAATCAACTTGAGGCCATTCGAGAAGACCATGATACTGGACTTTGAGGTGGTCGAAGACAGCTCGTATCAGATGATGTTTGGAAGACCCTTTCTAAAGATTAGCAAATCCATCATGCCTAACCGTTACCTAGAGCTTAAGTATTAGGAAAGAGTGTGGTGGGAGTCGTAAAGGGAAACCAAAGAATTGTTAAGGGTTGTTACGCAACTGCGGCTAAGGAAGTCATGCAAATAACTTCGTTCAATATTGGAGGAGATTCAAAGAAGGGAAGATAAGAGCAGGCTGAAAATCTTGAGGCAATAAGTGTAAAAAAGACAACCTTAAAAACATTTATGAAGATCGAGTTGAGATTGGGGAAAATTTTGAGAGCAAAATTAGTAGAGTATTTGGGACCACGTTTTGATATGCTTGCCTGGTTGCATGAAGATATGCTAGGAATTGATCCCAAGTTGGCTTGCCACAAGTTAGTAATAAGTTGGAATGCAAGGCCTGTGAAGTAAAAGAGGAGATGTTTAGGCCTGTGAAGTAAAAGAGGAGATGTTTTAATTAGGAGAGACATGACACTATTAATAGATAGGTGGACAAACCTTTAAGTACAGGTTTTATCAGAGAAGTGAACTACCTTGAGTGGATTTCTGACATAGTCCTAGTAAATAAAGTAAATGAAAAGTAGAGAACGTGTGTGGACTTCATGGACCTTAACAAGGCATGCCCTAAAGACAATTTTCTATTGGTCGACTTTACCATTGGGCACGGTCTTCTTAGCTTTACATATGTTTTCTTAGGTAACAACCAGATACTTATGTTAAAAAATGATGAGGAACACACCTATTTTATTACTAATTAGAGGCTATACTATAATAAGGTGATGCCCTTTCGTGTAAAAAATACAGGTACAACATACAAGAGATTGGTGAGCAATATTTTTAAGTCATTGATAGGGAACATAATGAAGATGTATGTGCACGATATGATCACCAAGTCCAGGAACTTAGTCAAGCATGTGCTGTATTTGGAGGAAACCTTTAATGTGCTGAAGAAGTACCAGATGAAGCTTTATCTAGATAAGTGTATGTTTAGAGTAAGCTCAAGCAATTTTCTAGAGTATATGGTAAGTCACAAAGGGCTAGATAAATACCCCGAGAAGATTCAACCAATTTTAAAAATGATGAAGCCCCTTCATATGTTAAAAGATATCCAAACCTTAATGGGGAAATTGATAACATTGAACATGTTTATTTTCAAAATAAATGTCATATCTCCTTCCAAGTCATGAAGAAAGGAGAGAAAATGGATTGACAAAGGAGTGCGATGAGGCATTTCACTAGCTGAAGAAATATCTAGTTAAAGCCCAACTACTATCAATCTTGTGAGGATGAGATAGATTGTATTTATATTTGCCAGTATCTGAAAGAAAAGAAGAAACAAGGACTCAACATCCAGACTACTATACCAACAAAGCTTTGCTCGATGTGCAAGCTACTTCTACACATATACGATTGTTATTATGATAGATTAACCACTTTGGCAAATGCTACACAAGTCAGAAGCTTTTAGACGCTTTGTGAAATGGTCAGTAGACCTGAGTGAAATGACATAAATTACAAGCCTCGATCAACGATCAAAGTGCAGACATTAGCTGATTTTGTAGCAGAAGTACAAAAGCAGACAAAGATATTCAAGGTGGCTAATAGTGTATGGATTTTTTTAGAGACCACAGAGCAAGAGCAGAGGTAATCTTGTTTAGCCTAGAAGGAGACAAGATTTTCTATGCTTTAAGGTTTAAGTTCAAGACAACTAATAACCAGGTAGAATACGAAGCACTCATTGTAGGATTGAAATTAACCCATGCAGTAAGAGTAGATAAAGTTAAGATTCGAACAGATTCTCAACTCAAAGTCACACATTGATGAGAGTTTTTAGGCCAAAAGGGAGAAGATGAAATTATACTTAAAGAAGGCTAAACAGATGATAGCAAATTTTCAGGGGATTGATTTTGGACAGGTCCCAAGAGCTGAAAACTTTCGAGCAGATATCCTTGCCAAATGAGCTACCACATCGAATGCAAAGACGCCTAAGTCTGTTCCAGTCGAAGTTAAAATTGTGCCAAGTATCGAGCATGAATTTGATGTGGTGGACATTGATGATAACTCTATGAAATGAGAGTTATCATGGCACTTTTAGGCTTAAATCAATACTACTTAGAGAGTAAATTATGTGTTTCTATTGCATTTTTGTTACATTTTGCATAAATAATCATTTTAGTCAGTCTTAATAAGTTTTGTTCGATATAAAGTAATTTGTACTCGAATTGTGTGCATAATTGTAGGTTTCCAGAAGCTTATAATTCATGGAAGGAATGTTGATGCAATAGGCCGGCAAAAAGGAGGAAAAACATGGCTATAAAAGAATTGAAACAAATCTGAGCAGGTCTGATTCTTTGTAGCATGTGATCCCGGAACAACGACGAGAAAATTCGTCTTGGGATAAGCGCATAATTGCGATCTGCAGTTTCCTAATATGTCTTATGCGCGCCCTAGGGTTCCATTTACCCTAATTTTCAACTATAAAAGAAGCACACATCATAAGGAAAAGATAGGGCCGTCACCCAAGGAGAAAAACACAAAGAAACAAAAGAAAAACAAGATTCAAGAGAGAGATTGAGGGCTGTACAAGAGGAGAATTTGCAGAAATAAATCAAGAACTCAGTCCTTCTTATTCTTCTCTTGTTTTCTTGTTTACTATTTATTCCTGGGGATGTGTTTCATGGCCGGAACTTTGTTCTTTATTTTTCTTTTGCAAATCATGAACTAAATTTATTTGTGGTTGAGTGATAAACAATCTTGATGGTTTATTGACTGAATATATGTGTTGCTGAATGTTTGCTGTAGCAGTTTGTTTTGATAGTATTTATTTTTATTCATTATTTCGGTTGATCACCCATTTAATGATACAAGTTAGCAAGAGCCGCAACATATCAGAACGTTACTTGATCTTAAATCGAGTTTCCCGGATTGAGTTTTACTTGAGTCCCAAAGGGCCATGCTTGATTTAAGATTAGTGATGAGCTAGACATAAGGATTCACCTTGTAGGGTGAATAGAACCTAAGCGTGTAATGTTATATCTTATGTTGGCATAGAATCGATCATTGCATATAGATATAAGATATCCAACATCGAGGATACATAAGGATTTTCAGCAAATCTGAAAGCCAACCATTAGAAAATAGTCAAGACCATTAAGAGAGTTTATTCACTCAACTACTATATATTCCCATTAGTTTTATCCTTGAGTTTGACGTGATAATTTACTTTGTTGCATTTTATTTATTGCGCTTTTATTTTAATTAGTATAATAGTTTCACCAATTGTTTTATTTTATTTTAGCACAAAAAAATCTACACTGTTAAGATTGCTGTAGCAAATCTGATAACATCAATCCCTGTGGAGACGATCTTGAATACTCAACACTTTATTACTTGTTGTGTACACTTGCACATTGACACCAATAGCATTAGTATTTATACACCAACAAGTTTTTGGCGCCGTTGCCGGGGATTGATTATTAATTGTGATTTGTGAAATTAGTTTTAACTGTGTTAATTTTTTATTTTATTTTAATTTGTTTATTTTGTTGACATAGGTGATCTAGCAACCCTTGCATGCGCAAATATAAATCTGTTGACTTCCAGTTTGATCCAGAAATTGAAAGAACTGCAAGGAGATTGAGAAGAGAGCATCGGGAATTACAAGCTGCTGTAGCAATGGATGATTTGCAAGATTTGAGAAACTTGAACCGTAGAGAGGGGATACAACCAGTCAATGTACATGAAGGTCTGAATGGACAATGTGTTCAAAGGCAACCAGGGAACAACAACATTATTCACATGGCGAACGATAGAGATAGAGCCATTCGAGACTATGCAGTGTTGACTCCTCAAGCCATACATTCGGGAATAGTTAGACACGACGTTCAAGCTGGCAATTTTGAGCTCAAACCAGTGATGTTTCAAATGTTGCAAACAGTGGGGCAATTTAATGGACTGCCATAAGAAGATCCTCATTTACATATTAAACTATTCTTGAAAGTGAGTGATGCTTTCAAGATTGCTGGAGCATCGCAATAAGCATTGAGACTCATACTTTTCCCGTTTTCTTTGAGAGATCGAGTAAAAGCATGGTTGAATTATTTACCACCTAATTCGATCACTACATGGAATGACTTGGCTGACAAAGTTTTGATGAAATACTTTCCGCCAACCAAGAATACAAAATTGAGGAACGAAATCACATCTTTCCATCAACTTGAAGATGAGAGCTTGTGTGACGCATGGGAGAGATTTAAGGAGTTACTCAGAAAATGTCCTCATCATGGTATTCCTTGCTGCATACAGTTGGAAACTTTCTATAATGGTCTCAACCCAAGCACTAGATTGATGGTGGACGCTTCAGCAAATGGGGCATTGTTATCTAAGTCTTACAATGAGGCTTATGAAATTTTGGAGAGGATAGCCAACAATAACTATCAGTGGCCATCAACCAGACAAGCTGCAGCAAGAGGAACAGCAGGAGTTCATAACGTAGATGCCTTGACAACATTGTCAGCCCAAGTAACTTCATTAACAAGGATGGTAAAGGCTATGACTACTGCTCCAGCAACTGTTAACCAAATTTCTGATGTGTCTTGCGTTTATTGTGGAGAAGGGCATTTATTCGACAATTGTCCTGGGAATCCAACTTATGTGGCTTAAAACGGGACAATCCATATTCAAACACTTACAACCCTGGATGGAGACAACACCTGAACTTTTCATGGAGTAATCAGAATCAGCCTACTGCAACACCCAGTGGATAGAACAGACTTGCTCAACCACCTGAATTTTATCAGCAAAATCAAGAGCAAATAAGCATCAACAATTATCAATTTAGCTCCCTTGAAGCTTTGATTAAGGATTATATTGTGAAGAATGAAGCGGTTGTCCAAAGTCATGCTGCATCATTGAGAAACTTGGAAAACCAAATTGGACTTACAAGATTAAACAGCAAAGGCGGTTTACCCAAAGAACACAGACCCAAGAAGAGAGGAAAGAAACGCAAAAGAGATTAACTTGAGATCTGGAAAGGATATTGAGAGTTCAGTTGGTGTACCAAAAAGAAGAATTGAGTCCAACAAGGGAAAAGAAGACATTCAAGTAGAGAAAGAGTCACAATTTTTCACTTTTCAAAATGCAAATCGACACAGTTCTGCTACAGCATCTGTAGAAAGTTATGATCCAACACCTATGGATAACGAGGCATGACCAACCCGTGAAAGCAAAAGAAAGCGGTCACATAACCTTTAGACACCCACCACCCTTCCCTCCAAGATTTCAGAAGCAGCAACAAGATAAGCAGTTCAGCAAAATCTTGGGAGTGCTGAAACAATTACATATCAATACTCCTTTTATGGAAGTTCTAGAGCAAATGCCAAACTATGCGAAATTTTTGAAGGATATTTTGACAAAGAAAAGAAGACTTGGAGAGTTTGAAACAATTGCTTTAACACAAAAGAGCAGTCGAATGCTTCAGAGTAAGATACCACAGAAGATGAAGGATCCAGGAAGCTTCACAATCCCATGCTCCATAGGCACTAAATACAGTGGCAAAGCACTTTGTGATTTAGGGGCTAGCATCAATCTCATGCCTTTATCAGTGTTTAAGCAATTGGGAGTTGGTGAATGTAGACCAACAACAGTGACTTTACAACTTGCTGACAGATCTCATGCATATCCAGAAGGAAAGATTGAAGATGTGTTGGTGAAGGTGGATAAATTTATTTTTCCGGTGGATTTCATTGTGCTAGACTTTGAGGCAGACAAAGAAGTGCCAATCATTCTAGGGAGACCTTTCTTAGCCACGGGAAAGACTTTAATTGATGTTCAAAAAGGAGAATTAACCATGAGGGTAAATGACCAGCAAGTTACATTCAATGTGCTGGATGCCATGAAGAGTCCCGATGAGATTGAAGATTGTAATTTTATCAGTGTTGTGGACTTTGTTGTAGCAGAGAAATTACACAGTTGCTGTAGTAAGGAAGAAATCAATGCTGTAACATTGGAAGAACTTGATGGTGAAGATCATGGACCAGCTAACATAGCATAGTTAGGGGAGAAGCAACCCTTCAGAATTAACGAGCAAATCCAGCAAAGAGAACTCACTCCCGACCAACAAGAATTCAAGGTTAATGGGTCAAGAGTGAAGCACTATCTTGGAGCTGATGTGAACAGCCTAAAGAGGGATCGGTTCTTGAAAGATCCAGGTTGAGGAAACAAGAAAGGTCAAGCTGAAAGACCTAAAATCAAGTGCTAATTGGGAGGCAACCCAATAAGGGAAGTTGTTTCAAGTTTTTAAGGCATTGAATTTAGCTTTAAAATTATTTAATTTGTCTTTTCGTTATTTTAAGTGTGCATCTAATTTTTTTTATGTTTTTGTGTTAAATTACAGAAAAAAAATGTGAAAAAACAAACAGGAGGGAATTGCTGCAGCATCACTTACAACATGACATAACAGAAGATTCTCAAACAACAGAGGCATTCTTGCTTTTGCAGCAGTAAATGGATTGATCAGATTTTATGATAAGAAGCATTTGAGAAGTGGATTAAATAAGTGACCTTTACTGTGTCTTTGCTTAAAGAGCGTTACCCGCTAGTTTATTTTACTTCTTGCTGCAAAACTTTTCTTTCATTTAGTTTTAATTTTCTAATTCATTCTGCATGTCCTTTTATTTAGTGTATGCATGTCTGGTTTATGTGGTTTTTTTTTGTGTGCTTGTGAGGACACATCACCGCTCAAGTTTGGGGGGGTTGTGTTTCTGAATGCATGTGTTGTGTGAAGCTCTGTTATCTAATATTTGTGTATGGATTTGAAAACCTAATGAAGATAAATTGAGTGTTATTCAGTATTTATGAGAAAGCCAAGTAGAGATAGTTATAGATGGAGGTTGAACTTCTGTCCCGACACTTAGACTTTGGTTGAGTTTTATGAGAATGCTGTAGCAGAGCCAGGAAAACCCAAAAAAAAAAAAAGAGTAGAAAATATCTCAAGTTTGGGGGAAAATTTTTGTTGGACTGTGCCTGTTATGAAATAAATTCTGCTCCAATGGTTTAAGTTGCTGAGTAACCAGGGTTGAGTATGCACCCCATATGCAAACTTGAGTCCAAATGCAACAAGAGCTATGAGCAGTGCTGCAGCAATTATATATAAAAAAAATAAAAAAAAATCAAAAAAAGAAAAAAAGAAAAAAATGGTGATGAAGGAATGAAAAATAAAGAGGTCCGCTAAGATCTTGAAGTAACTCGTTCATGAGCCCGTTCAAATTTCTCGAGTCAAAGGCGTCCAAAGGTATGACTAGATATAACATCCGAATCGTTACATGTACTTTGAATGAGTAATTGGGTGTCGTCATTACAAGTGATAGGCATTCACATGAAAGCTCAATGTTGCATTGAAGGGTTTAAAAAAAAAGTATTATTATTGTAGCACAGTTTGAGTCTAATTGTGAATTCTGCACCCCCATATGTGAATATATTTGTGTTCTACCTCTGAATTGTGTACAAAATTTGTGCAATGCTGTAGCACCTCTGGAATTTGATCAAAGTGGCACACACACACTCTGGACAGAATGAAACCTAAGTCTAGAACTAAATTGCTATGGCTATTTTGCGTGATGAAGAGTGTGATATGAGGGTTAAAGAATCCTTACAAATTTGATGACAGAGCTAAGTTATTTTTTGCATGATTGTGTGATTGAAGTGTTAGTGTTATTGTCATTACTTAAGGACAAGTAATGGTTTAAGTTTGGGGGTGTGATAACTCTATGAAATGAGAGTTATCATGGCACTTTTAGGCTTAAATCAATACTACTTAGAGAGTAAATTATGTGTTTCTATTGCATTTTGCATAAATAATCATTTTAGTCAGTCTTAATAAGTTTTGTTCAATTTAAAGTAATTTGTACTCGAATTGTGTGCATAATTGTAGGTTTCCAGAAGCTTATAATTCATGGAAGGAATGTTGATGCAATAGGCCGGCAAAAAGGAGGAAGAACATGGCTATAAAAGAATTGAAACAAATGAAGCAGTCCATTCTTGTACCATTCTTTATAAATCCTAGAACAACGACAGAGAAAATTCCGTGCAGGATAACTGCAGAATTGCGATCTGCAGTTTCCTAATATGTCTTATGCGCGCCCTAGGGTTTCGTTTACCCTAATTTTCAACTATAAAAGAAGCACACATCATAAGGAAAAGATAGGGCCGTCACCCAAGGAGAAAAACACAAAGAAACAAAAGAAAAACAAGATTCAAGAGAGAGATTGAGGGCTGTACAAGAGGAGAATTTGCAGAAATAAATCAAGAACTCAGTCCTTCTTATTCTTCTCTTGTTTTCTTGTTTACTATTTATTCCTGGGGATGTGTTTCATGGCCGGAACTTTGTTCTTTATTTTTCTTTTGCAAATCATGAACTAAATTTATTTGTGGTTGAGTGATAAACAATCTTGATGGTTTATTGACTGAATATATGTGTTGCTGAATGTTTGCTGTAGCAGTTTGTTTTGATAGTATTTATTTTTATTCATTATTTCGGTTGATCACCCATTTAATAATACAAGTTAGGAAGAGCCGCAAAATGGCCTATCTTAGTGGAACATATCAGAACAATACTTGATCTTAAATCGAGTTTCCCGGATTGAGTTTTACTTGAGTCCCAAAGGGCCATGCTTGATTTAAGATTAATGATGAACTAGACATAAGGATTCACCTTGTAGGGTAAATAGAACCTAAGCGTGTAATGTTATATCTTATGTTGGCATAGCAACTGATCACTGTTAGGTTGCATATAGATATAAGATATCCAACATGCGACGGCTGAGGATACATAAGGATTCTGCCCAGTGCTGTAGCAAATACTACAGCAACCGAGCCAACCATTAGAAAATAGTCAAAACCATTTAGAGAGTTTATTCACTCAACTACTATATATTCCCATTAGTTTTATCCTTGAGTTTGACGTGATAATTTACTTTGTTGCATTTTATTTATTGCGCTTTTATTTTAATTAGTATAATAGTTTCACCAATTGTTTTCTTTTATTTTAGCACAAAAAAATCTACACTGTTAAGATTGCTGTAGCAAATCTGATAACATCAATCCATGTGAAGACGATCTTGAATACTCATCACTTTATTACTTGTTGTGTACACTTGCACATTGACACTAGCATTAGTATTTGTACACCAACAATTGACAAAGAGGAAAATTGGATGGATCTAATAATCTCATATATTCGAGATGGGATTCTACCAGCAGATAAAGTGCGAGCAAAAAAGCTCAAATGTAAGGCATCTAGTGCGCATTGATTCATAGAGTGTTATATCAAAGAGGTTACACGCTACTTTTCCTGCGATGCTTGGATTGGTATGAAGCATGTGCTAAAGGAGATACATGAAGAGATTTGCAGAAATCACTCATATGCATGATCCTTGCCTTTCAAAGCCTTAAGATAAAGGTACTTTTGGCCAATGATGCACGAGGATATACAAGAGAATATCAGAAGTTGCAAAAGCTGTTAGAACTTCTTTAACTATCCATCAGAGCCACCATAAAAACTCACCGTAAAGTGTTTACCTTGGCTATTTGCACTATAGAGAATCAACCTGATCATGCCATTACTAAAAGGACAAAGAATAGCCATTCATGCAATCTTGGTAATTGACTACTTTATAATCAAACTTCTGAGCAAGATAAAAGAGAAAAAGGGAACATATTTCATGTGGAGGAATGTCATCTATAGATATGGTGTTTTACATGCCCTCATAATATACAATAGTAAGCAATTCGATAATCGCAACTTTTAGAAGTTTTGTGAGAAGCAGTTCGAGTTAAGGTTTTACTTGCCTACACATCCAAAAGCCAATGGGTAGGTCGAAGCAACAAACAAAATCATTAAGAGAATCTTGAAGACTCGATTGAGAGAGAGAAAATGGCCATGGGTTGACAAGTTATCTGGTGTGTTATAGGCCTACAGAACCACCTATAAGACTGTCATAGGAGAAATGTTGTTTGCCATAGCATTTGGTCATGAAATAGTAATACTCACAAAGATTAGGATGACCATGCATCAAATAAAAAGTTTTGGTGGAGGAAAGGAAGAGAGATATTCAGGCCAGCCAAACTCAAAACCGAACCCAAAACATAACTCGGACGTCGTTGTTTATTCTGGCCAAATCACCACAATGAAAGGCATCAACCGAAATCCCAGATGATGCTAGTCATTCTTAACAATCACTACTGTCAAAAATAGCTTAAGGCCTCCCTATGAACCTACGTTTAGATGAAGAAATGCCACTACGATCGACTTGTTGTTCGTGGGATTTCGGCCACGCCATCACCTGGATCTTATCTCTCATGGCACCCTCTTTAAAATCCGACTGTCAACCATCATAAAAAACAGCCAATTCGCCGCCAATCAACCATTGCATTTTTCATGGCTATCAAAGCTTAATCTGCTTCTATCACTGCGCGTTGATACTATCGTCTCCACTATTGGTTTTACCACGTCTTGAAGCTTCTATCCCAACCATCTCAATCGCCATCACTGGATTTCCAACCACCATTGACTGAAGAGGGCATTTTGGTAATTTCTAACTTCAACAGTATTTTTTATAATTTTTGACTTGAGATTATTACAATTAACCTTGAGATTATAACCTCATTAAAAAAAAAACTAGAACCTATATATTATATTTTTCTGTAAACCCATAAATTGACTTGAGCGTTGGCGGGTTAATACCAAATACAATTCTAGCACCTCTTACTTTCTTTTGTGATTTCAAATGTTCGTGGATTATCTGCTAGAAGTCGCAGGGTGTCTTTGACGATTGGCAAGCCGATTCCCCAATAAATAAATTTAATGCTGGCACAGAGGTCTAGTATCTAATCGTTATCTGACTCGACTAGATTTCGGCATCAACAATAGAAATATGAAAAAGGAAAACGAGAGAAGGAGAAATGGCCCTATACTTCCTCTTTGAAATTATTTTTACCATTTAAGACTCTTATAACATTTTAATATCTTGTTTGATCTTTGATATCATGAGGCTAAGAAGTTAAATCAAATTTTAAGAGGGATGAAATTGTCATTCTTCCATTAGAAAATTTGTGAAAAATAAGAGAGAAATAAGAGAAAGGGAGAAAATAAAAAGGAATAATCCACAATTCTTTAACAAAAAAAAATGTCATTTTAAAAAAGAATGCAAAATACTTCATTTATTTTTAGCCAAGTGATTTTTATATAGTTTTATTTAGTTGTCTGTTTGAATACAAAACTTAGGGAGGGAGAGGAACAAAAAATCAATTTGGGCTTTGCCCATCACCTACCTCTAAAAGAAATAAATATTGAAAAATTGAATCATTTGGAATTTGAGGGACAATAGGGGAATGGAAAAGATAATTTAGAAACTTAGAGGTAAGAGTAATAATAGACCATACTTGAGGGATTTATGTAAAATTAAACTTAACAGAAAAATTAGCTTGATAGGTCCCAATAAAAAATGTTCAACAATGGCTAAGTTTACGTTGTTCTACTTACGGTGAGAACGACCAAGAATAGTACTTTGAGATAATTTTCTGTATAATCCTTTTATTAATTGCTGGAGCTTATTTATAGTAGTTAATACAAACACTACTAAGGATTTGTAGCCATAATACACGGCTAAAATCAATTTAAATAAGTGAGCAATCTTAAATAACAAACTAGAAATAGAAATAGAATCTCACTTAATTTGATTCTCCACACGATCCGCAACGTGGCTTGACGTGGTAATTTCCTTGCCTTGCTCCAACAAACAACTACTCTTTAATCCATACGTAAATAAGTCTTGCATGGTATTGCATGCAACATGCATAACCACATGCATGGCTGCATGAGACTTATGAATGTTCAAACAAAGCCCTCATTTCTGTAGTTAGGCTTATGAACCTTTGTTGACCTCCGTGGCTCCCTTTCCTTATCATAGCTCTCATTCAGTGTGCGAGTGTGAGAGCCTAGTTGAATTTGAGCGTGAAGGTTGTTCGCTTAAACTAGACCGAAGAATTTCTACTTGACTCTCTTGAGTTAATTGAAAATTATATTAAAACAAGTTAGTTTGGGCGGCGTTCCGATTATTATTTTGATTAAATTTAGTATGTTTAACGGAATTTCTTATATTGATAAAATAAGAGACAATTTAAAAAATAGAAAAATATATATTTCAATACAATATATTTTGTCTTTCAGAATAAATATTTGATCTCTTGATTTGTATGCAAGTCATTTCAAAATTGACAATTTGGATTATGAAATTGTGAAACATATTTTTCTTTTTTAATTGGTTCTATACCTTAAATTTTTTAAGTAATGGATCCGTAGATAAAAATAGAAAAGTCTAGTTCAAATGATAACTAAAGTTTTTTTTATAGGTTAGATTAAAGTAAAATAACTATTAAATGATTACTTTAATTTATTAGAGACATCAACATATTCATATTCCATTTTTTTAGTTTTGCACGGGGGAAACAAAAAAAAAAAATTCTAAGGATTCTCTTAAATAGAAATATAGAATGAAGTAAGTAGAAAGATTGGTATTGTTATAATCCTACTCCTCTAGAGGGATCATCTAGAAAGCAAATTATACATAATGTTATTATATTAAAATTCGTATCTTTTTTGCCTTTTAATTTATCACTTACTTTATATAATAATACTTTAATAGTAACAATTTTTTTATTATATATGCAATTTATTTTTGGTGTAATGTTGCGGAAACTTACAAAACAGAAACAGAATTCAATCAAAACATTTCATCGGAAATGAGTGCTTCAAATCCAAACAAGAAGGAAAAGAGCGAATATAGGCAGTAATTTAGTGAGCAATCTCACTTTTCCTACGCTGTGGAACCTTTTTGAAGATAGCCCAAATAAGATCTAAGTAAAGAGGAATGTGTGCAAGAACAAAAAATGTCATTGGGAAGCATGTTGCTGCATATAATGGATATACTGCTGATCTCATCTCATCTCTTAAAACAAAGAAATTTCCCGAACAGAGTGAGATCATTGTACCAACAATTGATGTAAATAACAACGTTAAACCAAGGATAAGTTTTCTTGGCAAGGTCATGGCGAAATCTTTTTCTCGTTATCTAGAAGTGAGAATTGAGAGGAAAAATGACAAGGCTGTAACAGAGAAGCACAAAGCAACAAATGATGAAATGGCAAAGATTTTTAAAGCAGGCTCATTTTCCAGGATTGGTTTACTACTTTGTTCGTTGAGGCCACCTGGCACAGTAGCTGAAGTTGCGAATGCAGCAGTTGCTATAAGTGCTGCCACAACTAAGCATGATTCGGAGGTTCTTGACAGCCATTCCTGGTCATCTTTGACAAGTTCTTTGTGTGCTTTTGTGAAAATTTCCTTTGGTGTTTTGCTATTGTTGTCGCATCCAAGAGACAAATATCGCGGCATTGATTCCTTCACAGACTGTAATGTCCATAATATATAATATTGAGGGACAAAAATAGAACAGGAGCCTGTGGCTGTATTGAATTAGAATCAACAATGGAACATATATACCTTATACCACTTGATTTCCATTGCATTTGCAATGCAGCTCCTTCAATATGCCAAGGTCCATACTATCCTAGTTTCGTAGCAAGATGCAATGCACTGTTTCCTTTGATGTTTACACGTCGAAAAATGCTTTCTCCCAATATTTTCCGATCCAACAGGACCTTGTAGATGCTGGTTTGCCTGTTCTCAACAGCTAAGAGGACTAAATTCTTCTTCTTCGAATCCATGTCCTGCATGGCCACTGGAAATGTTTCTAAAATTTTCTCCACCATCTCTGTCACTCCCATATATGTTTGCTGCAACCAATATCGGCGTCTCTTTTTTCCCCGACTGTTGATCTTTTTTCCCCATAAATTTTAACTCTTGGACTGCAGTTGGATAGGAGTCAAGAAATCTGTCAACCATTTTACGTAAGTAATGATAGACATTCTAAATTTTTTAAACCAAATTTCATCTAATATGATGTGTCGCTTATTGAGTGGTTGCTAATTCCTTAACAAGATACAAGTGAATTAATTGTATTATCTCCCCAATCAATTGATGAATGCCACAGCATTGAAGATAAAAATTTTTGGGATATGTAGCACTACTCTTAATTGTAGCAAGTAGCATTAGTTTGTATACAGTTTCTGTGATCATTTTTGGACTAATAATCTTGTTAAATGCCTCCTCGTCCTGATAATTTTAAACTATTTTACAGATTCTCTTCGAGTACATTAATACAATTTCCTATTTTGTACAAAAGCAGTAAGCCTAATTGCTTTGATCCTAATAAGTTAATACAAGTAGAATATTACCTGTTCCCTTCATATCTCTTCCATTGCCATCCTTGTCATGAACTGCAATCGCAGATTCTAAGCTGATGTTTCTGCTTTGGAATATCTGATTATTTTCCGAAATAGGTGGAGTCTCTGGAACCGGAAAAGTATCTCCATATTGACCCAGTCTAGAATCTCGAGGATTTTTACCATTATCTTCATACTTATACAACGAAGTACGCTGAACCAGTTCATTCATTACTTGATAAGCCCATGGGTGTCTCTTTTTTCTCTGTGATACTCTTGATCCTCCAAATCCCTGAAAATCATTCCATATGGAAAAATGAACAATTAAACTAAGCAATGTGGCAACTGTATGGATATGGATACTAACCTAGTCCAAGAACAATTAGCAAGGCCTTCATCAGCAGCCTGAAAAACAGAACACACGCAGCATAGTTTGGTTGAAAAAACTGACCATCTTTGTCATCATTCTTTGATAAGTTTATGCTTCTATTACATTCAGGACTTTCTTCGTCATCTGCCTCACCTTTGTTTTAGCTGACAAAATAAAATTGAAAGCTTAAAAAATTATAAATAAACAAGGAAATTAATTAAGAAGCTGCTCTGTTGAATTAGTAGCAAACTCCTGTTTGGAAAAGAAAAAAATAAAAACATGTAATGTGTCAAATTAACCCGCTAATTAGCACTCCGAGTTGAATTCTTTATAAGCTTGAAGAATTTGATGCTTGTTTCATACTTTTCTTGGTGATTGTGACAATTCTTTGCCCCGGAATATGTTCAGTAAGTTTCATGATCATGTTTGACCACATTCAGCTCGATGACAGGTATACCTTACAAGTAAAATTTGGTCAGGTTAATGCTCATATGAATATTTTCATAGTAACATAACTTTCTTTAATGGTACTGTGATTTTGACCCACCATTTAGAAGATTAAACACTAACTCATTGAAGCAGAGTTGTGTATAGGAGATGAGAGATTTTGATCAGATCAATATGCTTACAGTAATAGATGATACGATCAATGAGCCCAAGGCGGCTACCGCTCTTGAAGCATTAGGCTTGCTAGCTAGAATATGAAGTGGAGTTAGTCCATTCTCACTCACAAAGTTTACAAGATCTGGGTAGGCGCGCATTATCTGAAATGCTATACCTGTAAGAATTAGCGAAAGGAAAATAAAAAATAAAAAACACATTAGATTTTAACGATTAATGTTCCCAAAAAGGATAAAAAATTACAAATTAAGGTAACAAACTAAAGTATTCTCCACATATGGCAGAATGAAGAATGGTCTCCCCATTATTTTTTCTCCATGGACGGTTGTCTTTTTCTTGGTTAAAAGAATGGAGGCAAAGAAATGCAGCCATATTGCCATGAAGGGGTTGCCAAAAAGAGTGGAGTCTCACCGTCATTGTTGCGAACAGAGATGAGTTCGCGATCTTTTGAGGCCATGCAGTGGCACATTGCTTCATTCCCAAGAGCTGCAGCTAGATGAAGAGCAGTGTTGCCTCTATCATTTTGTATTTTCAGAATGTTTGATGTATTTTCTCCCATGGTTTCTACCAAGTCTAATACAATATTGGTTTGCCCAGCTGCAGCTGTAATGCGTAAAGCTGTGTCTCCAGATTTTGTTAATTTGGCCTCTCGAGACATGGGGTTGTTCTCATAGGCCTGCACAATGTTATCCCATTGGCCTCTCATGGCAAATTTGGACAAGCTGTTCACCTCCATTGATTTTTCTACAAGTTTACTGTAATTGGTTTGCAATATATGTATAATTTCTAGCCGCATAGAATCTTTTATTAAAAGCAATTTTTTCTGTAGCTTCAGTGCATGGCAATATTACTCACGTCATCATTTAATTCCTAGTATCGGCTTGGAATATTTTGCACTTTCGTTTTTCTTTTTTAATATTGAAAAATAATAAGAGGTTTCCAAACTAGTATTTTTTTTGTTAATTACATTAATTACCTCAGATATACCAAAACATTTTCTATCCTAATGGTATTATGTCATATTTATGTTTATTTGTTGTACTAAGAGCATTGACAATCTTCAAAATAAATGGAAAACAATTGCAATATATTTAAGTATTACTATTAAGATAATTTTTTAATGGCTGTTGGCATAGAACAATGACCTAATATTTAAGAAAGTACAAACATACGAACAATTTTTTATATGACAATAATTAATTGCAAGGTCGACTTTACCATCTACAAATATATTCTTTTTTCTAAATGTTATATATATATATTTTTCCCTAAATGATTACCATCTACAAATGTATTAGAATTTGAGATATATTAAAACTTTATATATATATATATATATATATATATATTTATAATACAGTGATATGTGCTTTTCATGATCCGTTATTAATGGTCATAATAACAAGGGATTTTCGAGGGTCTCCAATCCCTGAACAACTATTGAATAACTGATATAATTTTAGTTTTCGAATTTGATTTAATCTATTAAAATAAAAAATTTAAATAAAAGTAAAGTTTACAGTGTATCCCAATAAAGTTTGGATGTTATAACTTTAGCTTTGCATTAGTTTTGTTTTCTAAGATAAAAGTTCAAATCAAAAATTTTGGATCAAGGCTTTTGGAATAAGACATGATCGAATAGTAATTCAGGACTTCATAGTATATTTGTATAAATATTTTGATATTTTTTATTTATAATAATATTAATAATTAATATTTGGTTCTATGGTTGATGGCTTGAACTATAATTATTACAATTTAAAGTGCAGTTCAATGTGTCCACTGTCGACTAAATTTAATTTTTATTTTATGATAAAGGCAAGCCAATCAAAAAAAGAGAAAAAGAGAAACGGGCCAATACAACCAACTCATGGGCCGGCCTTGCCCCAAGGGGACCAAAACATTGCCAGCGAGGAGTAGTGTTATTTGTATTTTGTACCCTCAATTTTCTCATCAATCCTAAAAATTATTTTGGTGGGGTTATTTGAAGCAAACTACTATCACACCTATTTACTAGATAAACTCATTTTAAAATTTTAAAATTTAAAATTTTACTCTATAAACCTACTTAAATACCTAATATATCCTTACTAAACTCAATTTTTATAATAATAATATTTTTTCTCACTAAACCCATTAAATTCATTAATAAATCTTCATTAAATTTATTTATTTTAACAGCAATGGAGATGGTAATGTAATCAAAATGAAATCGTTAGCATAGGTGTCACTTGAGCTTGTGATGATAATCAGATAATTGAGAATCAGCCATGCCTATTGTTAGTGGCTAGGCTAAGCTACCATTGGTGAATGGTGATGTGGCTTAGCTTGATTCAGCTCCACTAATTGGCCAATTTGAAAAGAAAAGAAATTTAACCCGTTAATTAAAATCAAATATGCTTTTGATTAATGATAATTAAAGTTTTCGGTAAATTCAATGATTAATATTATAATCAGAGCACAGGACTCAATGATCGATGATGAGCTCTATTTGAGTGTGCAGCAAACCGTAGGAAGATAATTGAAAGTAAAAGATTGTCGCTCGTAATTCATGTCTCTAGTCGATTAGGATTTAATGAAAATATGATTAGGATTTAACAACATTATATTGAATTTAAAGATGGGTTCAAAAAGTAAAAAATCTGTTTTTTTTTTTCTTTTTTATTATATTTTAATATCCATAATTGTAATTTAACTTATGAGTATTTTAATAATAAAAAATTATTCTCAAAAGTAGATTTAGTGAGTAGTTTGATGGGTTCAAATAACCACACCCTAATTATTTTTGTTATAATACTCATTCTGTTTTTATATGAAATTACTGAAAAGGAACATAACTTTCATCAAATGACAAATTCCCAGAATTTACAACCACTACTCTATCATTCACCTCACGCTCTGGAAAAATTCATTCATTCCCTACCCCACGAATTTCTCCACCATCAACAAGACTCAAGTAAAGTTGTGGTATTCAAGTCACATGTTGCTATAAATCTCCTTCTAAGGTTCTCTCTCTCAGAGGAAACCGCAGAATGGCAGTAGAACATGATTGTCATAATCCTTCTCGGGTCACCTACAAGTTGGGTGGGTAGGGAGGTTAGTATTCGTGTTTAGAGATCCGGACATCTTAGTGAGTTAGTCAGAAGTTCAGTAAAGGGAAATAAAGAGGGAGCTCCTTTTAAGTAGCAGTTTCTTCGATTGTGGCAGTACAAATTAATTTTCGTTGTCTATGGATACAGAGGAATTAATTAAAAAATGCAGCTCCATTGCGTTGGAAGAAGAAGAAGAAGACAAGATTATGTACGAGGGAAAGATAAAGGAAAAAGGGGAAATGCTTGCAGCTCATTGTTTGATTGGAAAAATTCTTCTCAATCGGGGGATACACATAGAAGGGGCTGAGAAATGCTATGAGGCAAGTATGGAAAACCTTTAGAGAAGTGAAGATTGAGAGCTTGGGAGAAAATTTTTTCATGTTCAAATTTGGCACAGAGGAGGATAAAAAGAGAGTGTTTTCAGGGGGCCCTTGGCATTTCGATAATGCCCTAATAGTTTTTTCAGAGCCAATGGGAGTGGGGGATGTCAAAAAGCAATCATTTACACACACCTCCTTCTGGGTACAGCTGCATAATGTGCCTCTCATGTGTATGGACAATTATGCAATTCAGAAGCTGGGGTCTTTGATAGGGAAAGTGGAAGAAGTGGACACTGATGAAGGGGGGGAATGCGTAGGGCCTATTCTTCGAACAAGAATCTCAGTGGATGTTACCAAACCTCTTAAAAAGATTCCCTTCCTCCAACAGGAAGATGGAGCTAAAACTCTAATAGGAATCCAATACGAAAGACTCCCGGACTTCTGCTTCTGTTGCGGGTTAGTAGGCCACCAATACAGGGAGTGCCTGAAGTACAAGGGGCAACCAAAGGAAAAACTAGCCTACGGAGCATGGCTTAAAGCTTTGATGGAGTGAATGGGCCAGGAAAAATAGAGGGAAAGGAAAATGCGTTAGAGAGCACCAAGGTAATGGGGAACATGTAAGACGAACCAAGTCCAAATCAAACCCAAAATAACCCAAATTCGGGATAACTAGTCAAAGTGATAACGGGCAACCCATAACCCCAATGGAGGTGGGGAAGGAGAAAGAGGTAGTTGAAGAGCATTTAATGCTAGTAAGTAAAGCTACTAAATATCGAGATAAGGACATGATCTGAGGGGATGAGAATCACCAACGGAAAATGTTCACCTAGGGAAATGGAAGGCAAGGCGGGAAGTTGTGAAAGGTGGGAAAGCGGATAGGTCAAAGTATTTGAACAAAGGGCTACCAAAACCACACAAAAGGAAAGAAGTCAAAATTTGTCGGAAATTGAGGAGTCAGTCAATGGGCCGGTAAAAACCAACCCAAGGCCCAAACCAGGAGATGGAAAGCCAAAGCAAGAGAGCAAACAGAGAGAGGAAGTATCTTTGAGGGACAGGCAAAGACTAAACGCCCAAGCAGTGCAATTAGTGGGCAAAGTCCAAAGTCAAAACGAGCTAAGTTAAATAGCCCAAGCAAAGCTCTCAACAATAAACTCCAAATTAACGCCCCTGCAATGAAGATTCAACTGGCATGGGAACAACACAGTGATATGACCCTGGAGGAGTTAGATACAATTCCAGAAGATATAGCGGCGGGAGCTGGTGAACAGCCCCGCCGACAGTTATGAATCTCCTAAGCTGGAACGTTCGGGGTTTGGGGAATCCCCGGACGCGCCTAGCTATAAGAAAAATTCTCCAAAAATATAAACCTCAGCTCTTTTTTGTTTGTGAAACTAAGTTGGAGTCAGCTCAAGTTAGAGAAGAATGCGGAAAGCTTAATTTTGATAAGTGTTTTGCAGTAAGTAGGAATGGGAAAGGTGGAGGCATAGCTATGATGTGGAGCTCAGATATTAATGTCAACATCCTCTCTTATAGTAGACATTACATTGATGCGGAGGTACAATGTGGCAGTGGTAAAAAATGGCGATGCACTGGAGTTTACGGGCACCCAGAAACGCAGCAGAAAAAGCACACATGGACTTTATTACGAAGGTTGGCAGGTTTGTCCTCAAAACCATGGTTGTGCTTTGGGGATTTTAATGAAATTTTGAGCTTGAATGAGAAGAGTGGAGGGAATGAAGAGAACATACGGATGGTGTCTGATTTTAGAGAAGCAGCTCGAGATAGTAAGTTGACTGATTTGGGATACAAAGGATATTAATTTACATGGAGTAATGGTAGGTTCGGGCCACACTTTGTGGAAGAGAGGTTGGATAGATTTCTTTGTAATGAAGAGTGGGGGAACCACTTTCAAGAGACAGAGGGCATTAATTTAGTTAGTGTAGGGTCGGATCATTACCCAATAATGATGGAAGTAAAAGAGAAAGGCTCGGGGCTGCAGTATGTGAGAAAGACTTTCCCTAGAGTGCATTTCGAGGACATGTGGAGCTCTTATGAGGATTGTAAAGCCATAATTAAAACCGAATGGGAGAAATACGATACAACAGCAGGTGAAAACCCAATTAATCAATTCAAAGCAGTAGCTAAGTCTTCTTTGGCTCAGCTGAAGTGGTGGAGCAAGGATGAATTCGGAGGGAGGGATAAGAAGTTGAACATGTTGACACAAGAACTCCAAAAGGCAAAGCAGAACAAAGTGCAACAGAAAGAGGCCAATGCGATAAAGAAAATTGAAGAACAAATCCACAACATTTTGTTTGATGAGGAGATTTATTGGAGGCATAGAGCTAGAGCTGACTGGCTGCAAGCAGGTGACCGAAACACGAAATTTTTTCACTCAAAAGCTACAGCTAGAAAGAGGAAAAACAAAATATGGGGAGTGGAAGATAAAAATGGTGTTTGGACAGAAGATGAAGCAGCTGTGGAAAGAGAGTTTTGCAATTATTGCCAGCAACTTTTCACTTCCTCAATGCCGAGCCAAGATCAAATGAATGCAGTTCTGGAGGTTTTAACGCCAAAGGTTATAGTTGCTATGAATAACCAGTTGAATGCCCCATTTATAGCAGAGGAAATATCAGAAGCCTTGTCCCAAATGTGCCCCACAAAGGCACCTGGCCCGGATGGATTGCATGCAGTATTTTTCCAGAAGCATTGGCAATATGTAAGGCAAACAAACCTTGCACATTCGAGCGAGCAAGGTAACCTCACCCCCTTAAATCATACTTTCATTGCCTTGATTAGAAGGTGGCGGACTAGAAAGTCTCTGAATCTGCATTGTGTAATGTAATGTACAGAATAGTAGCCAAGATTATAGCTAATAGGCTAAAGCAAGTGCTTCACTATATTATTTCCCCATCTCAAAGTGCATTCATTCCCAATAGAATCATCACTGATAATGTTATTATTGGGTACGAATGCCTCCACAAAATAAGGCACAACAAAGAGAGGAAGAATGGGTTAGTTGCTCTTAAGCTAGACATTAGCAAAACATATGATAGAGTTGAGTGGGGTTTCCTAGAGCAGATTATGAGGAGGCTGGGCTTCACTGAAAAATGGGTGCATTTAGTCATGAATTGTATCACGACACCCTCATTTTCGATAATCATAAATGGAGTGGCCACAAGTTTAATCCAACCGCAAAAGGGGTTGAGGCAGGGGTGCCCGCTCTCACCTTACTTGTTCATTTTATGTGCAGAAGTTTTCTCGAATTTACTTATGTAGGCAGAGAAGG
This sequence comes from Citrus cavaleriei, assembly GCA_030448925.1. Lineage (NCBI taxonomy): Eukaryota > Viridiplantae > Streptophyta > Magnoliopsida > Sapindales > Rutaceae > Citrus > Citrus cavaleriei. Next base: position 180,787 of record JAUJEN010000406.1, read on the forward strand.
AGAAAATGATCCATGGCCTCAAGTTCGACAAGCAAGTGACGGTTTCACATCTATTGTTCGCTGATGACAGCCTTGTCTTCACCAAAGCCTCTATTGAGGATTGTCGAAACTTAAAAGCAATCTTGATTCTTGTCATGCAGCCTCTTCGACAGATTTTCAATTATGAGAAATCTTTAATGTTTTGCAGTGGAAAGCTTTCAGCGGAGCAAATATCAGCCATTAAGAACATTTTCCAATTAAAGATGATGTCTAAATGTGAAAAGTATTTGGGACTACCTTCTATGATCGGAAGAAAAAAGATGAGTTTTTTTAACGAGGTGAAGCTAAAAGTGCTGAGCAAGATCTCAAATTGGCAACATAAGTTTTTCTCAAGCGGAGGCAAAGAGGTGTTGATAAAGGCCGTAGCACAGGCCGTTCCGGCTTATGCAATGAGCGTATTTAAAATCCCATCGACATTATGTGAGGACATCCAGAAAGCAATGGAAAAATTCTGGTGGGGAAATAAAAAAGAGAAGCACGGGATTCATTGGGCAAGGTGGGAGAGAATGAGTCATGCCAAGCATAGAGGAGGATTGGGCTTTAGAGACATCTCCAGCTTTAACCAAGCATTGGTAGCAAAACAAAGTTGGAGAATTATCCAAGATTCAGAATCATTAATGGCAAGAGTCCTCAAAGCCAGATATTTCAAGCATGAGGGCTTTCTAAATGCTAAGATAGGTACCAATCCATCCTTTATATGGAGAAGTATCCTATGGGGCAGAAAAATAATCTTAAAAGGCACAAGATGGAGAATTGGTTCTGGGGAAGATGTTCAAGTTTACAACGAATTGGCTGCCACGACAACCTTAATATCACCAAGAACACTTCGCTGCAGACACTAAAGTAGCAGAACTTTGATAGGCCCCAAGAGAATGGAAGATGGACTTAATTGACATTTTGTTCAGGAAGATGCAGATATCATTCAAAGGATTCCCCTCCCAAGAAGCTCAACAAGGGACGAACTTTGTTGGCACTATGATAAGCTCGGGAGATACTCAGTCAAAAGTGGCTACCAGATAGCCTTGAAAGAAAAATTTCATAATGTCCCAAGCAGTTCGAATCCGAAGCCAAGTCAATGGAATGCCATATGGAAGCTTGATCTCCCTGAGAAGTTGAAGATTTTTATGTGGAGGGCTGCAAAAAACTTGCTTCCAATAACAGAAAATCTGTGGAAAAGGAAAGTGATACCAAACCCAACCTGTCAAAGATGCAATCAGGGGGTGGAAACTGGTTTTCATGCTCTGGTAGAGTGTAAAGCTGCTAGAAAGATTAGGCAACATTCTTCTTTAGCAGCAGTGGAGATGCCATCCTCCCATGGGGGGAGTATGTTGGATGTTTTTCTAGATGCATCAAGGTTGCTGAGCAAAAAGGAGGCTGAGCTTCAGATTGCTTATTGGTGGGTTACATGGTATGCACAAACCACTTCCTCTTCAAGAGGCAAAAGCTGAAGCAGTTGTAGAAGCTTTCAGAAGATACAAAAAGCCAGAGCATCAACAAATGGAGAGCTTAAAGGCAAAGAGAGCTAAGCAATGGAAACCCCCACCCAAAAACTGGTACAAAGCAAATGTGGATGCTGCAATTGACAATCAAAGACAAAGAGTGGGATTGGGAGTGGTTGTAAGAAATGATAATGGAGACATTGTGGCAGCAGCCATCAAGCTTTCATCTTTTAACGGAGAAGTATCTTTTGCAGAAGTAGAAGCAATTGAATGGGGAATGCATGTGGCAGGAAGTGCAGGCATAACCTCTGTTATTTTTGAATCAGATTGTCAAGTGGCTGTTGACTTGGCAAACAACAGAAAGGGTAGCAAAACTGAGATTTTTTGGGTGATTTCGGAAATCAAAAACAGAAGAAAAGACTTCCAGGAAGTTAAATTTCAACACACACCTAGGTCTGGTAATGTTAATGCCCATACCTTGGCTAAGATAGCCTTAAAAGGTTCAGATTCTGTTGTATGGCTGGGAAATATCCCAGCACAAATTCTGTGTTTTATCTCTTCTTTTTAATGAAGTATTTTCCCTTCTCAAAAAAAAAAAAGTAAAAGTTGTGATGTTTTATTATTATTATTTCTGTCGTTTTGGCATTTTACAAAATTTTTAAAACACTTTCGTAATATCTTCGATAAGAAATTATCATAAGAGCATAGATCATACAAGCTTATATTTGAACGAATTATGAATTTCATATACATGCATATATGTGTGTGTATATATATATATATATATAAAGAGTAATGTGGGATTAGATAGGGTACATAGAGAGAGAAAATTATTTTAAATTTTTTTAGTGGGATTTATTGATAAGTGGGGATTGGTGGGATTCACCGATAGTGAGTTGCAGGGAATAACTTCGCTAGTATTATTTTTGCTTCTCCTCTTCTCTTCTGAACTTGTCCGTCCTTCCATAGTTTATTGTCACATTGTCTAATAGAATATGCCAATTTGAAACCCTCACAATGTTCTTGAAATATTAATTCTAATAATAATTTTCATTTGAAGTTTGAACACGTCTGCTAATGGAGAGAGAAACAAAGTAAATAAAGAGAGAGAATAATTGCCTTCGGTAAAAGCATCAAAGTAGAGGTAATGTGGGGATTAGATGGGGTGCATAGAGAGAGAAATTTTATTTTAAAATTTTTAGTGGAATTCATTGATAAGTTGGGATTGGTGAGATAAATTCAGGGGTCAAATATCACTACCACCAAAAAATTGTAGGGGATTACTTCCCCAGTATTATTTTTCCTTCTCCACTTCTTTTTCGAATTTGTCCGACCTTCATAGTTTATTGTCACAGAAAATTCAATGATATTTTGATTAAAATTACGGCATCAATACCATGATAAACATAAATTTTGTAAATTACACTTAAGATTAGTAAATAAAAGATAAAACAAGTAAATTAATATAAGAGTGGTAAATTGTTGTTTTAAAATTGCAAAGAAAACAAACACTTATAAAATTAATATAAAACTTGTAAAATTGACATTAAAGTTTAATTTAAAAAAGTATTTTATTTATTTAATTTATTTAATTAAAGAAAAAATTACTCATCAATTGAAAACAAAAAAATTGTATGGAAAACAATTGGAATAAGTTTTATTAAATTGGTTTAACCATAAGTTCTATATTCATGTTAGGACATTTATAAACTTTTTTTTTTAATTTTCTATTATAGTATTTGTTTACCATACAAGTTAAGCAAAAATATTTTTCTTGATATGGATCAAGCCAAAACAAAATAAAAAGACATTCTTATATTACTAGACATATATGAAATGTTAATAAAATTGGATCAAACTCTTAGTTTTATTCATATTTCATGTAGATTCAAACTTTGGCTCTTACTTATACTAAAAGATCATTTGACATTACTATCGAGAAGGTTTAGAAGAATGTAAAATCACTTATCTGACACACAATTTTAAAAAATATAAAAAAAAAATTAAATTTAATTTTAAGAATGAGTTTTATTGCAGTATAATTTTAATTAAAATTTAGTCACAAAAATTCAAAGCGTGCTTTTTGTAGGTTCTTTCATACTTGTCTTAAATGGTGGCATGTTTTCATGGCCCATAGGCCCTGACAAACTTGTTGTATGGGCATGTCTCCTGCCTAGTGTTGTGCTAATGAACTTGTTCGATCCTTTGAACATTTCTAATCTTGTTAAAATCTTCTTGGACAAAATGGTTCTAATGCATTCTTTTAATAGAAACATGTCATGTATTTCAAATTTAACTCTCATGCATGTATTCTAGTTCTTACCGTGATCGTCAGTTAATTTCAATGGAATTTAAATTCAATGCTGATCTAATTAATTATAAGAAATTTAAAAGATTTAGTACTAGTATCACCTACGATTAAAATTTAATTCCATACATATTATTATCCAATAACAATCCATCACAGCCTCATAAAATATTAGCATAGATTTGCACTGAATTTCAATATTCTCTCGTGTCATTGATGTGCACTTAGACAAACACTCATTAAGGAGCCAAGCATGGCATGATGGGTCCAAGGTTTTTTTCTCATGGTGCGTTTAAGCTAACATTAATCCATCAATTGGACTGATATCAGCTAGCTTAACATGGCATGACATAAAAACATTTACATTCAATCTTCAGATCTAGAAATTAATTAATAGATAACAAACCAAGATATAGATCACTTCAATCCAAACAGCTACAAATGAGCAAATGAAGTCAGTAACTTTTAACTAATCAGAAATCACTTTGTAGCTACGCTGAGGAGCCTTTTTGAAGATCGAAGTAAAGAGGAAGCTGAGCAAGAGCAAAAAAAGTCATTGGCAAGCATGTGGCTGCATAAATTGGATATGTTGCGGAACTCATCTCATCTTTTAAAATAAAGGAATGCCCTGAATAGAATGAGATTAAAATAGCAGCAATTGATAGCATAAAACGTTTGGTCGTAAGTAGACTACTTCTATCATGCTTCGTTCAACTTCTCAGTCATACACTCAATTGGTTGTCCTTCTTGGGAAAGAAAAGCCCCAACACCTTTGCCAGAAGTGTCACACTTGACCTCAAACTACTTGTCGATATTTGGCAAGGGTAGCACGAGGGCAGTAGACAACTTCTTTAATAAAGCAAAACTTGCTTCTTGCTCTTCTCCTTATTTAAACTTCCTTTTCTTCAAACACTCCGTAATAGGTATAGCTATAGTGTTAAATCCGTGAATAAACCTCCTATAAAACGTTGCCAGCCCATGAAAACTCCAAACTTTACCCATTGCCTTGGGAATAGGCCATTCTGTAATAGCTTGTATCTTTCAATCAATAGCTCAAATCCCATCTACACGAACTATGAAACTTAGAAACTCTACATTACTCTACAAAAAGCCATGCTTCTTTAGATTAATGTAAACTTTGTTTCTCCGCTATGCCTCCATAACTATTCTCAAGTGCTCTAGGTGTCTCACCACATTAATGGAATAAACCAAAATATCATTAAAATGCACCACAATAGATTTGCAAGAAAAAGATTTAAGAACTTAATTCATTAAGCACATAAAAGTGCTTGGTGCATTAGACAGCTCGAGCACCATCCAATTGGTCTAATCAATCTCGAAAGTTGGAATAGAAAATTGATACTTCACTATAATCTAGTTAATCCACCTACTGTCCACACACATACGCCAACTTCTATCCATTTTTGGCACCAACAAAACTGGTATAGCACATAGATTCATACTCTCATGACTGAACCCTTTCTGCAACAACTATCAACATGTCCTTGTAAAATTCCAAGCTCGTGAAGAATCATATGATAGTGTAGTAAGTTAGGTAAACTAGCACCAGGAACTAGGTCTATATGACGTTGTATATCTCATAAATGAGGTAGCCCATCTAGCATCTTTGATTATGTAATATCAGCGAACTTAGCTAACAATGGCTACACTTCTTCGGGAATAATCTTCACCTCGATATTTTCTTCTTTCTCCAATTTCATGCAACCATCACAATCCTCCTCTACATGACCCTTCACAATATTAGAAATTCTTTCCTTCAGCATTAAAATTCTTCTTTTTGTTCGTTAAAGGCACCAAACAAACCTTCTTACTATTCCATCATAGATCATACACATTATCCCTTCCTTTGTTGATTGTATCAACATTGAACTGCCAAGGTCTGCCCAATAATAGATGGCATGCATCAATATCCACTACATCGCAAACCACATCACTCTTATAAATCTTCCCAATAAAGAAATGGACACGACGTACCTCTGTCACTTACTTTTCAATTGCTTTCTTTATCCACCATATTTTGTAAGGTGATAGAGGTTTTTCTGTTGAAAGCCCTATCATGTGGACCAGTGCCTTTGAAACTATGTTTTCGCTACTGCTAGTATCAATTATCATGTTGCACACCTTATCGTTGATGGTGCCACTGTTTTGAAAATCTTATTGTGCTGATTATTCTATTCAAATTTCAGTGTTAATAAAATTTTCTACACAATATAATTCAGTATCTAGCCTTTGTCTACCTCCAACTCCAAAGCTTCTTTGTCAACCTTATCCTGAATAACATCTGCCTCTGTCTTGTTGACTTTGGCCTCTGTTGTGCAAATTTTATTGAACTTGCAAGTGAACGAATTTATTGTAGAATAGATTAATGGTGACGAGTGTCGATCCCATGAGGAGGTTGATTCTAATTGTGTGTAGAATTAATTTTTTTCTAAATGGATGTTTGGATTTGTGGTGAAAGTGACTTAGATTGTCTTAAAATTGAAATTGAAATGGCGAGAATAAATTGAAGAGAAATATATTGAAATGAAACACTTGGGTATCTGAATCCATATCAACATGCACCATGGGCTAAATATTCCTTATTAGTGCCAATTAAATCATGAGGGGGGGATCTACACCTCATGAACCACACTTTAATCAATATGGTGCTAAGGGCTTATCGTGCCAAATAATAATAACCTTGTACTAGGGAGCCGGTGAAACCATGGCGGTATCTAGACAAAATTATTATTATTTGTCGACGAGAAGTCAAAGCATCCACAAAAACTAGAGGGGAAGAGAAAGTAAATTTACTAATTAAAGCCCATGACACATGTTGAGACTTCACCTTCAACCCAAGCTTGAAAGAAAATTAGCTACTCATAATTGAACTAGGGGCAAAATGAGAATTTATTAAAATACGTAGAAAATATAAGATGGAGAAGGAATTACAGCAAATAGAGCCCAAAAATGGATTCAGAGATATCAAATTAGGGGGGGAGAGCCCTTTTTTTATAAATACATTGAGTAAATCATGACCATTGGATCAAAAATATTTTGGACGCTCAGGATTGCGTCACGTCATCAGTCAACAGTACGCGGTTTGACCACGCGGTTTGAAACGAATAACGTTTGACGAATGGCGTGGTTTGGTTGAAAATAATCCTGTGTAATGCATGTACCGTACGCGAGATTTTTGGTCCACTGATATGCTGCCACGTCATCAATCAACAGTACATAATAATTTTAGTCCAACAGGATTGTGACACCTCATCAGTCAATACCACATCATCGGTCAATGCCACGTCATCGTTTCGTCTATGTGAACAGTGTCGTGAACAGTAACATAGACAATACCGTACATGTGAATAGTATCGTACATGTGAACAGTGACATGTGAATAGTACCGTACAGAGTTTCTCTGGAACTTCTGTTTCTTCACAAAGTGATGCATTTCACTTTTGTACGGTTTCTATGTCCTCTTCTTTTTACTGTGGAATTTCTTCTAACACGAACATGAATTGCCTAAGTCATGGAACCCAAATTTATTGGATTTGTCATTTCAGTATTTGGACAGAAAAGTTTTCTTTATCTGCTTCATGTACTTTTTTAGGTCTTCATTCCTGCAATGGTTTTGGATCAATTCTGTAGCCATCTAATACAACTACACCAAGCTAAAGTTTGTTAAATCCATAATTGCTTCAGCTTTGAACTTGGCTTCCAGCATTTCTACTATTGGTCATTCGGTGAATTGTATCTATAGGCTTTTGGAAGAGGAAACACAGTCTTTCTTGCTCCATATCGTACTCCTCAAGTTGTCGGACATCACAACACTTATTTTGGAGGAACTATTTTTCTTCTAATTCTACTTATCTTACTCAGTACATATGAAATCTAGAGTAAGGTTGTCTAGAATAGTAGTACAAGGATCATCTTCATTCAGCATAGACTTATTTTGGGCCAATGTCAAAATCTTGGACTACTATCTTCTAAATGATCCAATAAAGCTTACTATCAGTCTTTGCATGGCAGCTCATCTAGATAGTTGTGGTGCTCGTTGGCATTCTCTTTCGTACCAAGCCATCATCTATTCAATGCAAGGATATTTATCTTTAGGCTTGATATTGTCAATATTCCAGAATGTTTTTCCTGTATGAGCATGTGGGATCTGTATTTGTGTTTTCCACTCTTGACCTTATTCTTCTTGTAAGTCTTCTTGTTGTTGGGGTTGTTACTGTTCCTAGTAAGGCTGTCTTTCTTAAGGATCTGCTGATGAAGCCATTCCTGAGTGTTGGCCTATTTCAATTGTAGACGGTTGGGAGTATCTCTTTCTTATGTCTACATATATTAGATTAGTAGGAAAATGAGGTCTTGCTTCCATCACGATTCGCCTTCTTGGGGCTGAAGAGGACATTGTTGACTGACCAGAATAAAAAATCTTTGACTCCCCATCATGTAGCTGTAACTGGCCATGGATGTACTGGTGTCATCTCATAACTTTCCCAAAAGGCTTTGGTGTTATTTTCAATAGAGCTTTTTTCCCATACATGAGCTGGTTTGGAAGGCTTGTCGTTTCCCCAAGAGATCTCATTTTTTCTATTATATGCTTGTTCGTAATACTGCAGGGTCCTTATTCTTTCTTTATCACTGCCTGCTCTAATTTTTGCAAACATCGTTATCTTCTAGATTGATCATGCCATTCCAGCTATTGTTTACTTGTGAATCTCTGGACTTTTTGGGTCTTTCTAATATGCTTATATAATTTGTGTATTTGGATTGCAAGTTGTTGTTGCTTAGCAATAATTTCTTCTAATGCTTTATTTTGTTCTAAAGCATTGATATTACTCCACTTGATAGCCTTTTCTATGAGTCCAAATTCCGTCGGATCTGTTTGTTGGATTATCCATTTAATTGTAGCATAATCATCACAGATTCATCTGAGAGATTCTTCTTTAATTTCTAGGGTATTGATTACGCTGAATGGTCCCATAAATATGGTTGAGCGGGATCTCTGTGGCATGCGCGAGTAGGACATTGGATGCTTTCCCTCGTCTTGGCATCTTTCATATGAATACATTGGCCTGGTTTCCTTACAAAAAGAAATTGATGTTCTGCCATCTCTCATTCGATCTACTTTGGAGCCTCATGGAGCTACAAAGGCCTATTGTTGTGCTCATACTCGTTTATCTATTGTGGTGGAAAACTCAGTTGATTTTGTCTGAATGTTTTGAGTTGGATGATTCTTCCTTCTCCAACAGTAAATCTAGTGATAGGAAGGTTATTATGGCTCATGGAAAACATGTGGGTTTAGACTTTATAAGTCATGGTAATGCTACAATTTCTACCCATTTGGAGACATAATCCACGGCAACAATGATGTATAAGTTCCCAAAGGATTGTGGAAAAGGCCCCTTGAAGTTTATTCCCCATACATCGAAAACCTCCACTTCTAGAATGTTTGTTAATGGCATCTCATGTCTATGTGTTATGTTTCCTGTCCTTTGACACCTGTCACAACATTTAGCAAATTCATAAGCATCTTTAAAAATAGAAGGCCAGTAATAACCTGATTGCAGAACTTTAGCTATTGTCCTGTGACCACTAAAATGTCATCCATATGTTGTAGCATGGCATGATTCCAGTATGTATGAAATCTCTCCCTCTGAAGCACATCTTCGTATTATTTGATATGAACATAACTTATATAAATATGGGTCATCCTACTGGTAGCTTCTAACGTCATGAAGAAATTTTTTTTTCTCCTGAAACTTCAACTCAGGTGGTAGCAATCCACTTACTAAGTAGTTCGCAAAATCGGCATACCATGGAGGTCCTAATTGCTGCAGCATCGATGCTTGTTGTACTACTAATAGTTGTTCATCAGGAAAAGTTTCAGTGATGTATTTTCTTGTCAATGTACTTGTGTCTGCTACCAACCTCGATAGGTAGTCTGCTACTTGATTCTCAATCCCCTTTCTATCTTTAATTTCTAGATAAAACTCCTGAAGCAATAAGATCCATCTTATTAATCTTGGTTTAGCATCCTTTTTTGAGATTAAGTACTTGATGGCTACATGGTCTATGTATACTGTCACTTTAGTACTTGTCAAGTAAGCTCTGAATTTATCGAAGGCAAATACTACTACTGGCAACTATTTCTCTGTAGTGGTGTAGTTAATCTGGGGTTGAGTAAGAGTCTTGCTAGCATAGTATATAGAGTGGAAAATCTTATCCTTCCTCTACCCCAACACAGCCCCAATAAAATGGTCACCAGCATCACACATTAGTTCAAATGGTAGAGTCTAATATGGTGATATAACCACTGGTGTAGTAATCAAAGCTTTTTTTAACTCTCCAAAGGCTTAAAGATAGTCTTTATCAAAATGAAAAGGTTTGTCATGTTCCAGCAATGAACATAATGGTTTAGCCACCTTAGAAAAGTCCTTAATGAATCTTCTGTAAAATCCAGCATGACCCAAAAAACTCCTAATACCCTTGATTGAAGTGGGAGGTGGTAGTTTATCAATTACTTTTATTTTTGCTTTGTCTACCTCAATGTCATTCTTGGACACCTTATGACCCAACACTATGCCTTCTTGCACCATGAAATGATATTTTTCCCAATTGAGTACTAAGTTAGTTATCTCATATCTTTTAAGAACTTCTTCCAAGTTGTGTAAACATTCGGTATATATTTCTCCAAAAACTGAGAAGTCATCCATGAAGACTTCTAATGTTTGCTCCACCATATTAGAAAAAATAGACATCATACATCTCTGAAAAGTTACTGGAGCATTGTACAAACCAAATGGCATCCTTCTGACGGCAAAAGTTCCATAAGGACAGGTAAATGTAGTCTTCTCTTGATCCTCTGGAGCTATAGCAATTTGGTTGTAGCCTGAATAACCATCTAGGAAACAGTAATATTGCTTTCCAGTAAGTCTATCCAACATCTGATCTATGAATGGAAGTGGAAAGTAATATTTCCTTGTGGCTTTGTTGAGCTTCCTGTAATCCATACATACTCTTCATCCAGTCACTGTCCTTGTAGAAATAAGTTCATTCTTCTCATTTGCTATCACTGTTATTTCTCCCTTCTTTGGAACACATTGGACTGGGCTCACCCATGAGCTGTCTGATATCGGGTATATGATTCCAGCATCCAACCATTTGATGATTTCCTTCTTTACCACTTTCTTCCTAATAGGGTTTAACCTTCTCTGTTGCTCCACTAAATTACTGTAATAGTATTCTAACAGAATTTTATGCATGCATATGGATGGGCTTATCCCTTTTATGTCTGCCATTGTCCATCCAATCGCTTTTCTGTATTTCCCAAGCACATCTACTAGGCTCTGTTCTTGACCTGCATCCAAAGTAGAGAAAATGATTATAGTGAGTGTGTTGGTTTGACCAAGATAAGCATATTTCAAATGTGAGGGTAACAATTTTAGTTCAAGACTAGGAGGTGATTCAATAGATGGTAAAGTTATTTTTACTTCCCTGTCTGAAAGATTCAGATGCTCAACAAATCTGTTATGTCTATCAGATTGCCTTCTTTCTATTCAATTTATCTGGTTTGCTGCAACATCTTCTTCTTCAAATTCTTCAAAAGTAGTAACTTTGATGACCTCATTACTGCAGCATTTGTCGATTCTGTCTGCTACAACAAAATCCACAACACTCAGGAAATTACAATCTTATACCTCATCAGGGTTCTTCATAGCTTCTAAAATATTAAATGTGACTTGCTGATCATTCACTCTCATTGTTAGCTCTCCTTTTTGCACATCTATCAGAGTCTTCCTAGTTGCTAGGAAATTTTTTTCAAGTATAATGGGTACCTCTTTATCAGCCTCGAAGTCTAGTATAATGAAGTCCACTGGAAAGATGAATTTTTCAACCTTTACCAGTACATCCTCAATTTTTCCTTCAGGATATGCATGAGATCTCAAATTAGAGTGGATTTGTTGTTGCATTCTCCTACTCCCAACTACTTAAATACTGATAATGACATTAGATTAATACTGGCTCCCAAATCACAGAGTGCTCTGCCATTGTACCTAATTTCAATGGAACATGGTATTGTAAAGCTTCCTGGATCCTTCCATTTTTTAGGAATCTTACTTTGGAGCATATGACTGCTTTCATGTGTTAAAGCAACATTTTCAAATTCTCCCAACCTTCTCTTCCTTGCCAAGATGTCTTTTAAAAATTTCACATAATTAGGCATTTGCTCTAGAGCTTCCACAAAAGGTATGTTGATGTGTAATTGCTTCGGCACTTCCAGGAATTTGCTGAACTGCTTGTCTTGTTTTTGCTTCTGGAATCTCTGTGGGAAAGGGGGTGGATGCCTAAACTGCTGGGTAGCTTCAGGAGGTGCCAAACTCTGCTTGTTTGGTTTGTTGTAGGTTGTGGCTACTGGTGTTGTTACTTCTTTCTCAGCATGTTTTGGTTGATCTCCTTCCATAGTTACTGCAGCTTGACCCCTAACATCAGTGTCTTGTTGGCTGGGTTGTTGTAACATGCTCTCTTCTAGAGGTGGTTTTTGTGAGGAATTAAATTCCAGCCCCTTTTTAGTCACATCAACAGGGATATCAACATTCTTTCCAGATCTTAAGTTAATTACCTTGCAGTGTTCCTTCCCCTTTCTTCTTGGATCTTCTGTGTTGCTGGGTAGGCTTCCTTGAGTTATGTTACTCATTACTGTGGCAAGCCATCCCATTTGGTTTTCTAGGTTTCTTAAAGACACAGCCTGACTCTGCACAATTGCTTCATTCTTTGCAATGTATTCCTTAATCAGTGTTTCCAATGAAGTGATTGGATCTTGGCTGGTGTGTTTTTGTCCTTGACTCTGTTGATGAAAACCAGGTGGTTGAGTGTTCCTGTTCTGTCCATTCAATGCGAGAGCATTTCTATTTTGACGGCTGCATGAAAAATTTGGATATTGCTTCCATCATGGGTTGTAAGTATTTGAATATGGATTGTTCTAAAGCTGTCGGTTGAAATTACCCACATAATTCACTGATGCTGGATTTCCAGGGCAGCTATCAAAGTCATGTTCTTCACCACAATACACGCAAGACAGTTCAGCAACTTGCTTTACTGCTACTGGAGCAGATGTCATAGCTTTTATCATGTTAGTCAAGGAGGTTACTTGTGCTGATAAAACTGTAATTACATTTATATTATGCACCCCTGCTGCTCCTCTTGCTGCTGGTTGTCTAGTTGCTGGCCACTGATAATTATTGTTGGCAATTCTCTTCAAAATTTAATAAGCTTCAGTGTAAGATTTAGATAATAAAACTCCATTTGCTGAAGCATCTACCATTAATCTTGTACTAGGATTCAATCCATTATAGAAAGTCTCTAATTGTATGCAACAAGAAATGCCATGATGAGGACATCTTCTGAGCAGCTCTTTGAATCTCTCCCAAGCCTCATAAAAACTTTCATCTTCAAGTTGATGAAATGAAGTGATCTCATTTCGCAATTTGGCATTCTTGGTTGGTGGAAAATATTTCATTAGGAATTTATCAGCCAACTTATTCCATGTTGTGATGGAATCAGATGGTAATGAATTTAACCATGCTCTTACTCGATCTCTTAGGGAGTAAGGAAAAAATCTTAATCTTAAAGCATCTTATGGTGCTCCAGCAATTTTAAAAGCATCACTCACTTCCAGAAATAACTTAAGATGGAGATGAGGATCTTCATTTGGTAGTCCATTGAATTATCCAACTGTTTGCAACATTTGAAACATTACTGGCTTCAATTCAAAGTTTACGGCTTCCACTTCAGGTCTGATTATCCCAGGGTGTACAACTTGAGGAGTTAACACAGCATAATCTCTGATAGCTCTGTCCATGTCATCAGCCATGTAAATGATATTGTTGTTACCTAGCTGTCTTTGGTTAGCTCATTCTGCTCCTCTTGAATGTTGACTGGTTGTAATGGCCCGTGAGGGTCCAAATTTCCCACATCCTGCAAATTATCCATGTCTGAAACAGTTTTTGAAATCTTTTTTTCTCTTCGCAGTCTTCTTGCAGTCCTTTCAATTTCAGGATCAAATTGAAATACAATATATTTGTCTTTGCGCATGCAATTGTTGATCTATCAATAAAATAAACTAAATTTGATTGGCACTATCAAGATTTACCTCACACTTTGAAAATAAACAATCAATCCCCGGCAACGGCGCCAAAAACTTGTTGGTCAATTTTAACTCAATTGCTATTAATGTCAATGTGCAAGTGTACACAACAAGTAATAAAGTGATGAGTATTCAAGATCGTCTCCATAGGAATTGAAGTTACTAGGAATGCTACAGCAATCACAATCTATTTTAATTCCAAGATGAACAAGTTCAAAGTTGTCTATTACCGAAATAGACAATGATAATGAAATAAAACAAATAAACGTAATGATAAAATAAACTAAGTAAATTGTGTGCAATAATCAATTAAGAATAAAGTAGTTGAATGATCAAACTCTCTTCATGGGCTGACTGTTTTAAATCAAGTTATCACCAGTTGCTATAACAATTACTACAGCACTGGGCAGAATTGTCTCGCATCCTCAGCTGTCGCGTGTTGGATTTCTCATACCTTTAAGCATCCTAACAATGACCAGTTGCTATTCTACATAAGGCATGGCATTGTGAACATCCATTCTATTAACCCTACAAGATGAATGACTATTTCTAGTTCTTCACAAGTCTTAACTTCAAGTGTAGCCCTTATGGGATTTAAGGTAAACTTAATCCAGGAAACTCAAATTAAGCTCAAGCATTACTCTAATATTATCCACTAAGACATGTCATTTTGCGGCTCTATCTTAACTTGAACCATTAAATGGGTAGTCAACCGAAATAACAGTTATAATGACAGCTACTAGAGTAAAATACTATAGCAATTATATAGCAACTCATAAGAACAGTAAAAAACATATTCAGTTTGTTTGTCACTCAACTACAGGCAAGTTTAGTTCATACTTAGAAAAACAGAAACAAATAGCAAACTAATGGTCACAAAATATATTGGTTCAATCAAAGAGTAGAGAAAAGAACAAGTAAAGAACAATGAAGACTGAATCCAAATAACTCTGCTGGATTCTTTGCTAGTGCAGACTCTGTTCTCTTGACTTCTACTTGTTTTCTTCTTTTCCTTTTTAATTTTCTTCAATGTTACTCCTTGCCGCCGTTCTATGTGTTGCGCGCCTCCTTTTATAATGACAATTAGGGTAAGCGAGAGCCTAGGGCGCACATGAGCCAGATTAGAAAACTGCAGATCACAATCCTGCAGGTTTCCCATGCTAAATTTTATCTATCGTTGTTCCAGAATTGCTACAGCAATGGTTACCCCAGCAACTGCTCTAGCACTGTATTGTTCCAGATTTTATTTGACTTCTTTTGTGGCCATATTCTTCTTCGTTTGTGCCAGCCTATTGCTTTAACATTTTCTCCCTGAATCCTATGCTTCTGAAAACTTGCGATTATTCACACAATTTGATCATAAATTAGTTAAATCAAGCAAAACTTATTATGACGAAACTAAAATGAATGTGCATGCAAAATGTAACAAAAATATAATAAAAACACATCATTTACTCTCTAAGTGCTCTTAATTGAAGTCTAAAATTACCGTAATAACTCTCATTTCATAGAGTTATTAGTTTGTCATCTTGTATCAAGAATAGCAAGAAAGCAAGTAACATTTTTGCTTGTAAGAAATAAAGGTTGGATCTCAATCCTAATTGCACCCAAGTGTAACCCCTTGTATCTTTCATTCCTATACTTTGTGACATGTTGTGGGGAGAGAATAGGAAAACAAGTTTCTTTAGAGCTAAATGAAATAGGCTGTACAAGGACTTCAGAAGATTTATACACGAACTTGAGCTTTGGCTGACGAAAATGAATGATAAACCTTATGGAGGGAATTTGGGTATTTACATCATAGAACTTATAAAGATTTAGAGGATCTAATTTAAGAGGTTGGATGGCTTTCTGGTTGGTTTTTTCTTGAGTTTCAAACTGAAAATTTACAATATGAGATTTATTGCTTAGAAAGGGAGAACATGAGGCTTCCATACTAGAAGCTTATACCTCAGACTTGGTTACACCTTGGCTGTCCATGGTCTTAAACTGCCTTGACAGCAGTTCTTGATATCCAAGAGGATACACAGTAGACTTATTTTACAAGTGATAAGCCCAACACATTTATGGCTCTCCTTGGCCTAATAGCAAGGCGCCATACTTCTTAAAGAAATATTTTCTATGTACCTCTTGACCACATAATCTATCTTTGGGAACAAAGGCTTTCTAGTTCTTCTATAACGTTTTTGGTGTGGAACTTGAAAAATATGTTTGCGCAGAATAATCATTCTATCATTGAGATTGTTCTTTTATAGAGATTTACAACACACATAAAACCATTAAATCAGGAAACTAAATCACTGATTTAAAGAAAGAATAATTTCTAGGTAGATTTTCCTAAAATACATAGATTTGGACCTAAATAGCTATGTTACAGCTAATGACTAATTTACAGCTAATATATAATTACAGCATATATATATTTTTTCTAATTTTCTAATACTCCCTTGTCGGTTCAAGATATCCTCCATAAGCAACTAGAAAATCGAACTGTTTTGTGTGTAGTCCTTTGGTAAAGACATCAGCCACTTGTTCTCCAGTAGGAATGTGCTCCATATGAACCAATCCATTATCTATCTTCTCCTTAATGAAATGCTTGTCAACCTCCACATGTTTTGTGCGGTCATGAAGGACTGGATTGTGTGCTATTGAGATTGCTGCCTTGTTGTCACAGTACAACTTCATAGAAGATGATTTTGTCGCTTTTAACTCTTCCAAAAACCTCCTAATCCACATAATCTCACAAATACCATGGGCTACAGCTCTAAATTCAGCCTCAACACTACTCATAGCGACCGCATTCTATTTCTTGCTTCTCCATGTAATCAAGTTACCATCTACAAATGAACAGTATCTAGAAGTGGATCTTCGGTCTACTATGCTTCTAACCCAATCTACGTCTATGTAGGCTTCAATCTGCACGTGTCCTTGTGGCTTAAACAGAAGTCCTTTGCCCGGTGTCCCTTTTAAATACCTTAAAATTCTGTAGACAGCTTCAAAGTGTGCCGATCTTGGGGCATTCATAAACTGGCTAACCATACTAACAAAGAATGATATATCTGGGCGTGTATGGGATAAATAAATCAATCTCCCAACAAGTCTTTGATAATGCTCCATATTCTTCACATTCTCAGCTTCTGCATGTTGCAGTTTCACATTAGGTTCTATAGGGGTTTCAGCAGGTTTACACCCTAGCATACCTGTCTCGTTTAATAAGTCAATAACATACTTCTTCTAATTTATAAAAAATGCCTTCTCTGGATCTAGCAAACTCCATCCCAAGAAAGTTTTTTAATTCCCCGAGATCTTTAATCTCAAACTCCTCAGCCAGTTTCTTTTTTAACTTTGCTAGCTCATTACAATCATCCCCAGTTAACACGATATCATCCACGTATACTATCAAGATAGCTATTTTACCATCATTTGAATGCTTGTAAAACATTGTATGATCAGCTTGACTTTGAATATATCCATAGCGCTTTATCACCTTGCTAAAGCGCTCAAACCAAGCTCTTGGTGACTGTTTAAGTCCATACAAGGACTTCTTCAATCTGTACACTCTCTCATTTTTACATCTTTCTTCAAAGCCTAGTGGGGAACTCATATATGCCTCCTCCTTAAGGTCTCCATTAAGGAAAGAATTTTTAACGTCCAATTGGTGTAAGGGCCAATTAGAGTTAACAGCAAGAGACGACAGGACTCTAATTGAGTTGATTTTAGCTACCGACGCAAAAGTCTCTTGGTAGTCTATCTCATAGGTTTGAGTAAAACCTTTTGCAACAAGACGGGCTTTGTATCTTTCGACACTCCCATCTGCCTTACTCGTGATAGTAAACACCCATTTGCACCCCCACAACCTTTTTTCCCTTCGGTAATTCTACCATCTCCCAAGTATCATTCTTCTTCAAGGCATTCATCTCTTCAAACACAACCAACCTCCAATTCGGATCACCAAGTGCTTCCTAAATATTTCTAGGCATAATAAGTTTTGAAATGTTTGTAGTGAAAGCTCTATAATTGTCAGAAAGGTTTTGATAGGAAATATATTTGGCAATAGGATGTTTGGTATAGGTTTAGGTTCCCTTTCTAAGGGCAATGGGGAGGTCAAGATCAAGATTCTGTTCAAGGATAACAGGTTCAAAATAGATTCAGTAGTTCTCTCCTTGAATCTTATCGAATTGTAAGTTTAAGAATAGGAAGAAGGAAGGAACATGAAGGATTCCCTGAGCCATTTGGATGACCATTGCTTAGGGCTTCCGGTTGACCACGTACTAGGATAATGGCCTGGTCTCTACAACCTCTAAGGACACTTTTCCTAGAATAAACCACAGGCTCAAGATTGTTTCTATTTTTTTACATTCGTAGTATTTCTTTTTCGTCAATGTCGATTCGGTTTTTTAGGCTTAGTTTTCAAGGATTCTTTTCAAAAAAGGTATCAAGTAGTGTAAGTGGTTCAACAATTTCCCAAAATTCGTGGTTCAACTATCTTCTCCCCAAGCAAATTTTGGTAAAGTATGATGTATTTTCCATGAAAGAAACATCCATAGTGACAAAAAAAAACGTTTTGTAATGGGATTAAAGCATTTGTAAAATTTTTTATTGTGTGCATACCCTATAAAAACACATCTTTCAACTCTTGGATCTAATTTAGACCTTAACCTCTTTGAGGTGCACATATATTTTCAAAGGTAAGTCGAATTGATTCTAGATTCGGGAATACATTTTTAAGCAATCCAACGGGTGATATATTGTAAAACTTTTGTAGGCATCCTGTTAATAAGATACGAAGTTGTCAGGATAGCATCACCCCATAGATAGTTTGGAACATTCATATAAAATATCATGGCTCTAGCTACTTTTAACAAGTGCTTGTTCTTACGCCAAAGAATGCCATTTTGTTCAAACAAGGATTGGTAAAATTCTTGTTAATTTAAAAACGTTTTCAATACTTTATTAAAATACTATTTCATTGCGATCTCAAAATATTAATTTTGTTTGAAGTTTCAATCATCCTATAAAATTCTTTAAAAATCTATTCTACATCAGATTTTTCTCTCATTAAGTAAACCCAACACAGACGTGTATGATCGTCAATAAAAGTCACAAACCATTTTTTTTTTCCAGAAATTGTGGTCACTTTTGAAGGACCCCAAACATCACAGTGGAATAGATAAAACCGTCTTGAAGCGTGATAGGGTTTTGGAATATAAGATTTTCTTTGACTTTTTGCCATTAAACAACTCTCACATTGAAATGATGAAGGATCAATCCCTTTAAATAGCACTGGAAATAAATGTTTTAAATAAGGAAAACTTGGGTGGCCTAAACGACAATGCCAAACCATTATTTGATCACGAACAGATAAAGAACTAATACTACTTAGCCCTTGAACTATTTTATTACTAAGAAATTTATCCTCAAAATAATAGAGACCATTAATCATCCTAGCACTGCTAATCGTCTTTCCCGAGCTCCGGTCCTAAAAAATGCAATAAGATTAATAGAAAATAACAGAACAGTTAGAGTCTCTAGATAGTTTGCTAACTGACAAGAGATTACAAGCAAGTTTAGGGACATAGAGAACAGATTTAAGATCTACTCCCTCAGAAAGTTTTATAAGGCGTTTTCCTACAATTGGTGAGAAATTACCATCGGCTATCCTAACCTTCTTATTTTCGGGACATGGTGAAAAGGTCTCAAACAAATGTAAGGAATTGGTCATATGGTCGGATGCTCCTGAACCTATTATCCATGGAGTAGATTTAAATTGACAAGATAGAGCATAGAATTTATTACCTGTGTGTGCCATAGAAACACTAGGAACATTGGGTACCGAATTAAATTTTAATAGTGCAAGAAGATGCTCTATCTGCTCTTTGGTGAAGGGGCTGGTCTCAACCTCATTGGCAGTAGGGTTGGTTCGACCAGCTTTCCCTTTCTAATTTGCAGGTTTCCCATGAATTTTCCAGCAGGTCTCACAGGTATGGCGAGGCTTATTACAAAAATCACACTAAACTTACTGCTTTTCATCATATTTGCGTTGCATAATAGGAGCCTTGCTTCCAATCATGGAGACCAGGGCAGAACCTTCAGCAACCCCAGTTCCCTTCTTGCCAAGCATCACATTCCTCCGACTCTCCTCTCTTCTGACCTCTGAATTCACAAGCCACGTCATCACCATGGAATTCTCGGCATCCCATGTAACATAGGCCGGATCATCCACTGCATGAGCCTTCTTTTCACCAGTCAAATAGCCCATTTTTCCACGCCCTCAAATATACATCCTAATCGACTGAGACGATCTCAGAAAATTGTCACCATTCAAATGAATTGTGGTGATTTGTACATAATGAGATTCTGAGGAGGTAGCACTTATTTTTGAAACATCCGTGCTACTAGGATTGTTCATGGAGGATTGAGGAACAATACTGGAATTGGACGAAGAGTCGGACATGGTTTTAGGGTGCATGGATCAAAAGGAAGGAAAAAAAAAAGAATTCCGGCAGGATATTCTTCCTACTCTGATACCAACTTGAAAAATAGGTTTGCACAAAATAATCATTATGTCATTGAGATTGTTCTTTTATAGAGATTTACAGCACACAGAAAACCATTAAATCAGGAAACTAAATCACTGATTTAAAGAAAGAATAATTTCTAGGTAGATTTTTCTAAAATACATAGATTTGCACCTAAATAGCTATGTTACAGCTAATGACTAACTTACAGCTAATATATAATTACAACACATATATATTTTTTCTAATTTTCTAACAGTGGAAGATCCACTTCAACGGTAATCATAGAGTATACTTTATTATAGAAGGTTTTGGAACACTCCTTTTGGAAGTACTAGCTCTGATACTAATTTAAAAAGATGTTTGGCTCTGATACCAACTTAAAAAGATATTTGGCTCTAATACCAATTTAAAAAGATGTTTGGCTCTGATACCAAAATAAGATTATTACAGAGAAGAAAGGAATACAAGATTTCACCCAAGACTCTTATTACGAGACTGAATACTAGACTCCAGACTCTTTGCCTCTCACACTACTAGGGAGTCCCTTTTATAGGCACCAAGGGAATCTCCTTTTACTATTTACATCATTATATCTTATCCTAAAGGAATCTGCTTTATAACCCATCACTTCTTTATGTTACATCACACAATACATCCTTATTACTAAAGAATCTACTTTACAACTCAACGCATGTGACTTCACACTCTTGTCAAACTTGTTGGCGAAAAGTACTCTTTCATCATCCTTTGCATTATGGGCCACGATTTGATAAATTGTTTTCCCGCAACTCTTCTTCGATTCTGTATGTGTTGCCACCATGCAAAAGCTACACCCTTAAATCTAAAAGCCACAAGCTTAACCTGCTTCTCTTCAGAATCTCCATAAACTCGAAGAAATTATCCACTGTTGATATCCAATCTAAAAATTCTTCGACATGCATCCCACCATAGAAATCTAAAATATCAACATTAATCTTATAATCTGAATTCTTTTCGCACCTCCTATCATTCTCCACGTCTTCTTCTTCTTCTTCTTCTTTTAAATCACTTCCTAACTCTTCACGCTTGCGCACTGGCATTCATCTCGCAGGGCTTAAATTCCGAGGAACTACTGCACGATTGATGCCTTGTGGCTCTATTTCGCGATTGACCCCCTCAAACATCTTCACATGGTTGTAGTGCTCAAGCTGTTCACCATTATTAACCTTTTGAAGTTCTTCCTTGCGATTAACTCCTTGCTATTGACCTCTCTCTCTATTTTCATTCAAGGAAACCTAAGACTCTCGATTGCCCACTCTACCACCACCAATCTCGGGTTATAAGTATCCTCAATCACTTGCAAGGTTGCTTCTCTGGTCACCTTTCTGACAGCCCCCACAGTCTGTGCCTGCATCCCTTGATCATCGTCTTTAGAACGGTTGCTCCTTTGCTTGTGTGGTTGAACCAAGATGACAAGCGAACTTGCTCTGATACCAAATGATGAAATAAAAATGTAAAAGGTTGAAAGATAGCCTTTGAGAACAATGTTATTAAATAGGTACAAAAAATGATCAAATAAAATTTAGATTATGACTTGTATAATTGACCAAATTATAATATTTATAATAAAGGGAGAAAGTTAGCAATACCTCTAAGGTTTATGCAAATAGTTATGCAGTTCCTTAAACTAGTTTAAAAAATGTACACCAATACCACCCTTTCATTAAATTTTCCTATTAGAATGGATAAAAAACGTTAAATTTTATACTCCCCGATGTCATCATGGGCTACAATATATTGAAAATAATTTGAAATTTTTTACTAATCAGATTAGTAAATTGCCATTTGAATTTATTAATTTAATAAATATATGGAAACTTGACTCAAATTTGTGAATGAGTTTATAAAAATAGGAAAAATGATAGCTACACTCCTGTGCTTTGAGAAATAGTTGTAGAGATTCCTAAGTTTTTAACAAAGGACATCAGGGTCCCCTTTCGTAATATTTTACAATTAGTTTGGATAGAGAATGTTAAATTTACTATTATGCCTTTATGATGCACATACTGAATGAACAAATATCTAGAAAATGTCACCTAACACAATAACATTGATTTACATAGTAATTTTTGGACTGGTAAAATATTTTATATCAACATAATTTTGAAAGAAAATAAATTTATCTACTTCACTTCTTTTTATTTTTCTTAATATTTTTCTACCACTACCACCAAATCCAAACATTAAACCCTAACCCATTTTTCAATAAATACCCAAATCAATCAAAGTATGCAAAATCATAAGATAAAATTGATCATAAACATTTTAAAAATAGGACAACCCAAAAACATTTGCCAAAGCCCCCGAAAACTCGCAACTTACCCACCACAAATTCTAGTGTATCATAATTTTCTTGGTTGAAAATAAACCAAATAAGTTTAAAAAAATAATAAAGAGTAAGTTTATTCTTAATTTCATTCTTAATTTCTTTCCTTGCGTCACTAGGTAAATAATTGTGTGTTAGTATATTTTTAACTTCAATAGTACACTAGTCATTGCAAAATAGGAAAAGAATACCTACACTCCTGAAGTTTAGAGAAATAGTCATATAAACTCTTAAGTTTTCAATAAGGGACACCATAACCCCTTTTTAACTTTAATACCCTTAGTAGATAATAACTAAAAAAATTAACTTTAAATTTTTTAATAAATATAAATATAATTTAAATTGTTTAATTTGTTTAGTAAACTAACACTATTATAATATTTTAATGTATAAATAATTTTTAAAATGTAAATTATTATATCTATTTTAATAATAAATTTGCATTTATCATAAAAATTTTAAATAAACCTTTAAGTTAGATAGATTTTACAATTAATAAAATATATATCATGTGTTAATAATATTGAAAATAATTTAAATTTTTATATATTTATTTTAACATTATGTTTCTATTTATTATAAAATTTAGTCTAATATTATATAAGATTGTAAAATATAATTTTTTTTAAATATTGAAATTATTTTAAAATGTATATGTTGTTACATTTATTTTTATATTATATTTCTATTATTATATTATAAAACATTGCAATCAATGTTTTTGAGTTAATAAAACCAAAGGGTATATTAGTTAGAAAGAAGTTTTGGTGTCCTTTATTAAAAATGTAAGATTTACATGACCATTTCTCTTAACCTCAGGGGTGTAGATATTCTTTTCCCTTAATTAATAAAAAGACAATTACTTTATTGATCGGACTTTCGTCTAACTGTAGTACAAGAAAAATAACTAGACATATTTGATTGAAGAGCAACAAAATAAATATAACCAGCCATGGAGAATTGGATCTGCAACCGACGGCAGCTCCTCCATCTCACGTCAACATCTCTTGCACTGTGAGAAGTAACAAAATTGAAGAATTGGATAATATTGAAACCGCGTTGGAAAAACAACGATGATTCTTCAATTTTTCAATCGTTTCCAATTGTCAATCTTTTCTGCAATTTTTTTCCAAAATCTTCAATTACTTCCCTGTTCAATAAAATAAATTAATTAATTAAAAACAACAAAAAATATAAAATTATGTGGTTAATGTATGCTCAATTGCTCATCAATCAGCTGCTGACACGGTACTGACAATGTGCCCTTCTGTAGTGACACAAGATATAGATACCTTCTCTGATGAAGCAGAGCTCGTAGAATGATCTATGAGCTCAATAGCAAATAATTGGCAACCAGTTGCCGGTTCAGTTTTCCTCTGTACTTCAACTCGTTCAGGCATTGGATCATTCTTTGGCTTCTTTGAGCGTGCAGTTGAATAGTCTGAGTGAGCAGGCCCTGCGGAGATGTTCTTATTGTCGTCCGTGGCACCCTGAAAAGATTGCTGGGAAAAACAGATGTGGGGAGAAGCAAGCCACTCCCCATTAGAGTGATTCCCAGACATAGAGTTGCTGCTGCTGCTAAAAGCAATATGCTTGTGATGCCATGCAACCTGATTATTACTTTCTCTGTCTTCGGCAGCCGAAGAAATAAAGGGTTCTATTTCCCATGGTGAGACTGCATCAGGTCTTGTTATACATGCAGGTTCATCCCATTGAACCTAGGAAAGAAATACAAACAAATTAATTTCTTAGTTGTTTACAATAGTAGGTAACAGAACCGTGCAGATCTAAGGAAGTTACTTTCAGTGATCGCCATCTTGAATCTTTCCAGTAAGGAGAGGAGTCTTCCGTTGCAACAACTGTCCCCAGAAACCTAATCACACAAAATATTTGAGCAAATATTTATCAAAATGTTCGAACAACAAACAAATTTGAAATGACTCCACAAAGGAATTTTATCACCTTCTCTCAGAAGAGTCCTTCCCTTCAAACCTCATCATATATCTCATGCCAACTGTAAATTTATTATTAACAGCCTCTAAATATTTGTTCAAGCTGATGATGAACTGACTTGTCCTCCTGATAATACCGAAACATCTTCAGTAGGTATTTCGATGGAAAGTTCAGGCTCAATTTACAGGCCGTTAAAATTTAATACCTTGGCCAGTAATAGACAACAAATATTGCTCGGGTTGCAAGAGCCTGGGATGCAGTTGCAAGCACTCCATTTACCATG
Organism: Citrus cavaleriei; assembly: GCA_030448925.1. Taxonomy (NCBI): domain Eukaryota; kingdom Viridiplantae; phylum Streptophyta; class Magnoliopsida; order Sapindales; family Rutaceae; genus Citrus; species Citrus cavaleriei. The sequence goes on from JAUJEN010000406.1 coordinate 205,848, forward strand.
CTCTGAGTTGAAATTTGCATGCTGCACTGTTGATGAGTAAGACGCCTTACTCCAACATTCAACTCCCCGTTCTCCCCCCTGGATATATGACTTATATTCTATATCAGTATAGGAACATCAATTGAAAAAAAAAAAGTTTATATGGAGATATAGATCAAACAACAAAATATATACCTCAAGAATACAAAGGTATCCCCCGAGACTAATCTCTTTGCAGCAACAAACACACTCCAGCCTGCTTCAAGCAAGTGCCTTCTGGGTTTACCTGTTCATTCAGTAATAGATAGATGGATCTTGAGTGGGTTTGATTCTATATGAATTTGTTTCTTTCTTTTTTTTTTTTTGGGGGCTAAGACACAAAGATCCTATATGAAACAATCATCTCACTTTTTCCAAAATATAAATAAACCTCGTCACAAGCACAAGATTCCAAGAACACAAAGGTTATTACCTCTGTAAGTATGCTTAAATTGCCACTCATTTCCATGAATATCTTTGGTACCCAATTCCTGAGCCGGGGTTGACTGATTCATGTCCTGAAGAAAATCCATGAATGGAAATCAACAAAAGGGATATGTTGAGGTCAAAATGATAAAATTTCAGCAACTAATACATTAAGAAAAAAATAGTTCCCTACCAGAGGAGGAAGGCACTCAGTAGCATGTTTTGGGAGAACCAAAAACCCTCCATCGGTATTTGTATTAGAGGCGGTTACAACATGACAGAATGAGTGAACTGCCACTCTGGGAAGACCAACAGAGCATGGATCAGGTGTCGTAGGCTCATCTTGCTGAAATATATGTATGTTGTTTTTCCCAGCAAGATATAAAAGAATGTAAAACCCAGTAACTGTGCAATAAAACAGTAGCATATATGTTCAATAATATAGTAAATTTGGAAAGCGACTCAATTACTTCTTACACTTAGTTCTGGCAGCAAAGTAATCTGGGCAAAAACCTCATCAGTTTCTTGCTCTGCCTACAGGTGGACAAAATCAACATCAGTTTTACTCAAATCAACCTATCTGACACTTCAATTTGTTGGTCTATTGGGTTACTGCAGAAATATCAAAATCAGGAAAATCCCCCAATAAACAAAAAATAACAAAATAGCCAAAAGATCATACTACAAAAGTACAGTATGTCTTCCTCATTTTCCCGCCAACCAAACAAAAGCAGGAACAAGTAATTTTAGGGGAAAAAAAAAATTGAACTAAGAAATACCTGGAGTTGAATGTTAATAACACGACATAGAATCTTCGATGGAAGATGAGACAACGGAGCCCAGATCTGACTCAGTTCCTGATTTGTAGGTGCCTCTAACTATACGCACCCAAAAACAGTAATATTTCAATTTCTCAGCAAAATTAACCCAAACACACAAAAAGAAAAATTGTACTTCATTGTTGATCTAAAATAAAAGTTAAAAAAAAAAGAAAAAAGAAACTCACTAGCTCCACATGTCCTTGAGGAAAATAATAGACTCTATCTCCTTCCTTCGGCATGTCTACTAGTGGACCTGCACAAGCCTCCCATAGCTCTCTGTACAAAACACCTGCGAAAAAACAAACAGAAATTTTTTTTCGGGTAAATGAAAGAAAATAAAAATCAACGGTCAATTTTATTTTCCGTTTTCACCTGCATACCGACTCACCGGCTCCAACGAGCTCGCCATCACAATGAAATAAACCGAAAGTCAAACAAACAATCTACCTCTCTCTAGCCAAACTTAAAGATGCGGAGGCGGCACGGCCTGGCCATCAATTTAGTAGCCATGTCATACCGTGCCTAAATTTTTTTTTATAAGGGTTCGACATGAACCACAGCATAAGTCCACTCATACCCTACTTGGGCCGTATCGTAAACCATGCTAAAAAAAAGTTCTATCAATTTTTTTCTTCTCAAGTTTACATGGCTACTATGCTTAAAAAAATTCACGTATCCGACGAATTTTATTTAAGCCCTCATGATTGGCGTGCTTTTTTAAATTCATCAGCTTAATAACACCAACAACAACGACATCAACAATATTAATTTTTATGAAGAGAGTAATTAATATTTTATTATCAATTTATTATAATTTCATAATTATAGATTTAATTTCACAATAATCGATCATAACACAACAATATATAAATTTAATTCTATAGATTACAGTAATGATTAATGAAAAATATTTCATTTACAAATGAAATATATCTCTAGTAACTAAGTTATGATTTCATAAATGAAATATTAATGTTGTAAAATTTTTATTTTTTATTTATAAAATCATGATATTTATTTATTCATTCAATAAATTATAAAAAAACAATTAGAATATTTATTTAAACTAAGAATTAAATTAATTTTTAAAAGTCTATGTTAAAAAAATATATTAAAAATATTTAATTTCAAGATATTTATTAAATCATAACATTTTATATTTACTTTTCAATAAAATATTTTATTTTGATGTCTTTATATCATTTCACGACGCACACTTATTACGCTTTTATTTTTACCCATCTATAATCGTTGTTGCTTTTTAAAATTTTAGACCAACAAAATTATTGGCTATCTTTAGCTAAACTTGCCTCGTTATATACATTTAATCACTACAATAATTATGATTAATAAGGAACAGTTAATTAAAATAAATTATCTCTCTATCTACCCCGTGTAATTCTCACATTACGTCTACTTTGGTGCTTTTACCCAAGGAATTATTCTCTCTCTTTATTTACTTTGTTTCTCTCTCCATTAGCAGACCTGTTCAAAACTTCAAATCAAAATTATTATTAATATCAATATTTCAAGCGCATTGTGTGGGTTTCAAATTGCCACATTCTATTAGACAATGTGACAATAAACTATGGAAGGGTGGACAAGTTCGGAAGAGAAGTGAAGAAGCAAAAATAATACTAGAGAAGTTATCCCCTGCAACTCACTGCCAGTGAATCCCACCAATCCCCACATATCAATAAATCCTGCTAAAAGATGTAAATTATTTTCTCTCTTTATGCACCCTATCTAATTCCACATTACTATTATTTTATACACGTACGTGCACACACATACATATACATATACATATATATATATATATATGAAATTCATAATTCGTTCAAATAAATGCTTATATGATCTATGTTCTTATGATAATTTTTTACCGAAGATAGTATGAAAGTGTTTTAAATTTTTTGTAAAATGCCAATAAAACACCACGACTTTACTTGACTCTTGTTGATGGTGAAGAAATTCGCGGGATAGGGAATGAATGAATTCGTCCACAGCGTGAGGTGAATGATAGAGCAGTACTTGTAAATTTTGGAAATATGTCATTTGATGAAAGTTATGTTCATTTTCAGTAATTTCATACAAGGATAAAATGAATATTAGAATAAAAATAAGGGTGGAATTATTTGAACCTATCAAAATAGTCGTTCCACCCATTTTCTAAACTCATCCATCACTGAAATTTAAAAATTAATATTTTACCATACCAACCCTCTTAAATGTCAGACATACCCTTGTTTAAATAAATTATTATGATAGTAGTTTCTTAATAAATAAAAAAGAAAACCGGAAGAAAGCGCAAGCTTGCTCTTTCTCTCACTTCCTGGATCTCTCCCTCTCAATTAAAATCACAAGAACTCGACTGCAGATGCATTGGTGAGAGAATAATTTGGCATTTAATCGAGCATTATAAAAGCATATACAACATTTATTTTCTCCAATGATCAAACCAATTCATAGAACTCGAAAGAATATAAGAATTACAAGTAGAGGTTCAACTCATGTCTCTTGTTGTTGTTTATTCTTTTTTTTTTTTTTTTTGAGAATGTTGTTTATTCAATTACAACATCATGAACAAAAATATAAATAATAGAAACCGCAAAAAATTGCAATCATTACTCATTGAGAGGTTGGCGAAGAATAGTAAAAAAAAAAATCTTGAAGCATAGTAAACATTTTTTTTCCCAAAGGAGTAAACTTTTTAGCAAGTATTTTCTTCTTATTTTTATGGTTTGAGTTCTAATTTTGTGATTAAATTCTTTTTGATAAATGTGTTTTGTTTCTCTATGATGATAAATTACATGTAATGTTGCAAAAATTAGTGTTAGGGAAAGATTAACATGTCGGCTCTTGGCAAAGATTTGTGCAAATACTAACTAAAATATTTCATTTAATGATATTATCATGTCCATTTTAGTAAATTACTAAATGAGTATTATGGTAATAGAATTGATTTTATAAAAAATGGGTGCTGAGAGTATTTAGGTGAGTTAAAATAACTTCACCCTAAAAATAATTGTTAAGATTGATGAGAAAATTTGAGGGGACAAATATCATTACTCCTTGCTGGCATTACTGTACTCACCTTGGGGCATGGCCGGCCCATGGGGAGGTTGTATTGGCCCGTTTCTCTTTGTATCTTTTCCGTTTGATTGGCTTGCCTGTATCATAAAATAAAAATTAAATTTAGTCAATGATGGATTTTAAAGTGTACTTTAAATTTTAATAATTTTAGTTCAAGCCTTCAACTATTAAACCAAATATTAATTATTAATTACGGTAAACACAAATTCAAGTAGAAATAATAGCACAAATCATCAATAAGTGTAAAATCAAAGATTATTGTGACTTAACCAAGATCCTCAATTTGAGAACGATCAAGTAAAATCATTTGAAAGCTTTTACCCTACCCTAATATTGGATGTACCAATACTCTTCTTGAATTGGTTTAATATACAAAAAAAAGTACAAATCTTATTCAAATTTGATTAATGAATTAAAATTAATTTATGATTTTAAATAACATAATGTTATAAAAATAACAATTTAATTCAATTGAAATGGATGGTAACATCATTAGATTTAATATTGTTCTTTCAAATTTATTTCTTTAAATAATATAAATGTTGCAGTATAATTCAATTAAAATTAAGTCAAAAAAATTCAAAGCGTGCTTTTTTGTAGGTTTTTTCACGCTTGCCTCAAATGATGGCATGCTTTTATGGATCATGAACTATGAAAAGACATGTTTGTGTCATGTCGTGTTGTATTGTATGGGTGTGTCATGTGCCTAGTGTTGTACTCAGATACTCGGTCGATCCTTTAGACATCTCCAATCTTGTTAAAATCTTCTTGGACAAAATTGTTCTAATACATTCTTTTAATAGAAACATATCATATATTTCATATTTAACTCTCATGGATGTATTTTAATTCTTATCATGATCATTAGTCAATTTCAATGGAATTTAAATTCAATGCTAATCTAATTAATTATAAGAAATTTTTAAAGAATCAATGTTAGTGTCACGTGAGGTTAAAATTTGATTCCATACATATTATTATTCAATAACTATCCATCGCAGCCTCATAAAACATTAGCAAGGATTTGCACTGAATTTTAATATTCCCTTGTATCATCGATTGTGCTTAGACAAATACTCATTAAGGAGCCAAGCGCGGCATGATGGGTCCAAGTTTTTTTTCCTCATGCCGTGTTTCAGCTAACATTAATCAAGCAATTGGACTGATATAAGCTAGCTCAACATGCCATGACATAAATTTTGGGAAAATATGTTCTTTAAAAGTATATGTGTTTATTTAATTGTAATAAATATATTTTCTGATTAATAAAATAAATGAGGTATTTTATTCAAATATCTTAGTTGCATTAATATTTTGAGTAAAGTCCATTTAATCATATTGTATGTATTTATGTGATCACCATGTGGATTCACAGAAGACATAAATATAAATTATCTTATAATTAAATAAATTTCGTTCATAGTTGATAAATAAGGTTGGACACTTTATTTAGGTATAAACTGTAATAAATTCATTAAATGATTTGTCTTAATCATGTATGAATTTATTGATGTAGTATGACTACGTTGAACAGGATCACATGTGAGATTTAATTAACTTTATAATAACTGTCAGACTTACTAAATCTCATAGGCATTGATTTTACTGTAATCTTAATTTTAAGTTAGTTATAATTTCATGATTGTAATTGTTATTCCATTTGAGTTACCAAAGGACACGACACACAATCGTAGTCAAGATTACCCGTTATCTTGGTAGGAGCAATTATGAGTATTGAAGTTATAAATTAACAATATAGATTTGTACAACACATCTCATGGCTTTATTCGATCATAATTCTTCCGTAGTAATAACATTTAGTATGTTCAAAATAATCATTAGAAAAAACCAGTAAGTATCAAGGAGTAAAATGTAATTAAATTGATTGGACAGTTGAGATATCGATTTAATTAACGATGTGGTACAAAGGATTATGCAGTAAAGAAATCAATGTGGCATGTGTCAAATTATAATTTGAGAATACTATCCTTGATAGCATATAATTATGGAGGTCAATTCCAAATCTACTCCACTAGTGGAGTAGATTTGGAATTAGATAATTGGGCTAGTTTAATTACGCACTAATTATCAGTACTATCAGATGTACCCATACGATCCCAGTGTTAATTTAATTGGATCATTATTAATTAATTAATAACTAGCAATTTGGATTAAAAGTCTAAATATATTATTTAGTGGGAGGCTCCATTTAATATGATTTTGTGTAAGAGACCTTGTGTTATTTTACAAGGTGGGCCCCTAGAACAAGAACGCGTAACACAACTTTTTGGTTTTATTGTTTTTTATTTAAATCAAATTTGATTTAATAGAACTAAAAAATATATAAATATGGAGCCTAAGGTTACTACCAAATAGAGATATAAAAGGGTTTGTTTTCTCTAAAAGGAGAGCAGCCACAATATACATATAAGAGAAAAAGATTAATTTCTCTTGCTAGTTGCTTTTAGTGGTGATAAATGTGCCCACACGTCAAGTGCAGATCAAACTTGAGTCATAACCTGGAAGATCATTGGTGACGGATCGTGATCCAACAAGATTGGTGGTGACAGATCGTGATCTAATAGGAGTGGTAATGACGGATCGTGATCTGGGAGCCTATATTACTTCAACGAAAAAGCAAATTCGGATTGTCAATGTATGATTTTCTAGAGTACGAATTCTTATATATTATATGAGATCGGTCCTAAAAGTTTTTATAATAAAAAAACTGATTTTTACCCAACAATTGGTATCAGAGCCATCTCATATCAATATATATGAAATCAATCTTGATATTTATGTATTAGAGTTGCACAATTTATTTAGATATATATTATTTGTTTAATATATAAATAAAGCATGCTTTTGGTTTGTCTTAATTCATGGTTAGATTCTCTACTGTATTTTTTCTTTGGATCTGTAATAAGAGGGTGATTTTTTATCACCATATTTCCCTTTTGATTTAGTTTATTGTTATAGAAATTTTGTAAGCCAAAAATTGGCTTAGGAAATTTATAAATCACTGGAGAATAATAACGGGATGATCAAAACGAAATAAAATTTCAGCGCAACCACCATCCAGGAGGGATTGTCACAGACGACACCGGCAGCAAGACACGTATAGACTCATCGCAAGCATGCCAAGTAACGCTACAGAATGAGGGCTTTCGGTGTGGCGTGAGTTAAATCGGCGTCGGAGATGGGAGAATAGTGGTTGGTCTTTGGGGTGGTGGCGGTTGGGGAAGAAAAATATGGCTTTTAGGGTTTTTATGGTTTTTATCATTGAAGTCCCTATAGTTCTATAGTTTTATCTTTTGGGTAGAAAGTTTGAATTTTATGCATTTAAGTCCAAAAATAGTTTTGGGCTTAATGAATCTTAGTTTTAGGTCCAATTGAAATTGGACTTAATGGATTAAAATGCGTAGATAAAATTTAAAACATTAAATTTATTTTTGGTTCAAAATTTTTATTTAAAAAAAATTTATTTATTTTCTTTCAAAATTAAAATTGGACCAATAATAAATTTAAAAGCTCAATTTCCCTTAGTCCATTAACAAAGATAAGTTTACGGAAGATTGACATTGATAAGAAACTCAATAAAGATTATTTAATTAGACCAATAATAAATTTAATGTATTTTTTCATTTTAGGAAAATCATGAATTAAGATTATTTAATTATTTTTTTCTATATGTTATGTTTTGGATGATAACATGTCATGATAACATGTTATATAGAATAGGTAGTGTCATTCTATGCATAATAATACATGTCATTCATTCTACAAGAAAATAGCCAATAGATGACAAACAATTTATGACAGATTATGGGTATATCATAAAGTTACGACAGAATTGTGATAGAATTCTCAATCTAACATAGATTTATTATCGGCTTGTGATAGAAATATTTATGATCATGAAATTATGATGGTTTTATGATAGGATTATTTTTTATCATGAAATTATGATAGAATTGTGATAGAAATTTATTCTATCAAAAAGTATGATAGAAAAATGATTTTGACCACATTTGACCCAAACTTGATGAACCATTCACACACTGTCATTGCTGTCATACAAAATTCAGCCTCCCCCCTTTTAAGCCATCAACCTCTTCAGTTTTGCTTTGGCTCCTAATACTGTCAATTTCTTTCATTTCGTTTCAATTTTTCCTAATTAAACCGTTGTCTCTTCGTTTTGAAACCGTACGTCAATGCCTTCGCAACATAGAGAGCACTAGCCAAGCAAACAAAATTCAACCAATTCCTAAGGTAACCCTAACCCTCATTCGGGGAATCTTTGGTAATATATGTCTTGGATATTAGAGGATAGATAGATCCATGTGGGTAAAATTGAAGCTGCATGTTCTTCTAATATTTTTTATTAACGGTAATATTTGTCTTGTAGCGTGAATCTTTGGTTAAACACATGGTTTTGATTCTTTTTGCCTTATCCTCTTTATATAAATATATGTAAAGACTTGACTATGTTGTAAATATTTCTATCAGATGCACTTTGGTAGGGTTGGCAAAACCACCGGCGATCATGATCTTTGGATGCAGATTTTCATTAAGTTTTAATTCAAAATTTTATATTTTAATATTATATGTGTAAATATATTTTATTTTTTGGTAATTTTATAAGTTTTAAATTTATTTCAATAAAATTTAACATGAAAAATATAAACTTTAAGTATTTAAAACTTAATATATGTGTAATAAATGAGTCAAATAAATATAAATATTTAAAATAATATATATTTGATAATATTTTTTTAATAAAATCCAGTTTCCGGGTTTATCAAGTGATGCCCAAGACCGGCCCGGCTTCACACCCGGGTGTGGTCCGAGTCCAGACCGGGTGGGTATTTTTGCAACCTCTACACTTTGGTTTCTTCACTTAATTATTTGTTCATCGATCTAGTATTATCACGCTTTACGAGGTAGGTGTATATACCCCATATGCTTATGTGTTTGCTCTTTGTAATAGGTTTGTTTGCTTCTTCAGTATTTTATACCAAATGCTTTGTTGTTGGGTTTAAATTATTAATTGTTTCATTTATATTTGTTTAATAACAGTTTGTATCTATTTTGATGCATTTTGTTTGTTTTTGGAAATTGTGTGGGTACAATTCTGGATCAAACTTAGATAAATGTTTGTGCACTGAATGTGACTTGCCTGGAACATAAATAGATTTTTAAGGATTCACTGTATATAGGCAGGAAACCAGCAACATACATTCTGATGGTCAACCTGAATGGAGACTATATCAGTTTGTACTGCTGGAGTAACAAGCCATGTACAAGTGTTCCCCTAGCATAACCTAGTCATCCGTTTGGCACAAGGCACCCATACATAATACCAGCTAAGGCTTACCTCACACAGCAACAATTATTCCAGAAACATGGTACGCTCACTCAAAATGTCATATAATTCTGATATCATTGAGCTAGTGTTTCATAAGATCAAAATTAAGACAACACCTCTGTCAAAGGGGCTTACAATTGAAGCAGCAAAGTTTGAAAAATCATAAAAAATAAATCACAAGTTCAATTACCATGAAATTTTTCATATTTGAAAGACATATTGAAGTTTAATGTATCAAAATTTCAGCTCATTTATATACCATTAATGGTATGTGGCTGGAATTAGAGTGCTATTGGAAGATGGTGGGTTGCTGGGTATGGGTTGGAGTGTTGTTCAGTGTCTGCATTAGAGTGTTGGAGTGTGGCTGTTGGAGTATTACCACTGGAAGAGGGCATTACTACTGGAAGTCAAGCTTAAAGTCTTACTGTTGGAATATTTCCATTAATATTTGGAAGTTTTGTTGGGTAACTTGGCTTGGTTTCTGGGGTTATAACTTAACTGTGTTGTTTAATATTTGGGGGCTTTTTTTTTTTAATTTAAGATGTTTTATTATGTATTCATGGTGATTACATTGGATACTATATGTATCTCTTTTGAATTTGTTGGATTGAATGGATTTTAATTAATATTATTTGTTTTTAGTTTTTGTTCCCATATTCATTTTATCAATTAATTAAATATGTAAACAGGAATTAATTAATAAATTATAATTATAATATAATTTTTTTAAAAAAATATAACTCTATGACGGGAAATAGTCATCATAAAGTCTGTCATAAAAAATTTCCCGCCAAAATTATAGATATATATTAACAAATGATAATTGAACTTCCCACCAAAAATTAAAAAAAAAAAGGTGCGAAATTTAAATAAATTCAAATTTTAATTAAATTATTTTTTATATTAAAATATTGTGTGATGGATATATGACCGTGAAATACCATCATAAATTCATGATGGAAAAATATTACATTAAATTAACGGCGATGTTTTAGATGTCATGGTAACTAAATACTTTTATGACAGCTTATTTTCATTAATCTATTGATGTTTCTTACAAGTGATTAGACCATTTATTTATAACACCAAACATGGTATATACAAAGTTTCTGATAACTTTAGACAGTAGCTGACCAATTTGATAAATAAATTAAAAATCAACTATTAGTTCCAAAATCTGCAAACTTGAAACATACATATTCAGCTTTAATTGCTCAAAATTTCAAGTCAATCAAGTATAGTTTAGTCACATTTTATAACAATAAAACTTACCATAATAGTCCAACAATTCTCAAATTTTCTAGAGAACCATAATTACCATCCTTTCACTTCTATAATCAATTTTCCAGCAACTTAAACATCACCAAACCACATGCTTAAAGCAATATTAGACATGTAAAACAAACAACAGCCTTGCTTTTGAGTTTTGAAACAAAAAACATCACCAAATCATATAGCTTGAGATAATTAGATCACTCTTAAAACTTTAACCATGTTTGCATTGGCAAAGAATATTAGTAGAACAATTTTTTTTTTAATAATATAAAGTTATAGATCTCAAATAGTCTATGTGTTCTTTGTTGGACCAAACATGTGATCATGATATTTCTTGGACTTAAGTCTTATTCATATCAGAACAAAATTTAGATAAGCATATGCCAAGAAAAATTCAGTTAATGTATTCTTCCATGTGTTTTTCATTTGTTTTTGGATTTTTTTCATCTTCATTTGTTTATGTTGCAGCAAAGGTATTTAAATCATTGTTAATTTGTACCTTGCATACATGTATTGGTAATATATTCTGATTTTTTATTTATATTCTACCTCCTTAATGTATCAGGATAAGATCTAATTGAAATTAAAAATGGATAAGTCATGGATGCATTGTAGTAAAATGACAAAAGAGTATGAAGATGGGGTTGAAAATTTTATGAGATTTGTTATTGCTAATGCCGAAGGTAGTAGCGTTATTAGATGTCCATGTACTAAATGTATGAATCTATCATTTTGTACACATAAGGTTGTTCTTGAACATTTGTAGTTTCATGGTTTTGATGTTTCTTACACAACCTGAAGTTGGCATGGGGAAGATGTCCATGACACATCACTTCCTAATATAGAACTAGATGTTCCGTTTGAGTTTATGGACTATGATAATGGTAACACAGTAGATACGGTTAACGATGCTTATAAGGATTATGCTGCAGATCCTAAAGCATTTAAAGAACTTCTAGAACAGGCTGAGAAGCCTTTATACCCGAGATGCACAAATTTCACTAAGTTAGACATTTTGATTTACTTGTTCAATATAAAAGGTAAATTTGGGTGAACACAAGTTTTTCTTGAGTCATTAGGGTCTTCAGCCAAGTTTACTTAAGTAATGAAATCCATGTGTATACGTGTAAGGTGTCCAAAAGACAATGTCCGTTTAGGTTTAAAATATGTAAAATCGTTCTTGCCAAATGACTCCATACTCATGAAATGAGTATGAAGGCCTCTCAATGTCTGATTGTGGTTTATCTAGATGGAAAAAAAGAATGTAGTCTTGAAAGAGTGAAGCTTTTATGGTATTTTTCGCCTATACCTAGTTTTAAGCGCATGTTTCAGTCCTCACAAACTGCCAAAGACTTGACTTGGCATGCAAATGAGAGAGTCGATGATGGTAAGCTTCGACATTCGACAGACTCACCATTATGGAAATTAATAGATAACAAATGGCTGACTTTTACATTAGATCCTAGAAATCTTCGCCTTGCCTTATCAGTCGATGGAATAAATCCACATAGCTCTCTGGGTACTACATATAGTTGCTAGCCAATTATTCTAGTAACATACAATCTTCCTCCATGGTTGTGTATGAAATAGAAATTCATGATGTTGTCCCTATTGATTTCTGGTCTTCAACAACCGGGCAATGACATTAATGTGTACTTGCCTCATTTGATAGAAGATTTGCGAACTTTATGGGAAGTTGGGGTGGAGGCTTATGATGCCTATAGAAAGGAGTTTTCTAATATGCGGGCTGTGTTATTATGGACTATAAATGACTTTCCGGCGTAAGAAAATCTAACTGGTTGCACTGTTAAAGGATATAATGCTTGTCCATATTGTGGTGTAGACACTACTAAATGTGGACTTAAACACAGTGGAAAAAATGCATATATCGGTCACTGTCGTTGGCTTCCTCATGATCACGAATTCCGTGACCATTATAAAGCTTTTGACAACACAATAGAAAGAGAGTTTGCTCCGAAACCATTGAATGGTGAGGGTGTTTTATGGCTGGTTGATTCTATTGATTATAAATGGGGGAAGAACAAGTTATTAAAACATAAAAGTTCTGACAATGATGACCACATAAGGTGGAAAAAATATCTATATTCTATAATTTAGAGTCTTGGAAGCATTTACTTGTGCATCATCAATTAGATGTTATGCACATTGAAAAGAATGTGTGCGATAGAATTTATGGAACACTACTCCATATTCCAGGAAAGACCAAAGATGTTCTTAAGTCAATGAATGATCTTGTGGACATGAAAATCAGGGATGAACTAGCACCAACTTTTAAAAAGAACAAGCACACTTTCCTTCATGCAGCTTGTTACACATTAACTAGAGATCAAAAGACAAGGTTCTGCAAAGCTTTGAAAAGTATTAAAGTTCCTGCTGGATATTCCTCAAAGATTAGAAATCTTGTGTCAATGAAAGACCTTAAACTTCAGGGCCTTAAGTCACATGACTGTCATGTTCTTATGCAACAACTTCTCTCTATTGCCATTAGGTGTGTCTTGCCAAAGCATGTGAAAAGAGCGTTGATCAGGCTGTGTTGTTTCTTCAATTCATTATGTTCTAATGTGGTTGATGTGACAACATTGGATAAATTACAGGCAGACCATGTGGTGACTTTATGCTTATTAGAAAATTATTTTCCTTCCCCTTTCTTTGACATTATAACGTACTTGACTGTGCATTTAGTTAATGAAGTTAGATTATGTGGCCCAGTTTATCTTCGGTGGATTTATCCCTTTGAGAGATACATGAAAACTCTTAAAAGTTATGTCCGAAAACCAATCACGAGGGTTGTATAAAGAGTTATATCGGAAGTTAAATTTTGTCTGAATTACGTTAATGTGAAGTTTGGGGTTCCATCTGGACATGTGCAAAAGCTATCAAAAAATAAGCTACTGTGTGGTGGGAAAGTGGTGCAAATTCTAGCAAATTTGCTAGATTAAGCACACTTGTACATCTTGCATAACACACAAAAAGTGGTACCATACATTAGGTAATTTACTTAAATTATTCTAATCAAATCTATATGTTTTATTTTCTAATATGAAAAACTAATTTTTCATGTTCTGAATCTTTGGTGATCACATGGATTGGCTTAAAACATGTTATCCACATCAAAATAACAAATGGTTGCAAGAGGAACACAACCATACATTTGCCGATTGGCTAGTTGATAAGATTGAAACATGTATATATTATTAATTTTTACAAAGTTTGTTAACCCCATTTTTCCCCCCATCTAGCGATATAAATCTACTTATCCTTTTTCTCTTGCTAGGTATATGACTTAATTAAAAAAGGTGATCACATATCGGATACCTTACGTTGGTTATCACAATGGCCTCTTTCTTTTGTAACTAAACATAATGGTTACGACATCAATAGTTTTCACGTTGTTACACGAGATCGAGACTCAAGTCGTGTAACTCAAAATAGTGGAGTTAGTGTAGTTGATTCTGAAATATGTGACATGGCATATTATAGAGTTATAGATGAGATTTGTGTACTTAACTATCATTTGTTAACAATTCCTGTGTTAAAGTGTGATTGGTTTCAAAATAGTTGCGTCAAGAAAGATGAGTTTGGATTCATCTTAATAGACTTAAACAGATTAGGATATAAATATGATTCATTAATATTGGCTTCTCAAACCAAACAAGTATTTTATGTAAATGATCAAATTCAAACAAAATAATCTATTGTATGTCATATGCCTATTAGAAGTAATCCCAATCAAATAAATGAAGATGAATTTAATAATGTAATAGAATATCCTCCATTCACAAGAGAATTACCAACTAATGATTTGTTATATTCCACTAATGGCGATCGAGCGATCTCTGCACGTAACAACAAAGAGGGAATTTGGGTTATATAGGCTGATAAAATCATTTAACTAATGTTCTTCATTTGTTTATTTCAGGGGCAGTAATATGGCTAAGGGAAAACATATTGTGGTTGATGGTGCTTCTGATCAGGATTGTAATTTAGAAGATGATTACTACGACTTATTTGCCTATAACGTTGATTTAGAAGGTGAAAAAGATGAGGCTGATTTGGATGGTGTTGCTGAGTTGGATGCTGCTGAGATAGATGGAATTGAGTTTGATGGAGGAGATTTTCATGGTGCTGGTTTAGAAGGAGATGATTTAGATAGTATTGAGAGAGATGGTGCTAATTTGGTTGCTCTTAATGTTGATGTTCCTGAAAGTAGTAACTCTCGGAGAGGTGTGAATATGGGTGCTAGGCAAAATAAAAGACTTAAAAAAAAAATTATGGTGCAATACAATGAAATTGGTGTTCCTGAGGGATGAAACAAGCCGAAAGGTTAACTTTTCTTGGCGTGGCTGCGTCATCGATTTTATTTTTTATTTCGATTGGCGTAAAGTTCCTCCAGAGACAAAGGAGCATTTGTGGAAATCTGTTATGATAATTCTTGAAAAACTTATTGCATTCTACTTAAACCTTTTCTTGTCATTTTTCACCTATTAGTTATACGATTTGGATTTTTATTAACTGACACTTTTAATCTTCTTAGTATTTGAATTAGGTTTCTACTGTTATTCATCCTGGGGAAAGTGGAAGTGTCTGATCCAATCGGAACAACATTTGAGAAATTCAAGTATATCTTTGACGAATAACTATATTTGGAGGTTCGAAAATGATAAAAGAATTGCCATATACATGAATTGATTACACAAAATAAAGTAGTTACATTTGGATAAAGTTTGTCGACAAACATTTGTCCAAATTATTTGAAGTCAGTATTTTAAAGTTATGACAAATAATATGCTAATAGTTACTTAACAATTACGTTGTGTTAAAAAGATGTTTTTTCTTATGCAGAAAATCAGTCGTATCAACAAGAATCGGAGAGCTTTGAACAAGTGTAATCAAATGTAGTCAAACGAATTGTTGGATTAATGAAAGAAATTGTAAGTATGTATATATTGGTATAAAAGGGTATTTTTAACTATTACATTTTTTTAATAGTTTACTAATCTAATTACTTTTATCGAAATAGTGTGCAGAATCCGGTCTTTCTGAAGACTTAATTGATAGGAGTAAGCTATAGAGGAGAGCTCGAATGCTAAAGAATGGAGGATACGACCTTAACACTAAGCAAGTTATTAAGAAATTGGTAATTAAGTTTAACTAGAACAAAAACTGTTATGATATTAGATCTATGCTCATTTAATAATATTAGTTTCCTTATGATGTGGTGTTAGGAAAAGCTAAAGGAGGACTAAAAAGACTTATTCACTTCAGATGTAAGAAATAACTTACTTGCACAAGCATTGAAAAAGCTTTCTCGAATTGGTCATATGCAAGGCTTGGGCAAATTTATATATGCTTCTACATACTTTCATGCCATTTATGGACCCATCCGAAGTGAGAGAGAAAGGGAGCTAGATGCTTGAAAAAAAATCGATTGATGTGATTCAGAAAATTTATAAAGAATTGAAGAGGCGCTTTTCGATGTAGGGAAGTTCGCTTTCCTGAAAAATAAAGGCACTTATAATGGCGATGAGGGAGAGATGCAATAGGTTATACGTTTATAAAATTAGATGAATTTTTCTGGTTTATTTTCCTTGTATATACGCATTCAATCTGATTTAATTTACTTTTTTGCCAATAATGTGACATAGAAAGGTGAAAATTTGGAAGTTAATTTGAGAAGAAGAAAATAGATGTCAAAAGTATAACAACCTAATGTATCAATTTGAGAAAGAAGGAAGAAAACCGCAGGAAAGAGCGAAGAGGGCGGCTTAAAACATCTACGCTTGCCGATGGTAAGTCTTACGCCATTCAAGCGAAATCGAAGCCGAAATAGTGATTACGATGACCATGAACTCCATGCACAGAAGGTTAATTTATTTAAAAAATTAGTTGTATCGCTTTTCTTGGTTTAATATACTTACGCCTTGTATATACTATTCTAACGGCTTTAATAAACTTATTGTTCATATAATTAGTATTCATGCGGATAATTTAGGCAACTCGAGCTACCGCCATTTCGAGGAAAAGTCCAAGACTCATCCTTCAATTCCAAAGGATTATGCAAATGATGAGAGGAAAAGTGTTGAAAGCAGTGAAAAGCAATTGGACTTTGACTATACTGATGGTATACGTGAGATTCATCCTGACAGCCCAACACAAAAGGTACTTTTGAAGAAGGATAAAGCCAAAAACAATTGTAGTGCAGCCGATGAGGAACACAAGGAGTGCGATAATCAAGCACCAGAATAGTCATCCGAAGTTTTAATTATTTAGGAAGTTGTGTGAGAAATACCTGCCTGGTGAAAATAATGGTGTTTTGACATATCTGATTAATGATAATGTATTCCAAAGAGAGGCTTGTGCTTATATTGGGAAGAAATATTGCAATGATCTGCTGTCAATGCAAGCGTTAGGAGTGAATGCTATTCAAGTATATATGGCGTAAGTGGTTTTATGATTTTCCCTTACACTATTTAATATCAATTTGGTATACTTTTTTATTAATGCACTGGTTTTCTGTTAAGGATGTTGGATTCTACCATTCCACCAACTAGAAAAGGAACAAAACCATTCAGATTCATGTGTCCTAGTTTGGTTTGCCCAACAGATCCAAAGGCTGCAGAATGATTTCGCTCTAAGAGAGTTGAGCATATTCATGACCACTTGAAAAAGGCCAAAAAGGAACAACTTATTTTCATGCCATAAAATCCTTCGTAAGTTTTAATTTTATTTAAAACTTTTATAGTTGTTAAATTCATATTACGTTCACAGTTGTTTCTTAATTAATAGTTATGCTTTTGGCTTTTGTAGGTACCATTGGGTATTAGTTGTGTTTGATGTGGTCAAAAAGGAAGTATTTTATGTAGATCCTATGCAATCCAGTCCTGAAAATGATTTAGAACAACTCCTTAAAATGTATGTATGCTAGTCTATTTCTAGCAATTGATAGTTTAAGTTTCTTCAATATGATTAAGAGATAACAATATAGTTTTGTTTCCAGCGCCATGACACTCTTCACATCAGAGGATGGTAAGGAAAAATGGAATTATAATACCAAGATGAGAATTGTGAAGGTAAAAAAAAAGTATCTTTATAGCCTATTGATTACGTACCTTAACTAAAATGGATGAGTTTTGTAAGAAAGTTTTTCATCTTTTTTTCCTTGAGCAGACTCAAAACAAAATATCACAAAATTGGAATTATTATTTGTGTTAAAGGTACATGAAGAAATAATAGCAAATGTTTTTCTAACGAACAATGTAAGTTGATGATGAGATATACTAACTTTCTTTATTTCTGCATATGACATTATTTTAAAGTTTGACAATATTATTTCTTATGATTCATGATTTAATGGAAGAAATATACCTCGGGTGGCAATTAGATGAGGTTTGTTTGGGTGGGCTAACCATTTTTGACATTCTCATTGCATCAACATAATGGTTAGTATGAGTATGAAATTTGTAACAAATAGTTGCATTATTACAAATTATTGAAATTAGTTGTAGTATCAAATTATAATAGTTGTTATTAAGGATTATCTTGTAGATGCTTATACATTTGATAACTTTGGGTATTTTAATTCATTTGCATAATTTGGTTTGGGTTTGGGTTGGATTGTTCTTTGGATATATATGGAAGTCTTTGTTTGGAAGATGGTCGATTTCTGGATATATGGTTGGAAGTTCTATTAGAAGGTGGTGGGTTGCTGGATATGTTTGGTGTATTGCTAGCGTGGCTGGAATTGGAATGTTGAGAAACCTGGCTTTGTGGCTAGAGTTAAGAGTGCTAGAACTCCTGGAAGTCTTGCATTAATCTTTGCAAGTTTTGTTGAGAAACTTGGCTTGATGGTTGGAATTTTAGTTGCTTTTGTTGTACATGCAATGGAATTTAATAGTTGTTTTATATTTTGAGATGTTTTTTAAATTTTGAGATGCTTTATTATATGGATCACATTGGACCTTTTATATATGTATTTTTTTAAATTAATTTATTAGATTGAATGAATGTCAGCAATGTTAATTGTTTTCTAGTTTTTTTAATGGTATTCATTTTATTAATAAACAAGAATTTATCAATAAATTGGAATTATAAAATGTTTTTTTTAATTATAATTTTATGACGGGAACTATCAATCACAAATTCTTTCATAAATAATTTTCCGCGAAATTGAATAATAAATTAACAAATGACAATTGAATTTGACTTGAAAAATGAAGAAATTATTAATGTGGATAAATTTGGCCAAATGAATAATCTGATGATATAGATAGCAAGAATTATCATGCGACCCTTTTTATGCCATTATTTACATTATATTTCTTGTAGTGTCATATATTATAGATCTCATTATATTGTTTACCAATTTGCAAACGCTTTTATAATAATGGATATCATCTGAAATATTATAAAGCGTCGATTAACAATATATAATCAATGTATGTTTTAAAAACAATTTTAAAATATTAGTGGGAGAGGAAAATTCAAGATAATTTTTCCCCGTAGCGTTAGTTGAATAATAAAATTATATATATACCATAAAACACGGCGATACGGTGATGCTTTCTCTTGAAGGTATATATATTAGATATTTTATTTGATGAACTTTCTCGAATCGAAATTAAAATATTTTTCAATGGTGATCACCAAATTGGTTGACTATTGATATGAAAATCGTGATTGAAATAATGATTATACATTTAAATAAATTATTACTAACGCTCAAATTAAAATTTGAGGCAAGGATAACGATAATTATTATCATGTATTTATATGAAAGTAATAATCCTATGAGACAAGCGGAACCTTCTCTTTTATATGATATGAGAGGACTCGCCACTTCCTTATTACCATTTAGACAATCTAGATCTCACTTGGTCAAGAGTTAATTAGTGGAAAATCCTTCAAGCTAGATTCACTCCCGTGAAATAGCATTCTGGCCACTTGAGTCCGGGCCTAGGATCTGATAAATCGATCAATTTTGCTCTTCATTTTCTGTAAAAAGGGGAGACAAAGAGTAGGATCTAATTCCCAACAGAGAGGGCAGTGACATATGTAGAGTGAAAATAATAAACTTCTCGAGGTTTAGTCTTCTCTTTTATTCAAGTGGGGCTTTGTGCTAGGTAATTGCACTCAAGAAGACTTAATAGATAGTATTTAAGTATGATTGAGTATTTTTCAGAAAATGTCTTCCCTGAGCCCACCTACCATTATTCTGAATCAAAACAAACTCACTGGCGAGAACTATATAGATTGGAAAAGAAATCTATTTATTATCCTGAGAGCTGAAAATTATAAATATGTCTTAACCCAGCCATGCCCTCCATTTCCAGCGGAAGATGCTCATAGAAATCAAAGGAGGCTTTATGAGAAATGGCAAAAGGCCAATGAAATGGAAAAATGCTACATTTTAGCCTCAAATTCTAATATTCTACGGATTGAACATCGAACTTGAGAAGTTACTTTGCTGAAATATGGATGATCTCCAAGATATTTGGGTACTAAATCTTTTATGAGACAAACAACGATGAAGAAGATATTATGAACACCAAAATGGGAAAAGAGCCGAAGGATTCGTGATCATGTCCTCAAATGATGGACTAGTTAGAATGAAATGAGATTTAAAACCGCGAATTGATGTCAAAAGATTGACTTGATGCTAGAATCTTGAAAACATTCAAGGAGTTCAAGGTCAATTATAAAATCAAACAAGTTAAATGTGACCTTAACTAAGGTTGATGAGCAAACTCCGTTCTCTTTGAAGAGATCTATCATCTTTGAGAAATTTACAGGAAGCATAATATTCGCGGAATGTTAAAAGATTCTTACTTTTAGAGCAAAGGCAAAATGAAAGTATGAAGAAAGTTGGGAAAAGGAGCTTACCAAGAAGATAGGCAAGCGAAAGGAAAATGGTTCAAGTGTGAGCGGAGAAAGGTCACTAGAAAAGTTGCCTAAGATTGTGAAACCGGATGTGAAAAATCTTTTGTAATTGAGGTATGTTTAGTTCGAATCTGTGACACTAGGGTGTTGATTTAAAGGGCAACTAATCATATTTGTAATTCATTTTATTAGTTTAAGCGACACCAAGAAACTAAGTGAAGGCGTCGGTTGTAGTTGGGACGGGACAATTCGTATGAAAGACCGATCATTATCTTTAAGGTATTTAGTTTGAATAATTGTCTTTCCAGAAATTCAATTTTGATATCTAAATTTTAGATCCTCTGTTTCAATTTTTTTTATAATAAGAGATTTATTTGTTCTGGTACATTGGAAGATAATTTATATTATTTAAGTCCTATGATCCATTTTATGCATGACACGGTGATCAATAATGATGAGCATACACATTTATCTAAGAAAAGAAATATTTCTTCCAACCAATGTTACCTTTGGCATTTACGTTTGGGTCATATAAACCAAAATATGATATAGAAATTATCAAAGATGAATGAGTCATTGCCACTTTGTGAATCCTGTTTAGAAAGGAAAATGACCAAAAAGCCATTCTCGGTCAAAGGAGTGTGTGCAACAGTACCATTTGCATTCGTACATACAGATGTATGCAGATTAATCAAGGTATAAGCTCGAGGAGGTTATGATTATTTCATCACTTTCACTGATGATTACCTGAGATACGGTTATGTTTATTTGATGTGTCATAAGTTTGAAGCTCTTGAGAAATTCAAAGAGTATAGGGCTGAGACAGAAAAGTAATTAGATAGGAACGTAAAGAAACATCAATCTAATCGGGGTGGTGAATTTCTCTCAGGAGATTTCAAATAGTATCTAGTGGAAAATGAGATTGTATCTCAATTAACTGGCCCGGAGACACCACAACAAAATGGGTTAGCTGAAAAGAGAAATAGAACTCTTTTGGATATGGTGAGATATATGTTTAATTATTTGTCATTACCAATCTCTTGAATTATGCTTGACCGGCTCAATTTACCTCTTGAACTTGGTTCCATCTAAAATCAAGTATCAAATAGAATTATAGTCAGTGAAAACCAAGTTTACTGACATGTTAGTATTTGGGATCACCAGCATATGTCAAACCAGTAATCGAATAAAATGGATTCACATTACGAGGTTTCGTTTTGTATCCACAAAGGAACAAGGAAAGGTTTATTTTATAGTCTCAGATAGGAAAGTGATATTGAGCACATTTCACTTCCACTCGAGGGAAGACTATATGAATAACCGAACTTAAGAGATAAGATAAATGTATTTATAATCAGTGATGAGTTGATGCTCGATTTCAACACTGTATAGAACATGAAGAGCAACAACCGAACAGGTTATCCATGACAACCATCACTTTTTTAGAACCTTGTCGTAGCCGTGGGAGGTAGTTACCCGCCAGATACATGTTAACAGGGAGAAACATATAAATCTTGGAATGAACATACAAAATCCCACTAGGGGCCTTAAACCTGACAAACTCTAATATTGCTGAGATGTTGAACTTTTTGGAAAAGAGTTATGAATCGAGAAATGGAATCTATGTATTCTAATAAAACCGTACTTTATAGAGGGCGCAAATAGGGTAAAACTATAGGTGCAATTGGATTCTGAAGAGAAAAAGAAGAGGAGTAGATGGAAGGGTGAAAGCATTTAAAGCATTAATGGTAAAGGTTTTACTTTCGGAAGAGAGGAATCGATTATGAAACCTTTTCGATTACTGTTTAAATCCATTAGGATTATGCTCTCCATTACTGCAATGCTAGACTATGAAATTTGACAAATGGATATCAAGACCGCCTTTCTTAATAGGCATCTTGAAGAAAAGCATCTGCCTGACGAACAAATGGATTAATACGAAAGGCCAAAACACATGGTAGTATATGAAATTTGAAGGTCCGTTTATGGATTAAAGCAAACATCCGGTCATGGAACATCATATTTTGATCAAGCGATTAAATCGTTTGGATTCATTCGAGAATATTAATGAACCGTATGTGTACAGAAAATTGAGGAAAATCTATAACCAATTAACAGATTTATGACGATATTCTCCTAATTGGAAATGATATAGGAGTATTGGTTATAATAAAGAGTTGGTTAGCAAAACAATTTGATATAAAAGACTAGGGAAAGGCAAGTTATATTGTTGGTACCAAATTACCACGAAAACTTTAGTCTCAAGCGGTCTATATCGGCAAGATATTGGCTAGATTTAGCATGGAAAATTTCAAGAATAATATGTTATCATTCAGACATGGAATTACCTTCTCTAAGAATCTATCACCTAAAACATCTTAAAAGATAGAGAAAATTAGACGAGTTCTATATGCAGAAACTGTGGGAAGTCTCATGTATGTCATACTTTGCATTAGACCAGACATCCGTTTTGCGGTAGGAATGGTTAGCAAATATTAATCTAATCTCACAGATCGGCGTTTCGCGATTGAAGATATAATGTATGCTCAAAAGAACTAAAAATTATATACTTATTTATTCTGGTGATGAACTCATTCTAGTGGGTTATATTAATTCTGACTTTATGTCAGATAAGGATTCCAAAAAATTAACTTCCGACTATGTGTTTACATTATGAAGTGGAATTCTTATTTGGAGTGAAACAATCTTATATATGAACTCCCCGGACAACTGTTGAATATGTAGCGTCATCCAAGTCGCAAAAGAAGCTGATGTAGCTCGTAAGTTCCTACACCAGATCTTGAAACATATTTTGTGTACACCCAAGCTTATTTTGTAATAATAGTGAAATGATGGCTCAATCTAAAGAACAGGAACCAAAGAAAGCAAACATGTGAGAGGAAGTATCATACTTATAAGGGATATAATGTAGAGGTCTTTGTGGAGTTACTCAGTTGCGTCCACGATAAAACTTGGCAGATCCTTTTACTAAGGCCATACAAAACCTTTTAACTTGTACTTAGAATCCATGTGCATCGTGAGATGTCAAATATGCTTTGAGAGCTAGTATGGAGATTGTTAGGAAAATATGCAAAACGCATATATTTATTTAATTATAATAAATAATTTTCTCGATTAATAAAATAAATGAGGTATTTATTGAAAGTGCTCTTGGATTGCATTAATATTTTGAGTAAAGTCCATTTAATCATATTATATGTATTTATATGATCACTATTATGGATTCAAGAGAAAATATAAATCTGAAGTTATCTTGAATTAAATAAATTTAGTTCATGATTGATAAATAAAGTTGGCGCTTTATTTAGATATAGGCTAATATAAATTCATTCGAATGATTTATGTCTTAATTATGTATGAATTTATTGATGTAATCATCTACATTGAATAGGATCGCATATGAGATTTAATTAACTTTGTAATAATTGTAAAAACATTAAATCTCATGGCGTTTATTTCTACTTGTAATCTTAATCTTGAGTTAGTTATAATTTCATAATTGTAATTGTTATTCCATTTGAGTTACAAATGGGCATGACACACACTTGTAGTCAAGATTACTCGGTATCTTAGTGGGAGCAATTAAGAGTATTGAAGTTATAGATTAACAATATAGAATTTGTACAACACATCTCTTGCTGGGTTTTCGGCACTTGATCATAGAATTCTCTGTCTAGAATGTGTCAATATATTTGTATGCTGAAAATGATCATTAGAGAAAACCAGTAATTATCAAGGAACAAGATGTACTTAAATTGATTGAACAATTAAGATATCGATTTAATTAACAATGTGGTACAAAGGATTATGCAGTAAAAAAATTAATGTGACATGGGTCGAATTATTATTCGAGAACACTATCCTAGATAGCATACAATTATGGAGGTCAATTCCAATCTTTTAGTGGAATAGATTTGGAATTAGATAATTGTGCTAGTTTAATTACAAGCCTAATTATTGTAGCCACTATTGTGTGTACCCATATAATCCTCGCGTTATCTCATTTAATTGACTTCGCTGCTACTGGATTAATAAGTAAGATAACTAGCTATTTGGGTTAAAAGCCTAAATATATTATTTAGTGGGAGGCTCCATTTAATATGCTTGTGTGTAAGAAGGCCATGTTATTTATTTTTATAAAGAACAAACAAATAATGCCACTTTTGGTTTTATTTTTTTTATTTAAATCAAATTTGATTTAATAGAATTAAAAAATATATAAATATAGGGCCTGGGGTTCTGCGAATAAAAAATATAAAAGGCATTTTTCTACAAAAGAATTGGCGATACATATACATATCAAAGAAAAAGAATATTTTCTCACTTATTTGGAGAGAAATATTTTCTCTTTCTAGTTGCTTTTACTTGGTGATAAAGGCGCCCACACGTCAAATGTAGATCAAACTTGAGTCATAACCTGAACGATCATCGGTGACGGATCGTGATCTAAGAGGAGTGGTGATGACAGATCGTGATCTAAGAGGAGCGGTGATGACAGATCGTGATCTGAGAGCTTATATTACTTTAGCGAAAGAAAAGTCGGAATGTTAAAGTATGATTTTCCAGATTACAGATTCTTATGTATTGTATGAGATCGGTCCTAAAAATTTTTATAATAAAAAAAAAACTGATTTTTTCCCCAACAATAAAAACATTTACATTCAATCTTCAGATCCAGGAATTAATTAATACATGACTTACCAAGATATAGATCACTTCAATCTAAACAGTTACAAATGAGCAAATGAAGTCAGTAACTTTTAACTAATCAGAAATTATTTTGTGGCTATGTTGAGGAACCTTTTTTTCAGATGGCCCATGTAAGATCGAAATAAAGAGGAAGTTGAGCAAGAGCAAAAAGTGTGATTGGCAAGCATGTGGCTGCATAAATTGGATATGTTGCGGACCTCATCTCATTTTTTAAAATAAAGGAATGCCCTGAGCAGAATGAGATCAAAATAGCAGCAATTGATGTGAATAGTGTCGTTAAACCAAGCAAAAACTTTCTTGGCAAAATCATTTTCTTGGTAACAGGAAGTGAGAATTGTAAGGAAAAAAACCAAGGCTATAACAGAGAAGCATAGAGCAATAAGTGATGAGATGCAAATTTATAGGTCCCAGTCAGAATTAGTAGGAAATAACAAGTAAATAATTTGTTCTTCTTAGGGTGAGAACTACCACAATTGCTAATAGCATTGGATAAAAGTTTGATCTCCTTTATTGAGATATTATAGCTTATTTATAGTTTCATACATGACGAACTACTTTGCTTTGTAACCGTGTAAGAAGGCTTAAACAAAGCTAATGAGATAAAGTAGCTAATATCAACTAAACTACTTAGCTATAAATTCGAAGCAAATAACAATCTTAAAGGAAACATCTTTAAACAATAATTCTCCACCAAATTAGTAACAGTTTGACGTGGTAAACCACTTGTTGCATCCTTGAAGAAGTCAGCTCTAATATTCTCATTTAAACGACACACTCTCACTGATGCATGCCTCGCATGATTTATAACTTACATGTGCCCATGCATACTCCTCATACTTGCTGTTTGGTTTAGGTGCTCGCTTGGACCTGCATAGCTCCTTATTATCACTCCCTCCTCGAAGAGAACCCTTTGTCCCTAAGGGTTGGTAAAGGAAACCGTTGACTGATCACTGTTGTATCTTCCTAAGTAGCTTCCTCCAGCGGAAGCTTCTTTGAACGGATCAAACTTTGTTCGATGATGGTACCCCCATGTTTAAGCCAACGAGTGTCCACAACTGAATCAAGTTCTAACTCTATCACACCTTCATTATCAATTGGAGGCAATTCGGTGCTACTCTTGGGCAAGTCACCTATAGCTTTTTTTAGCAAAGATACATGGAAGATGGGATGAATCCGAGCCCCTTCCGGTAACTGAAGTTTGTAGGCGACAAGACTAATTTTCTGGAGGACTTGATACGACACAAAGAATTTACTGGCCAGCTTATGGTGTGCACGTTTGAAGACCGATGATTGCCTGTATGGATACAGCTTTAAATACACCATATCACCCTCTTGGAATTCAACTTCTCTCCAATTCTTGTCAACCGTTTGTTTCATTCTATTAGTTGCAGCCGCCAGATTTATTTTTAATTGAATCAATAATTCATCACGAGTCTTCCATGCTTGGTCGACTTCATGAACCGGTGAAGACCCGATTGGATACATGGGGGCCAGGAGGAGGTGGCCGGCCATATAAAGCTTGGAAGGGAGTTATTCCGGTTGAAATATGAAAGGTCGTATTATACCAAAATTCTGCCCATGGTAAATACAAATTCTACTTTCGCGGCCATTGATGAACAAAGCTCTGGTCTTGTTACAGCTTAACGATCTCCGGATTTGTCCATCCGTTTGGGGTGATAAATTTGAACTCATTTTCAATTTGGTTTCGACATTGTAAAATTTACTAATGAATATGGGATCACGATCACTTACAATTGTTTTAGGCATGCCGTGACTTTACAACTCCTTGACAAATTTTTTGACCGATTTTGCTATAAGCGGGTGAGATAAGGACATGAAGTGTGCATACTTATGAGCACATCAACTACCACTAATATAAATATCTAAGCCTTGTGAATTGGAGTCCTTCAATGAAATCTAAGTGATGTCCTCTCGTACTTGGTAATTTGAAGAAGTCCATTGGTTGAAGTGTTTCAATTTTAGTCTTTTAGCGTTTTACATTCTTGACATACTCTGGCAGAGTGAAACATTGAGGCCAATAAAATTAGCGAAGTGTTTTAAGTCTGAAGAACTCCCAAGTGTCCTCCGTCTTGGTGTGTAGGCCTCGAATAATAATAACTCTAAGTAATTCCGTGGAATTACCACCGCTAAAAATATCAATCCATTGCATGATGTGTAAGAACATAGGTTGAGTTAGTACTTGTGTAATTTATCATATAATCATCCATAGTCGATTTTAATCTCCCCGTAATGCTACTGCAGGTCTGAAATAGATGGTTAATAGTTGGACCATCCGTCATGTCGTAATGACGAAGGGCATCTGCGTGACATTTTCTTTCTTTGGGGCGATCAAATTTTGAAGTCGTATCCAATTAATTTAATCATCCATTGTTTACCGTTCTTATTTTACTCGAGATAATTTAAACTACAACGACCGTCAGATCAAGAATCGATGCTTTCGATAAATGGGGTCTTCGCATTCACTTCTACACCTGCATTACATTTCAGCCATCGTCGATTGGCCTTTTTGAGACACCGGCTAAACTCAAAGGCTATGTGCTTTCCTTTTTGCTGTAATCTTTTTGCCCCAATCTCATGGCATATTTCTATGATAAAAATATCATTAAAATTTGGCATGGAAAGGACCGGTGTCTTAGTCATGGCTTGCTTGAGTTTTACAAAGGCTTATTCAGCATCCTTGTTCCAGCCGAATTGCCCTTTCTTAAGGAGGTTGGTTAGAGGCCTTGCTAATAAGTCGTAGTTGTTGGTTGATTTATATAATCAATTATTATCAATGCCAATGTGCAAGTATACACAACAAGTAATAAAGTGATGAGTGTTCTCCCACGAGGGATTGATGTTCTCGAAATCTAAAAGCAATCCTGATAATGCAAGTCATTGAAAAAGAAACAACAATTTGCCAAATAATTTTATGGATTACTAATAATTGCGAGAAATGGAAATAAAACAATCGTAATAAAATAAACTAAAGTTAAATGTGTCTAATATTCAATTGAGAATATAGTAGTTGAATGATCAGCTCTCATAGGGTTATTTGATTCTTAGAATTCGCAGTTATTATAATAAGTCTTTGACGTTAAGTAGAACAAATACGCATCCATTTATGTAGCGCATGTTAAATCTCGTACTTAAATCTCTATGACGGGTTGCTCGTAAATTTAAGGTAGGCTTTATGATCTTTAATCTCTCATCTACTGAGGTGAACACTATGTCTGGATATCATGAAACTTAATTTCAAGTATCATACTTATAGGGATTTAAGTTAACTTTAATCCGAAACTGATTTAAACAAGTAATACTCAATAATATCCATTAGACATTGCCCTTTTCTTGCTCTATCTTAATGGCTATTAAATGGGTGGTCAAGAAATATGATTATATTCATAAAACTATTAGAGTATAATGCTACATTATCACTAACCATATAAAGCGCACAATCGAGAACCCGTTGGATTAATTGTCCACTTTCGACTACAAAGTAAATTCAATTCGTAATACGAATGAAAATAAACATAAATATATTGATCACCGATACATCCAATCAATTAAAGGAAGAAAGATAATATGAGTTGAGCACGATGAAAGACTAATGATCCTCGTGATTCTTGATGATCTTGAACAACGCTCCTTAATCTTGATCTTAACTTGCGCCTTTGTAATTGTTTTTGGATGATAATTCCTTCCAGCCCGCTACTACATATGGTACCTCCTTTTATATATTGCAAATTAGGTTAAAGCCAAGCCATGGCGTGCATGTGTTTAAATTAGGAAACATCAGATGGTGATTTAATTCTTGACACACTATAGTTTCTCCGTTGCTCCAGAGATTCTTGCGCTCTTCTAACATCCATGACATTTGTATTATTTCGATTGTGCTTTTCTTCTTTTGTGGCCATCTTATTACTCTTTCTCAATGTCTCCCATCCTTTCATGAATTTAAAACCTCAAATTAAATTTTTTTTAGCACAAATTACTATGATTGAAATAAAACTTGTTAAGACTCAAAAATGAATTTTTTATGCAAAGGTCACCAATAATCAAAACGCATTATTTGCTTCAAATGACCTTTATTGAGTCTAGAATGGATGTAATAACTCTCATTTCCTAGAGTTATCACACCCCTGACTTAAACTATTGCTTGTCCTCGGTAATGACGCATACTAACATTTCCATTGAAGAAACATGGACGATTTTAATCTTATCGACTTTGCAGATTAACTTGCAGGATCATATTCTCGATCATGCGTGATGACCTTGGTAATTTGGTCTAGACTTAAGCCTTCTGTCCCAAAGTGTATTGTGCTTTTGATTGAATCTGAGATATGCTATAAGCATCGGATTATATAAATTTGACAGAGAATCTTCGTTTCATCGAATGGGGTGTCGTCACTTTCACGTACTAGTGATTATTTTAGGATTGACAAACTAGGGAATATTTAACCTCTTCACTGTAACATTTATCTTTCATGTAAATGTCAATCAATTGTAATGATGACACTCAATTACTCGAAGCAATGTTAGAGTTTCTTTAATGATGGTGTAATGTAATCTTATCTAGAAGTATCTTTTACTCGAAGGTAAACATGGGCTGTGAGCAGAACTGGCTCGATACCTTGAGGGAGGATTTCTTAACTTTTATTTTATTTTATTTTATATATATATTTTTAAGAACATCACTACCATGCTCATTACACTTTAGATTGCCTTTGAATACTGCGTATAGGAATTTTTCGGATCAGTTTTCGACGAGCATTGAGCAGATTGTATTTAATGATATCCACGATTATTTACTTGCTTCTTCCCCCCCGAAACTTGAGATCTTTTCTCTCGCTTTTGGCTTTGCATCTCATCTGATTCAAAAATCAAGTGTCGGGAATTTCACTTTCATAATATCTCTACTTATCGTATATATATTAGAATAACCTCATTTATCTTCAAACTTGCAATCCATACAAATATTAGATAATGAAACAAAAAACATACCTACATGCATGCAAACATAAGCATGTATGTATTTGGAACACAAACCCCAAACTTGAGAGGTGTTGTGTCTCATGACAAGCATATGAACAATTTTTTGAATAAGAAAAAATAGTGAGATAAAAGTACTCACTTGGTGGGGATTACATATGCGGTTGCCATCGGAACTTAGATACTGTACTGTTATCACTTTGGTGAAGCTTTTGGGGAGGTGGTTGGCAATGTCTTTGTCTTTTTCTTTGAGGGTGAGAAGGAGTTGTGGGGATTCTTTATGTGATACTGAACATCTTGCTTTTAGTTTCTTTGGATGGTCTTGGTGATGCTGGGTGAAATTTGGTAGGAGTTTCTTTGTGGAGACTTTTAGTCGATCGTCAATTTGCAGCCCTCATTTGTGATGGCAGCAATTACTTCAAGTAGTTGCTTAGCTTGCTCAAATGTAGGCATAACTTCTGGTTCTTTGCGGCCTGACGGATCGACATCATTTACTCATCTACGTCTTTGGAGGTGCCATTTTACTTTACCTTGTAGTTCCTTTGCCTACAAAGACTGGAATAGAAGGTTCCATGTCAAGGTCTTCATCCTCCTCTTCTTGAATAAGATGTTGTTTCCTAGTTTTGGACTGGGTTGGGATGGGTTCACTCGCGTTCTTCTTTCTGAATTATCCTCTCGAGGGTGACTATCGATCTCGATTGATTAGTCATCATGAATGGATGGTTCGTCTTGAATCAAACTCCATTGGTGGATTCAGGTTCGATTTACTCTTGGTTCATCTGAAGCGATGGCTTCTTCTTCTTGAGCTATGTGTCTGTTATCAAAGTATTATTCTTTGGAGTAGGGAAGCGGGGAAAGTTAGATGATTGTGTTTCATGTACCAAATTGGTGAGTTGCCATCCGGTCTTTGTAGATAGCTCTAAAACCCGACCATTTTCCAGTTGAGCTTCATTGGTGGATCTAATCTTGAGTGCACGGATGGTGCATTACAAGCGAAGTTCGTCGTGCTCATTCGACAAGCGGTTCGATGGTTGTTCAGCGCTCTCTGTGACTCTTTTCGATTATGCGTCTTGTAAAAAGTAATTTCTTGACATGCCCATTGGCGGCTTGAACTGAACACAGCTACAAATCTGGTCTGAAGTGAAGGAAATAGCAAAGCTGATTAAATTGAGTTTTTGGTACGCTCTCGGATTTCTTTTGCAATGATCTTGCCGCGTCTATGGAAACCTCTAACAAGTACATATAAAAACCAATCTCTTGTGAAAACGTAGTAGTGTGAGTGGTGGGCATAGGATTTCAAAATTTCACCCAGCACTTATGATAGGTTTGAGTCATCACATTAACTACATATCGCCATTAACTTCGATGGTAAGAGTTGTAAAAATGGTGGTCATTTTGGGGTTAACTTATCACATGATTTAGCGTACTATGATAATTTCAGCGTAAGTTATAAAAAGCATTGATAACACGAATTAATGGAGCAGTGTATTTCTTACCCGGATGTTGTCTTGATCGGGGCTTACCAATTGGCATAAATTCTTTTACCACCGTGCCCGATCTGAGTTCGAGGTGTTTGCAAAACTCTGCCATCCTGGCTTTCTATATGAATTATTTTCACGATTCTGTGAGTTAGTCAGAAGTTAAAACCTTTTCTTCAGGAATCTACGGCTCTATCAATTCTTCGTATTTTTCTTGGCGTGGTAACTTTCTGGGCAAGTGATGGATCTTTGAGGCGGTTGCTTTGTTTTCTTATATGTGACATTCTTTATGCGATAACAAATTTAGGCTATTGTTCACGAGTAAAAAGAAGAAAGGTTAAAATTAAGAGTTTGACTTACGAAGGAGATGGGGAATAGTGGGCGTGAACCACAATGACTCGCTTTTTATAATGGCTTTAATTTGAAGAATAACAACGGTGATTTAGAGATAATTGAGGGAATAAAATATTTGAATTAAATGTGCATATCCCAAAATTATCGGTCATTGAAATTAAAGCTTTAATTTGGGAATTTGTTCCATGATTTCTATCCATATCCGAGGTGTCCATCTGAGATGATTTCATCTCCGGTAAATGAACTACAGCCTTTAATTTCTTTATGTGGGAAAATTAATTCTTTGCTTCGTTTGCTTGTTCGACATGGATACAAACTCCGTATATCAGCGTCGACCGTGGTTTGCCTACTGAATTCTACCAGCATACTTGCTTGTCGATATGAAATTCAATTGTCACTTGGCTAAAATTAAGTCTAAATTATTAAAATAAAATAGATTAAATGTCGAAAGAAGAATGCAATAATGTAAAAGGATAAAAATAAATGGTTAACATGGCATATGAGATAAAATAAAATGGTAAAGGAAGAGTCTATAAAACCAAAAGATATCAAATTGGTTTGAAGTGGTACATCTCGATAAATTTGCCTCAATGGCGCTTGATTTAAGGTCGCTTGACGACCTTACGTCTTTTACTCATAGCTTGGTTCTTGAAGGAGTAACACCTCCTTGGAATCCTCTGCTGCTGGATGTATGTAATGCTTAACCCTGTGCCCATTAACCTTGAATTCGTGACTTTGTTTGTTCATCCCAAAAAGATCAATAGCTCCGTGAGGGTAAGATTTTATGACAAGCGGACCATCGTGACTTGAGCTTTCCGAAACAATCTGTATTGTTGTGGAGCAACACTAGTTGACGGGGTGAGCGCTGTTGAATATGCTTGTCATGCAGGTGTTTTTCTCTCTTTATAAATTCTTGCATTTTCATATGTAAATAGCCTTAATTAAACTCTTGAAAGTTGAAGCTTTTTGTTCTGCGGCATCATGTCCAATTTAGTTTCTTGATTGCCCATTGTGCTTTATCTTTCCACAACTCTGGGGAAAATACAAGCCTTGCCATAAATAATTCGGTGAGACATCTTAGAGTGGGGTTTTGTATGTTGTTCTGGCGTAAAGAATCATGCGAATGTAAAGATCCTTCCTTGTTGGGTTCTTTTTCTAAGATCTTTTTAATTTCTCTGTTGGACACTTCAGCCTGACCATTGGATTGTGGGTGATATGCTGTTGCTATCTTGTGTCTGACTCCATATTTCATCATTCTTTGCGGCAAAGATTTTGTTATAAAAATGTCTTTCATCGTAATAATTGCTTTAGGAGTGCCAAACATGGAGAAGACATTTTTTTGAAGAAAAGTCACCACGGTTTTATCATCATTGGTAGGTAATGTTGTAGCTTCCACCCACTTGGAGACATAATCTACAACAACAAGGATATATAAGTTCCCAAATGATGGGGGAAAAGGTCCCATGATATCTATTCACCAAACATCAAAAACTTCCACTTCGGTATGTTGGTCGATGGCATCTCATGTCTACTGGTTATATTCATCTTTGACACATGTCCGCTGACATTTAACAAATTCATAAGCATCTTTAAAAATAGTGGGCCAATAATAACTTTGATTGCATAAGCTGTTCCTATGACCAAAATGTCCTCCATATGCTTTCTGACATGACATGACTCCGTTATATGAGGTATTTCTTCTCTTCTTATTTACTTGATCTGGCGTAACTTATATAAATGTGGGTCGTCCATTTGGTAACTTAACATCATGAAGAAATTTCTTTTTCTCTTGAAACTTCAGCTCAGGTGGTAGTAACCCACTTACTAGATAATTAGCAAAGTCTGCATACCATGGAGATTCTAGCTGCAAATTTGTGCTATGCTACTAACATTGTTCATCGGGAAAGTTTCGGTGATGCCATCAATGTACTAGTATGCGCAAGTGACAAGTGGTGCAGGCTTGATTAGATCCCTACATCTTTAATTTCCAGATCAAATTCTTGAAGTAATAAGATCCATCTGATTAGTCTTGGTTTGGCATCCTTTTTTTAAATTAAATATTTGATGGCTACGTAGTGCATGTAGCGATTCTTGTAGTACTGTCGAATGCTACGAATTTGTCAAAAGTAAAAACTACTGCCAGCAACTCTTTCTCTGTAGTGGTGTAATTGATCTGAGTTGGAGTGAAAGTTTTGCTTGCATGTATATGGAATGAACCTTATCCTTTCTTTGCCTAATATTGCTCCATAGAATGATCACTTGCATCGCATCAATTGAATGGTAAATTCGATATGGAGATATAGCTCGGAAGCGCGTTGATCGAGGCTTTCTTTAATTCTCCAAATGCTTGAAGGCATTCTTTGTCAAAGTGAAATGGTTTGTCATGCTCGATGAATATAGAGGCTGCTTTGGAAAAATCATAATGAATCTTACGTAGAATCGACATGACAGGAAAACTCTAATACCTTTTCTGAAGTTGGGGGTGGCGGTTTATCTATTACGCTTCATCTTGGCTTTATCTACCTCAATACCATCCTTGGATATCTTGTGACTAACTATTCCTTCTTGCACCATGAAATGGCACTTACCGATTGAGTATTAAGTTGGTCATCTCGCATCTTTTAAGAAACTTCTTGAGTTGTGTAAACAATTACCGTATGTTTATAAGCGAAAATCATCCGTGAAAATTTCAAAGTCATTACACCGTATCGGAAAATATAGACATCATGCATCTAGAAGCGTTCTTTGGAGCATTGCATAGTCAAATGGCATTCTTACAAGGCAAATGTTCCATGGGACAAGTAAATATAATCTTCTCTTGATCATACGATGCTATAGCAATCGGTTATAGCTTTGAATACCGTAAAAGCAGTGGTATTATTTTCTACCAAGTAAGTTTGTCCGTCGATCTATAAATGGAAGTAGGAATGGTCTTTCCTTGTGCTTTGTTGAGCTTCGCATAATCGTACACTCTAGTAAGTCATTTGTTCTTGTAGGAATAAGTTATTCTTCGTTAGCCATTCTTCATTATCCTCCTCTTTTTTGGTAGAGCTTACCGTGAAGCTACGATATTGGGTATATGATTCGCTCCCAACCATTTGATGATTTCCTTTTCCTATTTCTTTCATAATAGGATTGGGTCTTATGCTCCGAATTCTTTGGAGCAGGTCTTAATAGGATCTTATGCATACATATTGATGGGCTGATACCCTTTATATCTGCCATGGTCCATCCAATTGCTCTTCTGTATTTTCCCAGCAAATCTACTAGGCTTTGTTCTTGACCTGCATCCAAAGTAGAAGAAATGATTACAAGTGTTGTTTTTTGACCAAGATAAAGCATACTTTTAAATGTGAAGGTAACAATTTTAATTAATGGGGGGTGATTCATAGATGGTAAAGTTATTTTACTTCCACTTTGAAAGATTCGGTGTTGATAACCTGTTATTGCTATTAGATTGTTGTTTGTCCATCCCATCTTGAATTCTTGTAACATCTTCTCTTGACCTCACAAAAGGTGGTGACTTTGTTAAGTACATTCTGCTATCCATTACATGCCTTTCTGAAGATCCATTACACTTAGGAAATTGCAATCTTATTTCATCGGGGTTTCTCATAGCCTCTAATACATTAAATGTGACTTCGATCATTCGCTCATGGTCATCGTTTCGCACATCTATCAGTCTTTCTGATTCTTTGAAAAGGTCATCAAGTATAATGGTACCTCTTTTCGACGAAATCGGTGATAGAAATCCTGGAAAATGAATTTGTCAACCTTTAGTACATCCTCTATCTTTCCTTGGGGATATGCATGAGATCTTGGCAGAGTGGCAGGTTGTTGTGCACTCCCTCTCGGATAATGGCATCGAAGTTAATACTAGCGCCCAAATCAAAAGTGCTCACATACTATTACTATAGAGCATGGTATTATAAAACTCCACGGATCTTTCAATTTTGCCGAATTTTACTCAAGCATATGGCGCTTTCACGTGTTAGAACAGCAGTTTGAATTCTCTGACCTTTTTTCGTGCAAGATATCTTTTAGAAATTTCACGTAATTTGGCATTAGCTAAAAGCTTCCACAAAGGTATGTTTATGCTTGACTTCGAAATTGTTGAACTGTTTGTCTTGTTTTTGCTTCTGGAACTTTTGAGGGAAGGGTGGTGGATGTCTAAATTGCTGGTTAGATTCAGGAGGTACCAAACTCTTTGTTTAAGTTAGTGCGGTTGTGAATCTTGGTGTTATAACTTCTTTTTAATGAATTTGGTTGAATTTCTTTTCTGCGATTCTTTGTAGCAGTCCCTTCGATGTCTTGATGGGGAGTCTCTTTGTAACATACTTCCTTTTGAGTTAGGTTTTGAGCTTGCATTCCATCCGTTTCTTGGTCACTCAGGGATATCAACATGCTTTCCAGGATCTCGAGGTAATCAACTGCGTTGCTTCTCTCTCTAGGATCTTCGTGTTGCTAGGTAGCTTCCTTGAGTTCTGCTTTGCATTCTTGTAGCTAATTGTCCATTTGGTTCTCAAGGTTTCTGGACACTTGACTCTGCATTAGCTTCATTCTTTGCAATGTACTCGCGATTAATACTTTGATGAAGTGATTGGATCACGACTTATATGTTTTTCCGCTTTGTTGATGAACACCGGTGGTTGTGGTTGTGTGTTTACTTAGTCCGTTCAATCTTGGAGCATTTGATTCGATTGCTCCATGAGAAATTTGGGTGTTGTTTCCGGGTTGTAAGTATTTGAATATGGGTTGTTACGAGGTTGTCGATTGAAGTTACCGCATAATTCTTGAAATTTGGATTTTAGGACAATTATCAAAATCATGTTTTTCACCATGAACCTGAGAAAGTTCGAACTTGCTTTGTTGTTGGAAGCATTTGTATCATGGCTTTTTACCATGTTAGTCAATGAAGTTACTTGGTGATAAAGTAATTGCATCGATGCTATGTACCGTCTTGATCGTCTTCTTCTTTGGTGAAGGCCACCGGTAATTATTATTGGCAATTCTCGAAAATTTCATAAGCTTCGATTATGATTTGGATATGAGCTCCGTTCTTTGAAGCATCCACCATTAACCTTGTACTCGGATTGACCCATTTGTAGAAAGTTTCGATTGAGGAATACCATGATGAGGACACCTTCTGAGCAAGTCTTTGAACATTTCCCATGCCTCGTACAAACTCTCATCTTCTAGTTGATTGAAGGAGGTAATCTCATTTCGTAATTTTGCATTCTTTGTCGGTAGAAAATATTTCATTAGGAATTTATCAGCCAATTCATTCCATATAGTGATGGAATCAGATGGTAATGAATTTAACCATGCCCTTGCTCGATCTCTTAAGGAATAAGGAAAGAGCCTTAGCCTTAAGGCATCTTGCGTTGCTCCAGCAATCTTGAAAGCATCACTTACTTCCAAGAACAATTTAAGATGGAGATGAGGATCTTCATTTGGATCCAATTGCTTATTTATTTAACATTTGAAACATCATTGGTTTTAACTCAAAGTTGGCAGCATCTACTTCAGGTCTGATGATGCCAGGATGGACAACTTGAGGAGTTAGTACAACATAGTCTCTTATAGCTCTGTCTATCGACCATGTAAATAATATTCTTTGCTGGTACATCTCCGTTAGCATGTTCATTATGCTGTTCTTGAATGTTGGCTGGTTGTAAAGGCCCGTGAGGGTTCAAATTTCCCTCATCTTGCAAATTATTCTTGTCTGAAACAGTCTTTGAATTTCTTTGTTCTCTTCGCAATCTCCTGATAGTCCTTTCAATCTCAGGATCGAATTGGAATACCACCGATCTGTCCTTGCGCATGCACGTACTAGTCTGCCAATCAATAGAATGAATCAAGTTTAGTTCAGTGCTATCACGATTTACTTCACACTTCAAAAATAAACAATCGAATCCCGCGGCCAAAAACTTGTTTGTTGATTTATATAATCAATTATTATCAATGCCAATGTGCAAGTATACCTGACAAGTAATAAAGTGATGTGTTGAAGATCGATACACGAGTTGATGTTACTGAAATCTAAACCAATCACAATAATGCAAGTCGGTAACTAAACGAAACAACAATTGCCAAATAATTTTATCGTAACTAATAATTGCGAGAGAATGGAAATAAACACTACCGTAATAAAATAAACTAAGTTAAATGTGTCTAATATTCAATTGAGAATATAGTAGTTGAATGATCAAACTCTTCTAATGGGGTGACTGTTGATTACCGAAATAGCACCAGAACAAATCTGCATCCGCAGCTATCGCGTGTTGGAAATCTCATACCCTTAAATCTACTAACAATGATCAGTTGCTCATAAATTTAAGGTATGGCTTTATGATCTTTAATCTCTCTACCCTACAAGGTGAACACCTATGTCTAGGATATCACAAAACTTAATTTCAAGTATCGCCCTTATGGGATTTAAGTTAACATAATCCAGGAAACTCGATTTAAGAACAAGTAATACTCTAATAATATCCACTAAGACATGTCATTTTGCTGCTCTATCTTAACTGAAACTATTAAATGGGTGGTCAACAAAAATAACAGTTATGTTTATAAAAACTATTAGAGTATAATGCTACAGCATTATCATAACCACATATAAGAACAATCAAGAACCCATTAGATTAATTGTCACTCAACTACAAGTAAATTCAGTTCATATTCTGAATAAGAAAAGTAAACATAAATATACGGATCACAGAATACATCCAATCAATTAAAGGAAGAAAGATAATATGAGTTGAGCACGATGAAAAACTAATGATCCTCCTCGGTTCTTCAATGATGCCGAACAACACTCCTTAATCTTGCTCTTCTTATTCTTCTTGCCTTTGTAATTGTTTTTGGATGATAATTCCTTCCGCCCCTTTCTATGTGGTACATGCCTCCTTTATATATTGCAAATTAGGTTAAAGCCAAAGCCCATGAGCGTGCATGTGTTTAAATTAGGAAACATGAAGATCGTGATTTAATTGCTGACCCGCGCCTATATTTTCTCCCGCGTTGCTCCCAGATTCTTTGCCTAACATCTAACAACTGTATTATTTCGATTAGGCTTTTCTTCTTTTTATGGCCATCTTTTTCCTCCTCTTTCTCATCTAATGTCTCCACATCCTTTCATGAATTTAAAACCTACAAATTAAAACCTGTTTTTAGCACAAATTACTATGATTCAAGCAAAACTTGTTAAGACTCAACTAAAATGAATGTTTATGCAAAAGATCACCAAAATGTAATCAAAACACATTATTTGCTTTCTAAATGACATTTATTCAAGTCTAGAATGGATGTAATAACTCTCATTTCCTAGAGTTATCAGTAGCCTCATACGAACTTGCGGTAATATCCCGTTAAGCCCAAAAATCCCCTCAACTCTAAAATATTTTGTGGTTGTGGCCATGATACCATTGCTGCAATTTTCTTTTCGTCCACTTTCACACCGTGACAAGTGACGATGTGCCCCAAGTATTCTAGCTCCTGTTGGCCGAAATTGCATTTGCTGCCTTTGACAAAAAACTATTGTTGCTTGAGGATCTCTAACATTTGTCTAACATGTTTAAGATGACAACTCCAAGTGGGGCTATATATTAACATATCATCAAAGAGAACAAGTATAAATTTCCTAAGATGAGGTCTGAAAATTGCATTCATTATAGCCTGAAAAGTGGAGGGTGCGTTGCATAATCCGAACGACATCAACAAATATTCATAATTGCCATTGTGTGTGCGGAAGGCCGTTTTATGAATATCTGATGGATGTACCCATACCTGGTGATACCCGGCCCTGAGGTCAAGTTTGGTGAAGTAAGCAGCTCCGTGTAATTCGTCTAACATATCTTTAACCGTGGGAATTGGAAATCTGTCTTTCACCGTTACTTCGTTGAGTAATCGGTAATCGGTGCAAAACCTCCAAGTGCCAATTTTTTTTTTTTAACAAGCAATACCGTTGAGAAAATGGATTGGTGCTTGGCCGAATAAGCCCAGAATTCAACATCTCATGTACTTGTTTTTCAATCTCGACCTTTTGAAAATAAGCTTATTGGTACGGTCTTACATTGATTGGTTCTGCCCCTTCTTTAAGTGTGATGCGGTGGTCAATTTCTCGCGTTGGTGGCAGTTGCTTGGGTTCTTAAAATAATTTGGCATATTCCTCCAACAAGTTTTGCATACTGGCCGGCGCTACATTGAAGGGATATTCCTTGTTTATTTAAAGGCATATTGTGAAGACAGAATGCCCTTGCCTCATCTCCTTCGTGAGATCGGTCAAGGAAGTGGCTTGAATTGTTTGTGGTCCCATCCCTTTCAGCCGTCATCTTTCATTGTTCCACTTGAAATCCATTGTTCAGGTTTTCCAATTGCAAACAACCGATCCCAAATTTTCAATCCATTGTTCAGTTTACCGTCAATCAATACCACAATTTCGTATGGCCCGATTTTAGCCATCACTCGCATAGTTTGTGGATCAGCCCAACCTAGAATTAATTTTCTGTAAGGGTGGTTTTATTGTGGTGGAAATGATTTGGAATATTCTAAAATTTAAATTAGAATCGCGGGAATAAATTAAGGTGAAATCTATTGAAATAAAGCACTTGGGTATCTGGATCTGCATCAACATGCACTATAGGCTAATATTCCCTATTAATACCAATTAAATCATGAGGGGGGTTTCCACTCCTCATAAACCACACTCTAATCAATATGATGGTAAGGGCTTATCGTGCCAAATAGTAATAACCTTGTACTAGGGAGCCGGTTAAACCAGTGCGGTATCTAGACAAGAATATTACTATTTGTCGACGAAAAATCAAAACATCCACCTTAATTAGAGGGGAAGATAAAGTAAATTTACCAAATAAAGCCCATCGCACATGTTGAGATTTCACCTTCAACCCAAGCTTGAAAGAAAATTAGCTACTCGTAATTGAACTAAGGGTAAAATGAAAATTTATTAAAATACGTAGAAAATACAAAATGGAGAAAGAATTACAAAAAATAGAGCTAAAAATGAATTCAGGGATGCCAAATTAAGAGGGAGCCCATTTTTTATAGATACACTGAGTAAATCATGGCCATCTGATTAAAAACATTTTAGACGCTCAGGATTACGCCACGTCATCAGTCAACAGTACGTTATTTGACCACGCGGTTTGAATAGTGACACGATTTGACCACGCGATTTGAACAGTCGGGCAACTTGAATAGTGACGCAGTTTGGTTGTAAATAATCCTGCGTATATGTATATACCGTACACGCAATTTTTGGTCCACTAACATGCTGCCACGTCACCGATCAATAGTGCATAAGAATTTTAGTCCAATGGAATCGTGACACCTTATCAGTCAATGCCACGTCATCGTTCCGTATGTGTGAACAGTGTCGTGAACAGTGACATGGACAGTACCATACATGTGAATAGTACCGTACATGTGAACAATTTCATTTTTCCTTTTATTGAACTCGCAAGTGCACGAATTTATTATAGAATAGATTAATGGTGACGAGTGTCGATCCCACAAGGAGGTGGATTTTAATTATGTGTAGAATTAATTTTCTGTAAGGGTGGTTGGATTTGTGGTGGAAATGATTTGGAATATTCTAAAATTTAAATTAGAATCTCGGGAATAAATTAAGGCGAAATCTATTGAAATAATGCACTTGGGTATCTGGATCTGCATCAACATGCATTATGGGCTAAATATTCCTTATTAATACCAATTAAATCATGAGGGGGGTTTCCACTCCTCATAAACCACACTCTAATCAATATGGTGGTAATGGCTTATCGTGCCAAATAGTAATAACCTTGTACTAGGAAGCCGGTTAAACCAGTACGGTATCTAAACAAGAATATTATTATCTGTCGACGAAAAGTCAAAATATCTACCTTAATTAGAGGGGAAGAGAAAGTAAATTTACCAAATAAAGCCCATGACACATGTTGAGATTTCACCTTCAACTCAAGTTTGAAAGAAAATTAGCTACTCATAATTGAACTAAGGGTAAAATGAAAATTTATTAAAATACGTAGAAAATACAAGATGGAGAAAGAATTATAGAAAATGGAGCTAAAAAATGAATTAAGGGATGCCAAATTAGGGGGGGAGCCCCCTTTTTATAGATACACTGAGTAAATCGTGGCCATCGGATTAAAACTATTTTGACGGGATTAAATCGCGTCATTAATCAACGATCTGATTTGACCATGGTTTGAATAATTAGCGGTTTGATCACATGATTTGAACAGTCAGGCGGCTTGAATAGTGACGCAGTTTGGTTGTAAATAATCCCGTGTATATGCATGTACCGCATGCGCGATTTTTGGTCTACTAACATGCTGCCACATCACCGATCAACAGTGCATAAGAATTTTAGTCCAATAGAATCGTGACACCTCATCAGTCAATGCCACGTCATCGTTCATGTAATGTCGCGAATATATGAAACGATCTACATGTGAATAGTACTGTACATGTGAACAATGTCATTTTTCCTTTTATGCTCCTCCTAAGGTTTTCGACTGTCCTGAGTTCAAAAGTGATGTCTATTTTGCTGTCTGATCTCTCGTTCATTATGAAATGACCATGATGCCCTTAAAATACATAAAATACTTAATTAAAATAAAACACACATAATTAAATCGTAAGAGGCTTAAATACATAAAAGTAAGGGTGTTAGTAAGACTTAAAATATAAAATGACGATTTTCTTCTTTATAAATATACATTTTCTAACACTCAACAGAGCACATAAATGTTTTTTAATTGTCTACTTGAAGATGTTTCCATTAGAATAATCTTCAAAAACAAGTTGTGATTGGTTCGAAAAAGAGCTTATATTTAAATATCTTAGTGACAGACAAAATGAGAAACAACTGTAAATGGGTTTGTGCATTTGTCAGATGACGCGTAAAGCTCTAAAATATAAGTGTGCAACCCAAGAGGGGGGTGAATTGGTATTTTAAAAATTATCCTAGCAATTCCACACAACAAACAATCTAACTTCTTAA
Source organism: Citrus cavaleriei (assembly GCA_030448925.1). Classification (NCBI taxonomy): domain Eukaryota; kingdom Viridiplantae; phylum Streptophyta; class Magnoliopsida; order Sapindales; family Rutaceae; genus Citrus; species Citrus cavaleriei. The sequence continues at coordinate 249,333 of JAUJEN010000406.1, forward strand.
TAAAAATGAAAGCAATAAGTTCAATTAAAGCACAATAACAAATGAGTAAGGGAGAAAAGAAACAAACACACAAATTTTTACGTGGTTCGGCAATCTCCGCTTACGTCCACGCCTCCAAACGATCCAAACTTGAGAATTTCACTATCCGAGCCTTTCCAAGGCTTCAACCGTTTACAATTGACTTCAAGGTGTCAATGGACATTTACAACAAAGAGATTATCTCTCAATCTCTTCACTCAAGTGTCTCACACACTCAAACACTTACAATTAAGATAAAAAAATGAAAGTTACAACAAAACTCACTCAAATAGTAGATATTCAAAAATGAAGATCAAGAGATGATTCAATGTGTTTTGTGATTTGCAAATTGAAAGCTCAAGATATCTTTCTTGGAGAGCTTGAAAATGAGTTGGATTTGAGTTTATATAGTTTGAGCTCAAAAAAATTATGCACATTTGTTCATAACTTTATGGATATCCAGTTAATGTTACATACCACAATTTGAATTTAACATCCTAGAAATCCGACAGTTTAAGTTAAAACATTCGTCGAATCCACCATTTTTCAGGATCCGGATAATGAATGCTGAATTATGTTTTAAAATTATAGTTTGACCCCAAAATTTTATAAAACTGTGTTATAGCCCAAAACGTTATAAAACTTTTCAAATAGGTCCAATTTCCGAATTTGTAAATATTACTTTATTAATCCTAAAAATTTCTGAAATTAAGATATGACCCAAAATATGTGAAATTATAGAATGACCCAAAACATTTAAAGATTTTCAAATAGGTCCAAATCCGAAATTCAAAACAATATCAAAGGTTTTTAAATACTTTCATTTTAGTCCAAAACACTTTGATTCCATAACATCATTTTCTTATTATAAAAACACAATTCATAAATCTTTGTTTAATCAATACATGTGGTTTGTTATCATCAAAATCAATATTTATAGCCATATAGGCTAACAAGCTCATGTCTCAATAATTCAAAAGCAAACATTAAAAGTGAAAAGAAAAAAAAAAGAAACAAATAGTGACTAAATACAAAATCACACCACTAAACGCAATAATGCAATTGATAAAATAATAGCAAAAGAAAATGATATTTACTAGTAGTTGTGATTGTAGTTCACATCTTCCTTTGGTTTTACGTCCAGTAACGGCTTGAACGCCCTCCATGGATTGAGGATAGGCTTCCCATCCAATTTTCTTATAAACTGGCAAACATGGTCTTTTGAGTCATATTCCCAAAACTAAACTGTGCACTTTCTTTTTAGAATAGTCTCCATAACTTGTGTATCTCATATTGCATATGTTCGCTTCAGTGCGTCTCAAGAGATCGTAAGATATCATCCAATGATTCTTTACTCAAGCCATCTTTAACAAATTTAATTTTATCTTCTCGATTATCAGAAATCATTCCTAAAGATTTACAAAATTCTAGTTTGCAACTAAGTTGTACACATTGACATTCTGAGCCAAGTCTTTTAGCTCTCCGTTTTTTAACAAATGTGCTTTTACCAAAACTAGTCATATAAGAAATAAACGAATCAGGAAACTCACCAGCTAATCAGACTTTTGTTTCAATTAACCAACGAATATCAGAAGGAATTTCGTTCATCATTAATAAACGCAATCTTTCACAACGAACTTTGTAAAAAAAATTTAGTGCATTTTGAGGGAGAGAAAGAAAACGCTTATGCAATTTATGTTGTATTTGTTCCGTGATTGATTTTGAGATCTCAGTTATTGTGGGAAACTAATGATACCGACTTAAGAAGTCACGGGGTACCGTTATTCGCCATTTATACGGGAAAATAAATCAAAACAAACCATAATCAAATCTCCAAAATCAAATCAAACGTGAAAACGAACAACAACAAAAAAATACAATGTAAAAAGGAAAATGAACTTACATTCATCCTCTCATTGAGTTAATCTCAAGCTCCAATTGAAATTTAGATATACTATGCTCTATTTCCCTGAGTTGTCTTTCTAGATCGTCAACAGTATGCCACTAATATTGGTGGTTGTCGTTCACAAATTAGATGTGATTTACAACTTTATATTTGGTCTATCAAGTGAAATTTTGTTTGCAAAAGGTTTTTAAAATATCTTAACAAAATCTTCCTTATTAAGGTGCTCATGATGTATAATGATAAAAAAAAAAACACAATTATTAATTACACTTTAAGCAAGAGACATCACAACGCGTATCATTCAAGACAGTCAAATAATTCAAATGGTAAAGCAACAGTGAAAAGTTAAAACACTCATTAAAAACTTAATCAAGATTTGGTGGATCACCCAAATTTATTTCGATACTTACTTCACGTGGTTGGTATTCTAGATGGGACTTTATTCTTTGTCCATTAACTTAAAATGTGACACTGTTTTTTATATTCTCAATTTCTACAGCCCCATGTGGATATATATTTTTTACAACAAATGGGCCACTCCACTTTGACTTTAACTTTCCTGGAAATAAATGAAGACGAGTATTATAAAGCAACACTTTTTGACCAATTTTGAATGATTTTCGAAAAATTCTTTTATAATGAAAAATTTTTGTTCTTGCCTTAATAATCCTTGAATTTTTATATGCATCATTTCTTAATTCCTCAAGTTCATTCAATTGTAATTTTCGCACATTACCAGCATCATTCAAATTTGAATTAAAAGTTTTAATAGCCCAAAATGATTTATGCTCAAGGTCAACAGGTAAGTGGCACGGTTCATTATAAACTAGCCGATAGGGTGACATTCCTAAAGACGTTTTAAATGCAGTACGGTAGGCCCAAAGTGCATCAGTCAGTCGAAGAGACCAATCTTTTCGCTTTGGGTTAACTGTTTTTTCTAAAATTTATTTTATCTCTATTTGATAATTCAATTTGACTATTTGTTTGAGGATGATAAGGGGTAGTAATTTTATGTGTAATTCCATATTTTTTCATTAAAGACTCAAATGAATTATTCGACAACTGAAAAAGAATTACTTGTTGTGGTGTTTGCATTAAATAAATTTCGCTCATATTTGCTTGGTTCTAAAACTTTTGTTTTACTTATCACACTACTATGAGATATTTGATAACTAAACAGGATGCTAAACCAAGACTAATTCATTGGATTTTGTTACTTCAAGAATTTGACCTCATCATCAAAGATAAAAAGGGTGCCGAAAATGTCGTTGCTAATCATTTATCAAGACTTACATCTGAAATCTGCACTGATATAACACCCATCAATGATTCATTTCCTCATGAATTTTTAATATTTGTTACTTCATATCATGGTATGCTAACATTGTTAATTTCTTTGTTACAGTTAAAATGCCTTCGCAATGGAATACTCAGGAGAGAAAATTTTTTTGGTTGAAGTAAAGAAATTTTATTGGGATGATCCTTACTTGTTCAAATATTACCCTGATCATATTTTTCGATGATGCATTCCTGATAATGAGGTAAGTAGTGTCATTAATTATTGTCATTCTGAAGCATGTGGTGGATACTTTTCTTCAAGAAAAACTGCGGCTAAAATTTTATAATGGGGATTTTATTGGCCAACCATATTCAAAGACACACATAAATTTTGCAAAACTTGTGAAAACTGTCAAAAATTAGGATCAATTACTAAAAAAAAATGATGCCCTTAAATCCCATACTTGAGATTAAAATATTTGACTGTTGGGGAATTGATTTCATGGGTCCATTTCCACCATCTTTTGGATTTGTGTACATATTAGTTGAGTTGATTATATCTCAAAATGGATTGAAGCAATGTCTTGTCAAAATAATGATAGTAAAATTGTCGTTAAATTTTTAAGAGAAAACATTCTAAGTCGATTTGGAATCCCTCGAGCCATTATTAGTGATGGAGGCCAAAAACTTGACACGACTTAAAAATGATTTCTAACTCCCAAGTATAAAAGTGTCTTGTTATATTATAACTCAGTGAGTCTAAGGTCGATCAAAAAAATAAAGGATTTAATTTGTTTGTTTAAGTTTATAAAAAAATTAAAATTAAAATTAAAAATATGCAATTTAGTTCAAGAAAAACTATGAAATTGAATTAGTTAGGGTTATGGATCCACTCCTAGTAATAAATACAATTTAACAAATTCTTTTTATTTTTTTATTTTATTTCCCAAAAGATTAATTGTATAAATTAAAATAATTTTCCCATTAATTTTATTATGGATTAAGAACTTAATGTGTCAAAACTCAACTTGTCTACAATAAGTCAAAATATCATTTTTTTCATATTTTATACTAAGATATTAAAAATTTATTGTGCCAAACTACCATTTTTGCCTACAATAAATCAAAATTTCAAAATATAAAATATGGATAAAATTAATTGGAAAATAATTCAATTTGTGCAATTAAAAATAGAATTTGATTAAATCATATTTTTTTACTAAGAGTTTCACCTTCCCCTAACTATGAATATTTAGCTAAATATTGATTGAAAATATATTATAAAGAGATATGAGAAAAAGAATTTGAGGGGAAAGAAGAGAAGAGAAGGTGTGAAGAGGTATGTTCCCCCCTTTCTATTTATACTAATACATGGTAAATCCACACCACACAAATAAATAAATATAATTACATCTTAGCCTTATGTTTGTCCCGCTAATAAAACATAAACCTAATTTAATCCACTCACGCATATTCAACACATTCCACTAACAATTATCATACCTAACATGATAAAAACTTATAATTTTACAATTACCACATTTACCGTGGTAAAAACTTAAAAATTTACAACATCCTTCTCGACAATGACATAATTTCTCAGACTTCTAGAATCCAAATTTAACATCTGTACATTTGTTTGGAGCCTCAAATTGCATGAAATTATTATTTTTACCTAATAAACACACAAAAATACACAAAATCAAATATTTCAAAAAATAATTAGAAATTCACAATATGTTGCATAATTACAAATATAAATTACATTAATAGCACAAAATAACATTTTTACCCCTTAACAAACATATATTTTTTAACACTAATCAACTCCTCTGTAATATAAAGTTGGTTCACCAGCTCATTTTGGAGGTGATTCGAGAGTATTCCAGTAGAGAGAAAGTGATTCTTGTGCTTTGTAATCTCCTTGTAATTTTCTTCGTCAATCAATCAAAAACAAGCTCTGATGTTTTAACTTATGGATGTAGGTCTTGAAAAAGACTGAACCACGTTATCTCTTGTTCTCTCTGTGATTCTGTTTCTGGTTCATCATTTTTCTTTCGTTTCGAGTCTAGTTCTTGAGTGTTTAAGTTTGTTAATTGAATATTGAATTGGTTCGGATCCAATTCTATGCTTGAGCAACTTGAGTCGATCTTAATCAAGATCTTGGGCAGAGTTTCTAGTTTGACAAGGTTATTAAAACAATCAAAGCTCCACAATTTTATTTATTATTTTATTTTAATTTTTAAACTTAATAAATTGTGAGAAGGTTTTCTAAAAATTATTATTTTTGTATGGAATTTAATTTCATTTTGATCAAAATTATAATAATAAAAGATAAAATGTATAAATAAATTGAAGAAAATTATTTTATAAAAAAAATTCTATATTTTCAAACAAATAGCTAAACGCGTTTTTATTATCTTTTTCATTTCAAAAAAAACAACCAAAATCATTTTTATTGTTTTCATTTTTCATATAGTGTTTTAAAAACAAACTACCAAACAAATTTTCATTTTAAAAAACATCACATCAAAATCATCATTCTCGTTCCCTAAAATAAGAGCCAAAGATACTAGTTAAAAAACATTACCAAACGCATCATAAATTACAAATAATTATACCATTAACAGGCAAAGCTAACTTAGCTAAGTAATAAAGAAGTAAGAAATTTAAATTACGAGAAATAAGTTGAACCCGAAAAAGATGGCTCGGTGTCATAAGCCAGAAGATTTCCTAAATCACATGGAAGATCTCTTTTTGAGGGCCACATTTCCGTTACAGCAGCCACACAACAGAGTCATTCCCAACAATCAATGGGCATCTTTAGGAAAAGCAACGTCGCTCCAAAAAGAGTTTAGCATAATGGACATCTTTAGGAAAAGCAAAAGTATCCACAGCCATAAGCGATCACAACTCACAAGCTACAAAGTAGTGGATAAGCTTGTTCTTACATATTGCTGTAGTATTAGTAGTATAATTTGTATTTGGTATTTTGTTCAAGGCTGGTCTATGTTACATATAGTACGACATACGATAAATTTATGAGTTTTCACTCATAACAACTCAATTAGTTCACATACTACAATTTTTTGCTGTAATGTGCGGTGGCACGACACTTTTGTACTATTTCTGTTGTCCCACTGGCATTTGTGATGATGTGCCACACAGCGCGAGGCCTATGCACAACATAACACGAATGGGCTAGGATTTGCCGCACTTCCATGCGGTATTGGGCCTGTTAATTTTGGATTGTGCGGGGCTCACATGATGTGACTCTTTTGTGCTTAACTGGGCCAGTTTGGTAGACAAATGATTAGGCCGTTAATTTTGGACTGGGTTAGGACAACACAACCCCCTATTTTTCGAGTTAGTGTTTTTCTTTTCCCTCTTTTTTCAAAGGTAGGAGTAGGTAAAAATTAAACCACTTTATTAATCACTTGCTAACTCCAAGATATGATCAGGAGGCCAACTAAATAAAACAACTTAAAAGGTATTTGAATAAATCTCTGAAGGTAAATTAGTGAAGTGCATAAAAAGGGGGAAAAAATGAGCAATATGACCCTTAATGCCTAAAACTCAAGTCTTGGTTAGAACAACACCTAATAACAAAACACCCACGCCAGTCACTATAAATTTTCTTAAAAGCAAAATAAGAATAAATGGCTGCACACACTAAAGTCTAAGGACGTACAAGAGGACCTTCACTAATGTAGGCAAAGTGCACATTTCAAAGGAGAAAAAAAAAGGAGAAATTATCAACCAACCACCTTTTTTTTAGTTTTTTTTAAATACACATGTCTTTTTTTTTTTTTGGGCTGAATTCCACTTGAAATTATATTTTCTTGCTCTCATCCACTTCTGTTATTACACTGTTAAGACCTTGCTGATGTCGCAGTGATAAAATTGTCATTTGACCTGAGCAACAAGAACGACATCGTTTTTAGCTCATTTTCAGCTTCTTCCTACCTCTCAAAAAGCTTTGTTTTTATCTTCTTTCTGTTTTTTCCTTTCGTGGTAAGCCTCTTCTCCTTTCTCTTCTTCACCTCAAAAAGCCCTGACAAATCCAACCCTGATGATAGTGATATAATATCAAACACATTCATTGATACTATCTCCAGTATCTTCTCCTTAAGCATATATTTATTATTATCAGCTACTCCTAATTCAAAAAGGTTGCTTTCTTGCCCTGTCTTTCTCTGTTGCAATGATTTCAAGAACTAAGAAATGTTCATAATCTTCTCTATGCTCATTCTTGTCTTCGGATTTAGATCAAGGAGTTAATAAATAAGCGATCTTGCTGGCTTTGACACAAAAGACAGGAACTGATAATCTCTCCAATTAATCTTCTTATACATAGCCAGAAGATTGCTATCATCAAACGGCAAGTAACCTAAAACCAACACAAACAATATCACCCCACAGAACCACGCATCGGCCACGACTCCGTTGTACCCGCACCAAGCCACCACTAGCTTCCCCAATCCCACAACATCTCCCTTTCCTTTCTCCACTATGTAACCCACCTCTCACCAATAATCTCCTTCACTTTCTCCGCCACCAGTAGCTTGATCTCAGTCAAAGACCACACCACCAGCAGTAGAGCCTTAAAGATCCACTGTCCATCATCGAGCCACAATCGCCAAACCGCGACTTATGATTTTCCTTTTTTTTTCATTTATTCTGGGTGAATTTGTAATTCTCTGTTTGAGGGCAAAAAAGTCATTTAGTTAATTTACCGTTAATTCTCTTTAATAGCGTGCAGACGGAAGTGGATAGATGTAAAAAAAAAAATTACTTTAAATGGAGTTTAGTAAAAAAAAAAAGAGATAATGAGATATATGTATTTTTAAAAAAAGATTAAAAAAACAAGTGGTTGAATGTACCATCACCAAATCTGAACAAAGAAATTCATATCCATTGAACAAAATATTTAATAAAAAAGATAAATTCACACATTAAAAAAAAACACTCATACAAATCGATTCATCAGATAATCTCTACGATGAGCTCCCACATCGTCAATGTCCCACTATTAGAGCCACCACCATACAATTTCATCACATGCATATCCTTCTAATTCACCATCTAAGGCCATGGAACAACCCAAAAGCAGTAGAAAAAATAACAACACAAAGATAGATGTAATTAGAGTTTTCAAAAGGAAAATGATGTTCGAGGGAGCTTGAACTAAACTCCGACTAGTTAATATAAAAATATATTTTTAAATTTTTTTCCAATTGTTTTTTGGTAAATCTTTGTCAGCCCAAATCGGAGCTCCTTTTGGGTGAATGTATCATCACTCTATCAAAAAATGAACGAGAACGAGGTTATTAAACTCTAAGATATATGTAAAAAAATTGTTTTCCAAATGATCACAAGAAACAACATCATTGTTCTTGCTTTATTCATAATTTAATTATTGATAGTTAATATTAAATTACAAGTAAAATCTCTCTATACTAATATTCCATATAAGAATAAGTTCTATGCAATTATAAAAAATTTCGATCCTAATTTAGGCTCATAATAAATAAGAAAAACTCCATTTTATAATAAGTTATAACTTTTTCAAATCTCATCTTAAAGAACTTGTTACTACATAGTATTAATTATTTGCTTATTAAAAAAATATGTGTTATATTACATTAAAAAATTTAGATAAAATAAATATTTTTTTAAATTATTTGAGATAATAATTTATTCTTTATAATTTTAGTAAGATGACTTGGATATAATAATATTGCATAGATTATAGGTATATGTAATAGATTTTTGAAAGTATGTCAATTTCTTTTGTCAACATCTATACATTAGATTTGACATGCTTCATTAATCAATTATCAGTGTAACATGTATTTTATTTCTATAACGCTTACACTAATGATAGTGAAGTCAAAATAATAATTTTTGAAACTATACCTCTAATAAATTATAATTTTTTTATAGTAATAAAACTAATTGGTCCCAACAATAAGACTACAGAGATATTTTATTATATTAGTGTCATACTTTATTACTAAAATAAGGTTATCCCTTATAAATATGTAATTACCCTCCTTGAATTTCGAATTGAAGCAAAGTTTATTGAGGGTTTAATTGTCTTTTCGCATTTGGCATGTAATCTAGGGTTATGTGATATGTCATCACCTTCTAAAAATAACAAAAACAATACACCATATTTTTTTTTAATAATCAGTGTTTAGCCATAAGCTTCAAATTCAGGGTTAATGTCATTTCATTTTCCATGCTCAATCCTCCTTCTCACTGTTGGTAAGTTTTTTTTTTATTATATTTGCTTATTTTAGTGTTATTTTGTCTGTTGATTCTTCTTTATCTGGGTTTCTATATAATAATAATAGCAATACTTAGAACAATAATATTACAAACAAAACAAACTTTATAAGTAAAAAGATATAATGAATAGTCCTTGTACATATTATTTTATTATATCTATTGTGGGTAATTGTTATTTCTTTATTCATAATCTTTTAAATATAATTTTCTATCTGGTCCTCCTTGAAAGAAGAAGGACAAACAACAGACGGCTTCTTTTCATTATTTGATTTGAAAACTCAATGTTAGTGGGTCTTTTAAGAAAAGGTATGTTTTCGTTTCTATTGAAAATTTATCTCTTATGGTGCGTTTACTTCATGGAATGAGAATGGGCCGGGAATGGGAATGAGATTTCAATGTTTACTTAACAAAAATAAATGAGAATGAGAATATGCTGAAATGCCATTGATGTGTTTACTTGGCAAAATAAATGGGAATGAGAATTAATTTACCAAAATACCCATAGTATTAATAATTAATAAAAATAATTAATCTATCATTATTAACAATATTATTATTATTGTTGTTATTATTACTATTATTATTAATTATTGTTAATATTATTTTTATTAATATTATCATTATTACATTTATTATTATTATTATTAAATTTTATTAACTTTATTATTTTAGTTATTATTAATTATTGTTATTATTATTTTTATTAATATTATCATTATTATCATTTATTATTATTATTACTTTAGTTATTATTAATTATTTTTATTTTTATTAATATTATCATTATTAAAATTTATTATTATTATTATATTTTATTAAATTTATTATTTTAGTTATTGTTAATTACTTAATATTATTTTTATTAATATTATCATTATTAACATTTATTATTATATTTTATTAACTTTATTATTTTAGTTACTATTAATTATTGTTATTATTATTTTTATTAATATTATCATTATTAACATTTATTATTATTTTAATTAATATCATTTTTATATCTAGATAATGAAGATTACATCATCATCATTATTATTATTATTATTATTATTATTATTATTATTATTATTATTATTATTATGATTAAATTTTATTAACTTTATTATTTTAGTTATTATTAATTATTGTTATTATTATTTTTATTAATAATAATAATAATAACAACAACAATAATGATAATATTGTTAATAATGATAATATTAATAAAAATAAAAATAAAAATAATTAATAATAATAACTAAAATAATAAAGTTAATAAAATTTAATAATAATAATAATAATTATTATTATTATTAATGGCATTTAAAATAATAAAATTAATTTAATAAAATTAATTGTGATTTGAATGAAGGTAATTTGGGAAATATGAAAAAATTATAGGGATACAAAAGTAAACATGTATTTCATTCACATTCCCTCATTTTTATTCCCAACCCCCCCCATGGGAATGAGATTCCCATTCCTTATTCCCAAATTATGTGGGACCCACATATTTTATTCTCATTCTCAAATTACATTTTGCCAAGTAAACATGAGTTTCATTCCCATTCCCCATTCCATGAAGCAAACACACCATTAATAATTTTTATTAGTTGATTGATGGACGGTTCCTTTACTACCCCACATTGGTACCTTCAAAATCTTTAAAATCCTTTTTTCCCTTTGAAACAGTGTGAGAAAAAGAATAGAAAAAGAGTTGTTGTTGGAACTTTGTTAATGAATGAAAATGAATATTGGATGGATAAAAAATTAAATTTTTTTATTTAATCAACTGGCACACATTTTCTTTTGTGTGATTTTGTTTATACTTTATAGTAACCCCAATAGGTATAAAAGCGTATCTTTTTTTTTTTTTTTTAATAAGAAAGTGTAACTTTCATAGATAAAACTAAGAGAACAAATACAGAAGGTGGGTTGGGCAAGTTTCCAACCAAATAACAAGTTATACAACTTTTAAAGCTAAACCAACTAAAGTATGAGTAATGCTATTATAGCTTCTGGGGGTATGTTGACAAATGACCTGGTTCAGTCTTTTCAGCCTTTCATGAACTTCCAAAATGGTCCAACAAATCTCCACCTTGCTACTCTTCTTTTTTGTGATTAAATTCACCACATCTTGGCAATCTAATTCAATAATCAGTGGGATGCATGCTGTATTTTCTACAATTTCCAGCCCTCAATTTGCTGCTTCAGCTTCTGCAGATGCTATACTGCCATAATATCTAGACTTCTTCATAGCAACATCTATAAACTCTCCTTTGTGGTTTCTGATGGCAATTCTCAGTCCAACCAATTGGTCTTTCGTCTTGATGGCTGCATCCACATTCATTTTAAACCAGCCTTCAGGAGGTGATTTCCAACTTGGCTGAGTAAAGGCCACCTGATGAGGATTATCTTGCCTTTGAGTGGCTTTGACTCTTCTATACGATTCCACAATTGCTTCAACTTTAGCTACTGATATCTGACCATTTTCTTTCTTTTTTTCAAAAAACAAAGAGGTTCCTTGAATGCCAAATAGCCCAGCATATTGCCACAATTAACTCTATGTCTCTTATAGTTATTCTTTCCGTCAACCCATGCAGTACACTCAACATATCTTGATTGGCAATGTGTTCTAAATCTTCTTTAAAATTAGTAAGCTTCCATATTTTCTGAGATGCTTTGTACACGAACAGAGCATGGAAGACATTCTCCCATTTGTTGCCACATCTTGGACACTAGGGATCTTGCACAATTTTCCTCTTCCATAAATTCTCAGCAGTTGGCAACAAATCCTGAGCTGCTCTCCACATGAAGATTTTTATCTTTGCTGGGATTTCAAGCTTCCATATCACATTCCACTCAGTTAGTATGGAATTTGAAGTGCTAGGAAAGTTTGGAAACTTGAGGTGAAGGGCTACTTGATAACCGCTCTTAACAGAGTATATACCCTGCTTGTCATAAGCCCACAAAAGCTCATCAGGTTCAGGGCATCTTGGGAGAGGAATCTGCATTATTCTTTCCATATCCTCAAGCACAAAGTGCTGTCTAATCATGTTTTCATTCCATTTGTGCTCTTCATTAATCAAGCAAGATACTGTAGCTCCTTCAGGCAGGGTTGGTTGAGATAAAATCTTAAACGTCACAGGTCTAGGAATTCAGTTGGTATTGTAAATTTGCACATTCTCCCCATTTATAATTCTCCATCTTAAGCCTCTGTGCATTACCTGTCTTCCCCATAGAATACTCCTCCAAATGAACGAAGGTTTATATCTCATCTTAGCCTTTAGAAAATCAGAATGCTTATAGTATCTTGCTTGCTAAACTTTAGCCAACAGTGAATTTGGGAACTGAATAATCCTTTAACTTTGCTTTGCCACCAATGCTTGGTTGAAGCACGACAGATCTTTGAAACCCATACCTCCTTTTCCTTTTGTACTGCACAGTCTTTCCCATCTTACCCAATGGATATGCCTTTGATCTCTTTTCGAGCCCCACCAGTAACCTGCAATTGCTTGCTGAATGTCTACATATAAGCACAACAGAAACTTGAAAACACTCATAGTATACGTAGGGATAGCCTAAGCCACGGCTTTAATAAACACTTCTTTTCCCCCACTTGGAAAAAGCTTACTGTTCTAATTTGATATCTTACTAAGAACTCTTAGTTTGATATCATTGAAAAAAATTATCTTCTTTCTTCCCACCATAGATGGCAGTCCCAAATACTTTTCATGTCTCGAAACCACATGGAGCTGAAAAATATTCTTTATTGTTTCCATCTGACCAGCTGAGGTGTTCCCACTGAAAAACATTAAAGACTTCTTGAAGTTAAAAATATGTCCCGAAGCTGCAGCATAACAGTCAAAAATAGCCTTGAGATTGATGTAATCCTCCGTAGTAGCTTTGGTGAAAATAAGACCATCGTCTGCAAAGAGGAGATGCGTAATCGACAAGTCTTTACTAAATTTTAGCCCTTTAATTAATTGTTGGGATTCAGCCTGCAACAACAAATTAGAGAACACTTATGCACACCAAATGAACAAGTACGGGGACAGCAGACACCCTTGCCTCAGCCCTCTTTAAGGGTGGATCAAGCCTTTTGCTACACCATTTATCAACAGAGAGAATGATGATGTTGTAATGCACCTCATGATTAAATCAACCCATTTTTCAGAAAAGCCTAATCTTCTCAAAGTGCTCTCTAAGAACCTCTATTCCACCCTATCATAAGCTTTGCTTATATCCAGCTTTAGTGCGACTAAATTACCTTTTTTACTTTTACTAGATCTGATTTTATGGAGACATTCGTAGCCTATGATGATATTATCAGTAGTAAGCCTATTAGGGACAAAAGCACTCGAAGTTGGAGCTATGATGAGATGCAAGATTTGCTTAAGCCTATTAGCTATGGTTTTGGCTACAATTCTATATATAACATTACATAAACTAATAGGCCTATATTCAGTCACTTTTCTAGGCTTTTTAACTTTTAGGATTAGGGCAATAGAGTATGATTTAAGGGAGCGATACTACCTCCATCAGTGAGAATGTGCATGCATGTTGTCAACACTCTTTTGCCCACTGATTTCCAATGATTCTGAAAAAATGTTGTCGGGAGTCCATTTGGGCCCGGTGCCTTTGTTAGGCACATATGAGATAGGGTAGCTGAAATTTCATCTTCTAAAAATGGCTGGTCTAGAATCTCATTCATCTCCTCTGTTAATTTAAGTGGAATCCCCTGTAGTGCAGCTTTTACTTGGGCTTGGGTGGGATATGTTGATGTGAACAGATTTGCGAAGTAATAAAAAATATTCTTTCTACGTCCTCTGCTTCCTCTGTCCACTTATCTTCATCATCCAGAATTCACCAAATCTTGTTCTTCTTTTTTCTTGCAGAAGCCTTTGCATGAAAACAATTTGTGTTTTGATCCTCTTCTTTAAGTCAATTTGCTCTAGACCTCTGCTTCGAGTAGATTTCTTCCTCCATCAGAATGACATCAATCTGTTTCTCAATGCTCTTGATTTTGGCTCCATCTACATACTGAAGATGATTCTGCTTTATTTTCAACTCTTCCATAAGCATGTCAACTTACTTTTTCCTATCTCCTAACTCGTTTATACTCCATAGCTTCAAAGGATTCTTTTCACGCTTAAAAGTCGATTGTCTCTCTTTTCTTTTAATCCAAATGTACCACTACCATTTCACTATTTCTTTGCATTTTTCGTACGAGCTCCACAAATCCTTATAATGGACACGAGGAGTGTTTTGTTTTGTGGTACCTAATACCTCTTACTTTCTCCTCAATATTCATTAGAATAGGATTATGGTCTGATGTCCAAGTAACTAATGTCTCTGCCGCTGTTTGCTGAAAAAAGTTACCCTAGCTTCTATTGCACAAAAAACGGTCTAGTCTTTCTTTAATCAAATAAGGTCCATATCGCTGATTAGACCACGTGAAGGGCTACCCCTTCCATCCCAAATCCACCAATTCACATTCTCTCATCGCTTCCCTAAATTCGAACATCATTCTCACGTCTCTATCATTTCCTCCCAACTTCTCAAAAGGCATCAAAATCTCATTGAAATCCCCAAAACACAGCCAAGGTAGCGAAGAAAGAGTAGCTAACCTTTTCATTAAAGTCCACGTGTGATGCTTTTGCCCTGTCTCTAGATGGCTATAGATTTCTGTACATCTCCAATAACTTCCATTTTCAATATGCACCATTGTATCGATATGGTGCTTACTGTATGACTTCACTTCCACCATCACATCTTTGTCCCACATCATTGCTAGTCCACCCCCTAATTCATTTTTCCCTACTTCAAAACACTTTTCGTAGCCCAAATCGAAACATCTCTTCTGCATTTGCTTAGGCTTCAGCTTTGTTTCACAAAGAAATAAAATATGAGGCCTATATAATTAGAGAATTCTCTTGGCTTCATGGAATGTCGGGTCATTCCCCAAGCCCCTGACGTTCCAGCTTATGATTTTCATGGTTGTCGGCGGGACTGATAACCAGCCTCCGCCGATATTTCTTCCATATTTTCCACTGTCATATTATTACTTCCAACATCTTACTCTTTTTCTACCTCCCACCTGAGCATCTGTTTTGCTTTTGGTGAGACAAGGGGTAACACAAGTGTCGGGCTACCTATTTTCTTCTTTTTTGTCTCTCGGCTTGCCCAATTCGCCTCGCTGGCCAACCTCTTCATAGATGTAAGCACTTTTTTTAACTCCACCCCCTGCTCTCTACCCCTTACTTGTATCTTCCTTTTTTTTTTTCTTAGGCTTGAGGTTGTTGCTACCAATCAAGTTTCCCTTCCCACCTCTTCTAATGTGATTTGGGTTGTATCAACAGTTTGACCCAATTGGGGAATTTTATTTTGGGGATTGATTTGACTAACTCCAAGTTCCCGCTCTTTTTCCCCCACCTGATTTTTCCCATTTTCCACTCCCAGTTTGGCATTTATTTTCTAAGACTCCCTTCAATTTTCTCCTTCATTTTGTTTTCCCGCTCCTAGGTCTTGTTCCTTAGATGTCTGGACTCCCTTAGCTGTCTCCTTCTAATGTTTGTAGCTATTTTCTTCATAATTTGGCCTGTCACCATCAGTCATTAATTGTTTCTCTGTACTCCCTGGTAATCGGGCACGTTTTGACTCGTTTTCTTGACCCGCTTGAGCTCCAGGAACTTGTCTTCCCGTGTTTGTGGAATTTAGGTTTTCTGGCTGTGTTTGGAATTCAGGGCTTTGGTTTACAGCTGTATTTTCTTAGCTTCTTCTTCTAATTTGGTTTAACGTTTCTGCTATAGTCGGTGCTTTAAGCCATGGGCCGTAAGCTAAATCTTCCTTTGGTTGCTTCTCATGCCTTGTACACTCTCTATATTGATGTCCGATGCACCCACAATAGTAACAAAAGTCTAGCAGCCTTTCGTATATGATCAGCACTGGAATATCTTCTTCCTTAGTCTTATCCTCTTGTCTAATCTCTAGAATCTTCATTAGAGACTTTGTAATATCGATGGGTATTATAAGTCTGATTACTTCCCCCATACAATCCCCATTTACATCTATTTCCACCTCCTCAACTTTGCCGATAGCTTCACCAAGTTATAAAATTGTCTCTCTGTCCATGCACATAATGGGCACGTTTTGGAGTTGTACCCAAAATGATACATGGGTGAATGATTGTTTTGCCAAATCTCCGATTCTTTTTGGTTCTGTAAATACAATAAGGGCACTAGCAAAGTGTCATTGCCCTCTTGTTATTGCCTTCTTTTTATCAATTTCTGCCCCAAATTTAAACATGAACACATTATCTCCCAAGCTTTCCACCTTCACTTCTCTTTTGTTTTGCCACGCCTATTGTAATGCTATCTTGAGCCCTTCCTTGTTTACACTTTTGTTTGTCAACACCTTCCCAACTAGACAGCCAGCTACAATCTTCTCCCCTTTAGATTTCATTTTGCTTTTAAAAGTGGCTTTGTCTTCCTCTACCCCTGATAACTTGATAGCTCTACATCTTTATATCAGCCCTTTTGTCTCCATGGACTTGTCACAAACACCTTAAATGCACTAATAATAACTTCCACACCAACTTTGCTACAAAAGCACCCGGGTAAATGCTCTCAAAAACTACAACCAGGAATAGAAAAAAGTTGGGACTGGAAATAGCTAATCCAAACAATCTACTGAAACCCAACTTGTGGGTAAAAATAAAGGGTCCTCATAACCCTAACTAAAGCTTCCATTCTAAGTTTTTCAGAGAAAAACCTGATAAGGAAGAAGTTTCTGACTGATACAAAAGCATATCTTTAGAATGTCATAGTGAGTGAGAGGCATTAAAGTCATCATATGTAGCTTTTACTTATCTATCACTATACAGGCCTGTAAGCATTTCTATTTTCTTTATCTTTATTTCCAGAGCCTAGAAGGATTTGTCTCTTTATAAGCCTTTTTGAGATCTGCAAAGACAGATGAGAGCTTTGATGGGTTTCTTCTGTTTTAATCCTTGGTACTACTACTATGTGTCTGTGATGGATGTCATGGCCATGACAGCTATAATAACAGACTTCCTTTCTTGGGTTCTGAATCATTTCTCCTTTGTTGCTGGGGAGTTTTTACCTCTATTGAGGTTGTTGAATCTTTAATCTTGATGTTGTTAATGGTTTGATTTTGTCAATATATTCTCTTTTCGTTTTCTTTTTATTTTCCTTTTTGGGTTTGGCTCTTTCTCTTGTTTTGAATCCTTCATGCAATTCATTTCACCTGGGAGTTCTGTTTGTTTCATGATTTTCAAGATTTTCAATTTTTGTCTTCTTGTGCAGTGAGAAGAAAGTTGAATAGTAGAGTGTGCTTCCTTAGTGGTTAAACAGGTCATGGCATCAACTTCTTATGCCAAACAAAGCCCTGTTCCAAAGAAAGAACCAGCTTCTGGTCATCAATCATACCCACCACCCCTCACAAAATATGAAGATATTATGGTTAGTCCCAAGCTCTTCATGGCTACCTTGGAGAAGCTTCATTCTACCATGTCAACCAAGTTCATGTAAGCTTCTTGTCATTTCATCCATTCTATATCAGTTTGTTACTTTTTAGATAACACTCCTTGTAAGACTCGTATACTAAACTATGAATTTTTATTGCCACTCATTTTGATTTCTCTTTAGGAAAATTATCCACCGTCCACATGTTATTTCACCGTTTTTCAAAAATACAGAAATCTTTTTTTTTGTAGCGCTCCACCTGAAATTAACATTTTTTTCATTGGTCCACTCTCGTTATAACACCGTTAGAACTGTGCTGACATCATAAGGATAAAATTGTCATTTCACAACGACACAGTGGTAGAAAGGTGCAAAACAATATAACTTCAAGTGGAGTTCAGCAAAAAAAAATTAAGAATTGCGTATTTTTGAAAAAATACGAAAAAAATGTGATCGGTGGATAATTTATCTTTTACTTTTGAGGGTAAAAAAGTTATTTACGTAATATTCTGTTAGTTTTCTTAACGGTCTCCAAACGGAAGTGGAAAAGTAAAAAGAAATGTAACTTCAGGTGGATTCTAGCAAAAAATAAAATAAAAAGAATTGTGTATTTTTTTTAAAAGTTGGAAAAAACAGGTGGACGGTGGATAATTTCCCTTCTTTTTAATATCCTAGATTCTAAAATATTTCTTTTTCTGACATGATTAGTTCTTTATAAAAGGGGACTACAATGAATCTATATAAATTGTGTTATAAATGTTACTATTCTGTTATCATCATTTCCTTATCTGTGCTTTGATTCCTCACTTTTCCTCTTAAGTTGGTCTTTTTTTAGTTGGTCTTTTTTTCCTCTTCTGTTACTTTTTTTAGGCCAAAGTGGGTTCGTTTGATAAAATCAGGGATTTAATCTTGGCTCATTTCAACCAGATTAGACATTAAATGGGATGTTTCATTATTAAGCTCATCTTGTTGAAAGCTTTGGTCGATTTGTCATCTTTGAATGAAGAAAAGAAAATATTTTAGGATTGCTGATATGATGTTAATTTTAGGATTATTGTTGTGACGTTAATTTTGATTCATTATTTGTTGGGCTACTAGCGCTGAGTATGAGATAGGTAATTTATGGGGAATTGCCACTTTCCCTCCGACAATAATCAACATATACCATTTACCCCCTATTGTTTTGATAATGGCCAAAAACCCCCATGACAGTATAAGTTTACAATATTATCCTTATTTTCAACTATTTTTTTTTACATTTATTATAAATTAAATAAATTACCTGAATAGAAACTAAAAAAAAAATTAAGTATTAAAAACAAGAAATATATGTTTTGATATGAGCAAAAAAATTAATAATAAATTTTTTTCTTGTAATTATTTATTTTGTGAACATTTTCTTATAATAAACATTTTGTAATATTTTAAAATTAAATGTAAAAAGATAGGCAAAATATTTTATTATTTATCTTATAATAAATTTTTATTTGTCATTCAAGTTTTCTTGTAATAATTTTTTTATCATTTTATAATAATTTTCTTATATATTTATTATAAGAAAATTTTCACAAAATAAATAAGTACAAGAAAAAACTTTTATTATTAATTTTTTTGCTCATATCAAAACATATTTTTCTTGTTTTTAATGCTTAATTTTTTATTTAGTTTCTATTCATATGATTTATTTAATTTATAATAAAAATAAATAAAAGAGTAGTTGAAAATAAGGATAATATTGTAAACATATGCTATAAGGGGAGTTTTTGGCCATTATAAAAACAACTGGGGGAGAAATAGTATATGTTTATTACTGTATGGGGGAAATTGTCAATCTCCCGTTAATTTATTTGCTTCATGTATCTATGTTGTATGAAGTGCCTCTGCTAGTAAAATGGAGCTCTCTGTTTGCTTCTAGTGCTGTATTGCCTTATGCGCTACTGAAGATAGTGGCACCAAATCGAGCAAAATTTGTGTTGTCATATCTTCATTCTGTTTGGGAAATTTTTTCCTTTGTAGAATGCGTGCTTGCGGGACATTATTAAATATGAGAAAAATGAAGTTCATCATTGTTGGCTCATTGAGTTATGAAAAGCCTTAATAAATTAAAAGGAGATTTCTATTTCCAACGTCAGTTATGCAGACAAGGATTAGATTGCTTAATGTTCTTACCACTGTTTTTGTAATGGATTTAGTATTCCACTATTTTGGTACTTAATATATTTTGTTGGCATCTGCTTAAGTTCATTATAGAAGTTCAATAACTCGAATATGGATGAATGCCATCAAAAAATCAAATATGGTTCCAGGTTGTTCAAATTGATATTAACTATCCAATGTAGAACTGTTAAGAAATCAAACTTTGGTGTCCCATCCCACAGATACCATCATTGGTCTATTCTGTATTGCAATTGTTAGTAGACACCCATTTTGATGTCTATCTTAAGTCCATAACTCTATTTTCGTCAGGTGTGAATCTAGTGATCTGGATGTTAAAAGGAGAGAGGGGGGGGAGAAAGAGTATCTGTTATTGAGCATGTTTCAGGGGGTAAATATGAGTCATCTACACAGAAGCTTTATTCTTAGGAAATGACTGGAATATATGGAAGTGACGGACACTAAGACAGCTTGCCTCTTCTGCATGATTTAAACGGAATTTCTCATTGAATTATAGTCAATATCAGTGGAAAGAGATTTATTCTTATGTTGGAGGGAAAATCTTGTCGTGAGATTATAAGACTCACCAAAGATTAAGAAAATAATGGTTGATAAACTTGCCCGTCGCTGTAATGTTGTAGCTTTGCCTAACAATTAATTGTCCCGTAAAACTCTTGACAGATATAAAGCATCGACTACTGTGTGGCTTTTACATAATCTTGCAAGCGTAAACATCAGCTGCAAGGGATGCAGTGTGTACACCACCAGATCAAAGTTCTCCATTTGGTAAAAACTTGTGTGGACCGTTTCAGCACCTCAACATGCTACAACACTCTTTGCTGACTTCCATTATTTCCATTCAAGTCTATTGCAAATGCTGCAGCCACTTCACGCACATTTGCACAAGAAATTTTAAAATACATCTAATGTCCTATGTCATCAGATGTTGCGAAACCATTAACTAATAATTTTTTAACATTTGTCAATAATTTTTAAACCTAAAAATTAATTTATCAAAAGTCAAATAATTCCCTCCCTTTCTCTCTTTTTCCTCTAGTTTCAAAAATTTCTTTTCCTTCTTCCAAATTTCAAAAACTGAAAATCAATAAACATTGCTTTATTAGAGATTGTAAAAATAATAAAGTACCTTTGCAAATCTTTGTTAATCTCATTTTCATCCTCCTCCTTCCCATTCGCAACTCCACTCCGACCAAAACATTACCACTAGTTTAATTTGAAATGTCATTAAATTCGATTTCGAAGGCTTCTCAACTTCCCTTCAAGCTCCTTCATAATACTCTCCAGGCCTCAATTTATTTTTCCATTCATTAGGTAATTGTTAATTTATTTTTGTTTTTCTCGTAAAGCAAAATTAATTCTACTGTGTCATGGTTCTCTAATCCTTTTATTCGTATTAATTATATTATTCATAATAATAATATGAGTGTATTATTTTCTAATGACTAGGTTGATAATATCAATAGAACATTCAAGTGATAAAGAAGAGGAAGAACTCATCAAAGTGGGGATGAAAGTTAATTCTAACAAAGAAGCCTATGATTTATATAAGGGATATTATCATTTTACTACCAAAGTTTTACTGACATATCATGTCAGTACCAAGGTTTGCCGAAAAGTGCATTTTACTACCAAAGTTTTGCGCCGTTATCAATTCACTACCATTCCGTTAACAACATTAAAAATTTACTAATGTCATAAGGACATCAAAGATATTTCCAGCTGCAAGAGTAAAATTGTCTGTTAATTTGATAGATAAATTATCATTTTACTACCAAATTTTTAGGGGAATTATCATTTTACTACCGAATTTTTTGGGGAATTATCATTTTACTACCAAACTCTTGGGGGTAAAATCGACTTTTAACTCAATTTCCGTTAAACATTAACTTTTTCTTAATGGAATGGTAGTGAATTGATAACGGCACAAAACTTTGGTAGTAAAATGCACTTTTCGGCAAACCTTAGTACTGACATGATATGTCAGTAAAACTTTGGTAGTAAAATGATAATTTCCCTTTATATAATAATGATGTTGTGAGAAAAGGCTTTAGTATATGCAGATGGAACATTCAAAGAAATACATCAAATAAATTTGGCAACATGAATTTGTTTGTTCGAAACAAGGATTTCAATTAAATGAAGACTTATGTGAGGTGAAGAAGGTGAATAACTTAGAAACAAGAACAGGTTGTAAAGATATGGTTTGTTTCACTATCAATGACAGAGAGTGAGTAATTTCTCATATAAATTTTCATATCATAATCATAACTTGCAAAACCTAAATGAAGACAATTTCTAATATGGTCAAAAGATACCTAATGCTCATGGGGTTGTAATAAGGTCTATGGTTAATGCTGGGATAAGAGTGTCAAAGTTATACTCTTATTTAGTAAATGAAATTGGTGGTGTTGAGAATCTCAACTTTTTAAAGAAAGATATGAGAAATTTTTGGTAAGAAGACAAGAATAAAATGATTGAAGCAGGGGATGTTCAAGCTTTGCTCAACTATTTAAAGCAAGGTGAGGATCCTTGTTTTTTTTTTTTTAATTCAATACAAGTTGATCAATATAATCGCTTGACGAATTATTTTTGGAGAGACAGTAGATCAAAGTTAGATTATGACTGCTTTGGAGGTGTTCTTTGTTTTGATACTACATTTTGCACTAATAAATATAATTTAATATATCCTCCATCTGTGGGTGTTAATCACCATTGAAGAATGTAATGTTTGGCTGGGTCTTTTTGCATGATAAGATCACAGAGTCATTTATTTGGTTGTTTGAGACATTTTAAATGAAAGGCCAAGAGTGATAGTAATCCATCTATGTGACTGGAGATCCTATAAAGTAAGTTCATAAGGTTAATAACAAATCACTTGTTGTATAGTGGCAATATTGATCTATTTATTTGAGTCCTCCTTATGACAAGATAGTTGCCTATTATAGTGACTTAGGATGAGCAATTGAACTCTTAGTGAATTCTATGGTAATGTGTCAAAAACTGAATGAAACATTAGATGGAAGTTCACTTATATGATTGCGGAATTATGTTAGTTCCCATGAGAGCCCTCTAAAGTAGTCATGAATTCCAGAAAGTACAAGGCTATTAAAGTGCCAAATTGCTAATCAGCAAAACACTAAAAGAGTATAGTGTGAGCAACTTCTCCTTTGCCTCACATAAAAGAGTTTTAGTTCATAGAAACTATAAGTTTCACTAACCACGAGACATGGTTAGTTGTTCAATGGCCAGTTGATAGCTCAAAAGGTAGCAGTTCATATGTATTAAACTCTATGACGAAGGAAATTAAAGTATTTTGAAATATGAAAGGGATTGTTGGAGTTTTATTGGTATTTCAAAATACTAACTTCCCACATCTGAGAGAAGTAAGAGCAATCACTTTTACATTTGATTTGAAATTAGTCTTGTGTTTGATTTAACTACAAATTAATTTTGAATAAGTCATACTAGATGTGATTTGAATCATTTCATTTGAACTAAACTATGAGATACATAGATGACTAATTCAAATTAAATAAGAAAAGTGGGTGACCAATCATATTAAATTAGAAAAAGAATTATAGAGGGTTTCTTTATATAAATGAGACATACAAAGCCTTCAAGACACCATTACTATCTCTCCGTCTATCTCACATTTTCATCTATTTTTCTTTTCCTATTCTAAATTATTGTGCTTGGAGTGCAACCTAATAGTGTCATTGAATCCTAGATATCAATCCACTTTATTTACTACAAGAAAACTGTCAATAGATGACATGAAAAAACTATCATAAAAGAGGGTGGATGATAGTGAATTTATCTGTCATCTATGTACCTGTCACTCTTTTATGATAGAGCAAAAAGTCTGTCGTTAACTTATGATAGTGTTTGGAAGTCATATGTCTATCATCATAAAAAATGAATATTTTAATTAATTTTTTGTTGGAAATTTTGAATTTTACTTTAAATTTGAAATTTTGGCGGGAAATTGATTTTTCGCGCATGAATTATTATCCGGTTAGTTTTAGCAGATAAATTATTTTGTTCGTGATAGAATTTACTATTGAAATTTTCTATCATAAATTATTTTGTTTATGACATAAGTTATGACTAAAATTTTCTGTCACAAGATCTAAATTTATATTAAAAGAAATTATGAATTATTGCATTTAAATTTATGCATTCTTGTATCTGAAATTTAATTACAAATTCAACTAAAAATTATATATTCTATTAAGTCCAAAAACACTTTATATTAATAACATCATCCAGAAAGACTTGTATCCAACAGTTAACACATCCAAAGTAATTAAAAAGTTAATTCCAACAAATGTTTCAATATTTTACAAGCTAAGTAGCCATCAAATCTTGTAGTGAGAACTCTTCCCATACTCTCAATAAAATTCTAGTAGATAAACTCCCATTCTCAACAAATACTTAGCAAAACTCCCAAGTCCAGCAATTTCTCTTAACCTGCATGTGCAATATCAATTGAATATAGCTAACACTATCATTCTAAAGATATAATGTCCAAAAATGGGGGTCTTACACATGACAACTAGCAAAATAATTATTGTGGTAGCACATGTTGTAGACTAGTTAGATCTTTATTTTATCAATAATTCTGCACAAAATTGTCTTAGCATAAAAAATGGCAAGTTGTTTGGCGAACATAAAATATAATGTCAGGTATTGGTACTGATTTTCATGAAAATTATCAGTCTGCATTTGTAAGTTTTTAACGTAAAGTCTCATAGGTCGTGGTGCTTGCCTAAGCATCTAGATCGGTAAGTGCAAAGTGTCAGCACTAATTTTCATGAACACTATCAGTCTGATTCGTTTCAAGGTTTTAAGTCTAAGTCTCGTAGAACAACATGATCCTATATACAACAACTTTAAACATAATTGTCTAAGCATCTAGGACGGTGAGTACGTGGGCCAAGCGTCAACACTGATTATAATTAACATTATCAATGTACTGTGTTTTACATTTTGAGGTTTAAGTTTAATATCTTGCAAATTGTTGCAAAAGAGAGCATACTGATATCCCTTCTAACTAGAAGCCATTTACTACATTGTGAAATATATCACACAATCTTCCAAGCAACAAAATTTGGCTACCCAATAAGCCACATCCCAAACAATTTGATAGAATAAAATCAAGGCAACAAGAATTCATTTTAGTTCCATGATGAATAGTATAAAAATTTGAACTACCACAGCCCAGAATTTCATAATGAATTAGACTTTAAAACTAAATTGCCTAAGGAGTACACAAACCTCTTTCTTCTCTTGATAAGATATACCTACATTTAAATAAAAGCAACACATTTCAGTAACTTAATAATTAATGCAAAAATTTCATGAGTGACTTAAGGACATCCATAGCCATTAAAGAATAGCCAACAAATCATGTCTGATCATGAATTTGAAGAGCCTAGCAACACTAGCAGGCAGTATCAAGAGAGTGACAAAATACGAATAATAAATAAAGTCTAGAATAAAAAGATGCTCTTAAATCTACCAAGTCACAAAACCACAACTTAATCCTGAGAAGAAAGGCAAGTCAAAGCCTTTTTTGCTTATCAAATCTCTGCAAAAATAGGGCACACAAATCAAATAAATAACCAAAAAGTGTAGAGTGGCACTTTACAACAGAGAAGGGAAACCGAATGAATAGAAGATTATAGTTAAAGCATTTGGCGAAACTAATGCATCTTCTTTGCTTTTTTATTTATTTTCTCGTCTTGATTGGCTTAATTGGGCATGGGGAAAAGTAAATTGTCTGCAAATCCTAATTTCTAAATAGGAATACACAATTAGCTTAACAAAAGAAAGGCATCAGGATAACTATTGAGAATAAAATATTGGAAGCAATTTATAGAAGGATTCTGCTAACTAAACACTTGATCTAACAAACAAACATTGAGGAAGGCAAAAAGGTTCAATGACACGAAAAAAATATTTACTTAAATGGATACCACAACATATAAATACCACAATAGCGTGGATATGCGAGGAGACCAACAAAAGATGTGTAGTCATCTGGTGATCTTTTCCAACCTTCTTGCTCCTCTATTAGAGAATAAGCAATATGCAATCCACCAGGAAAAAAAGGCATTCTTAGAAATATATTAACTGATTATGTCAATAATAAATTGATGGCTCCAAACTCAACAAGAACTTTGCTTTTATAAGTCATTTCAAATCTAAATTACTGTTCCAATAACATAAGTGTAAAAATGGAAATAGATACTTAAATTGACAAATGATAGCTAAAAGTGCAAGTCCATGTTAAGTAAAAGCAAGTAAGTTTAAAAATCAAACCAGTGCTAGCGAAAGAGAATTTTGTTTCTATTATTAATTACTAAAAAAGAATATCATAACTCATCAACCTCATCTAAGGACCAATCCTCTCTACCTTCATTACACTTTGATCTCGAAGTGCCACATCAGTCTAATTTTCGTTTAATAGGTTTCCAAAATAACTCTATAACCATTTCCAAAAGGAAATTGCAAATTGACAATGCAAAATTTCTTTATACAACTGGGAAATGTTTTTGTTTTTTCCTTTTACATATACAAGATCTCTCCAGATAATAACTGATAAAGCAATGATGGTTTAACAGACATAGCCAATAAGAGGTACAAGAGGTTCAATCCGAACCTGTCCATAATTGTAGGTAAGTAAAGCATTTAGGTAAAAAGCAAAACAGAAACTTTGACTTGCTCAAAACTTCACTTGTTTTCCATTCCTAATATCTCCAAACAAATGTTTAATAGATTGTAAAATATTAAAACAATTTTAAATATTTAAATTATTTTAAATTCTATATATTATTACACTAATTTTTAATATAATATTTTAAATTTATCATAAAACATTGAAGCCAACTTTTTTTGGATAATAGAACCAAATTGTATTCTGGTGAAAAAGAAGGCCTTGGTGTCCCTTTATGAAAAATTGTGGGGTTTCGCCGTTATTTCTCCAAATCTTAGGAGTGTAGATATCTTTTTTCATTATATATATAGATAAATAGGTAGAAATGTTTCAATCCAAAATTTTAAAGGCCAGAAACATTGGAAAAAATGCATAAACCATGCGGTTTAAGCAATTCAAATTGTAAACCTTAAAAATCTCGCGGTTTTAAAATTTTCCCGAACTTTTCCTGTACTTTAAGATCTCAGACTAGAAAACTAATAGATAGATAGATAGATAGATAGATAGATAGATAGATAGATAGATAGATATTTTAACCATGGATTAAAATGCTCTCTTGATTTGAGCTCTCTTATGTTTTTTAATTAACAGTCTTATGTCTTATGTAATATAGTAATAGTATGTGGATAAGATTTAATTTTCTTATTTTTTTATTTATTAACTTCCAATCATAAATTTTTGCTCATGAAAAGTTCAAACTAACAAAAAATATTTTTAATTAATTATTTTTTAATTAAAAAAAATCCTTTTTTCATAAGATTGTATTAATGTAATGCTTTCACCTTAGAAGAATAATAAAGATGGGAAGTGAAAGAAAGCTAAATAAAAGAAAGAATAAATATTGATATGCTCCAAGTCATACCTTTTCTTTATTCTCTCTACGTACCTTCTTGAAAACTTCAATTAAAAATATTCTTTCAACTACTTTCTTCTCCATGGAGGGAATTCATTTCTTCTCCCTCTTGCTGCTTGCTTTACTAAAGACAACTATAATCTTTTTCTTTTATTTAGTTTTACTTTCTTTCTTGGATACCATGTAAAATTTGGCAACATTGCAATATCAAAAGAAGAATATTTAAAAGAAAAAATGCCAAAATGAAATTAAATATGCCTAGCATGTACTACTAGTTTCTAACTCACTTTGATTATCGAGTAATCTAAATCATTTGTTGTACTTGTTCAGGCATATTGTCTGGGGTCAAATTTACAGAATAATATTGAAAACACAGGCTAGTATTGCCAAATTTTGAAGAGAAATGAAGAATGGGGTATAATGTTGTGATTCTCTAATTACTTGATTTGAATTAATTCCATAATTCAAATTTAATGCAAGATTAATTATATGGACATGTATGGGTTTTTTTAGAATGAATGTACATGCATCCATTTCACTTGAAAGCATCTTTCCCCAGGAATCATTCACAAACATACAAAATGGTAAAAATTTATATCTACTTAAATTGCATACCCAAAATAATACCGTATAATATTAGTTAAATTAAATTAATTATCTTGAAATTCACTGTTCATAGTTTGCCACTTTCACCACAAAAAATATTCTCAATTAATTCACTTAACTTATTCTAATAAATACCCAAACTAAATAAATTTCTAGTATAAAGGAATAAAATAAATACAATATTATTGACACAATGACGCTAATAATAAAAACTCTAATACAAAATAAATTAATATGACTAAGCAATGAAATTAATTGACATGCATACAGTTTTAGTTTGTTAGGTTTATTTGTATTGTCATCTCATGGTCACAACGAAGTCTTCAGTATTGTATCGAAGAATTCTTTACGTGCATGATAGATTATTCTAAATTCTACAGCTTCTCTTACTTTCTCGACATTTTTTCCCGTATTTACTTTCAAAGGAATGTCCTTTAGCAGATACGCCGCCAATGTGCCATCAAGAATTCTTTAACCAAATCTAGGAAGTTCAAGAGGAGGCGAAAGCTAGTTTCAAAAGAATGAAAGTATTATCACCTTAAATTTTGAATCGTTTTGCGAAAGCTGGTATACAAGTTCGATAAACTCAATACTCTCAATTTCTTCGATTATCAATAAATTTTAGAACTGAATCAACAGATCTATGAAGTGGCCAGTTACATTGTGTCTAATCGATAAAATCTATACAGCTCTAGTTAGCTTCATGCACAAATTGATTGGTTAACTCTTGAGTGTAATTGGTGTTGTTCTTTTGAGTTTGATTGTTAACATTTCTTGGCTTATATATTAGATCGAAAAAAGTTCTCATGTGCACAAAAGAAAAAATAAAAAAGGGGGCAATAAATTTGAGACCTTGACAGTGGATGAGGTTAGAAGAAGAAAACTTAAGGGTTTGCGTGGATGAGGTTAGAAGAAGAAAACTAAGGGTTTGCAAAAAATCGCCTGTCATTAATTATTTTCTTAAACATTAAACTTGACTCAAATTAAAATAGAAAATATAAAAAAAAAAGTCATAAGTTGTAATCAAAATATTAATTATCCTATATCATGTAGGTTTTACTAAAATATTTTTTGTCTTTTAATGGTTTTGTGCAATTTTGTGAGCAAATAACATCGCTTTTTCATTTTTATCCATGCTTTGAGAGAAAAGCCACATCACATACATTCCACATCAAACTATTCTGGTGATCTTATTTTAATAATTAGGAATTCACATGCTTATATTGAAATAGAGCAACCTAAATCAAATATTGCTTAACCGTGAGCTTAACAACAGAATTTTGGGTCCTAATTCTATTATTGAACAACTAAGCGTGCGTTTGGTAACATTTTTTATTGGATATTTTCTATTTTCCAAGAATGAAAAACACAAAAACATATTTGGTAAGGCCATTTTCTAACCGTTACTAAGAAATTTGTAGAACAAGATATTTTTGTTCTTTTAAGTTTTGTGAAGAAAAGCATTCTTGAATTTGTACTCAAAATTGGAGAACAAAACAAAATAAGCAAGGGAAAAAGTTGGAGCCTGGCCCATCGCTTTATTCATTAATAATTCTTTATTCAATTATTGTTTAATAAGTCTTTATTCAATTGCTTCTTTACCTTATCCCTTCAATTTCACTTCTACGATTCATTCTCACCTTGTACTCTTTTGTTCTTTATATTTTAGGTTGTAAATATAATTAACACAAATGAATTTCTTAAATGTCTATAATAAATATAATTGTAGTATGAATTTTTATTTTGCTATATTTTAATTAATTCTACATTTATTATTTTATTTTTCATTTTATTTTAATTTTTAAACTTAATAAATTATGAGGAGGTTTTTTGAAAATTACTATTGTTGTATGGAATTTGATTTCATTTTGATTAAAATTATAATAATAAAAGATAAAATTTATAAATAAATTAAAGAAATTATTTTATAAAAAATACTATATTTTCAAACAAATAGCTAAATACACTTTTATCATCATTTTCATTTCAAACAAACAATCAAACGCGTTTTTACTGTTTTCATTTTTCATATAATGTTTTGAAAACAAACTACCAAATAAATTTTGATTTTTAAAAAAAAAATCATATTAAAAACATTATTTTCTTTCTCTAAAATAAGAGCAAAAAATATTAGTTAAAAAACATTACCAAACGCACCATAAAATACAAAATAATTATACCATTAACAGGCAAAGCTAACTTAGCTAATTAATAAAGAGGTAAGAAATTTAAATTACGAGAAATAAGTTGAACCCGAAAAAGATGGCTCGGTGTCATAAGCTAGAAGATTTCGTAAACCACATGGAAGATCTCTTTTTGAGAGCCACATTTCCGTTAAAGCAACCACACAACATAGGATCATCCTCAACAATCAATGGGCTACCTCAAACTTGACTCACGAGCAACCTCACTCCAAATCGAATGGCAACAGTTTTAGCAAAATATAACTTACGGTAAATTTATGAGTTGTCACCCACGACAACTCAGTTGTTTCACATACCACAATTTTTAAAATTTTTTGTGACAATTTAAGGAGTTGCTGTAATGTACCATGACACTTTTGTACTGTTCCTGTTGTCCCACTGGCATTTGTGATGATGCGCCACACAGCACGAGGCCCATGCACAACATAACACGAATGGGGTAGGAATTTGCCGCACTTCCATGTGGTATTGGGCCTGTTAATTTTCGATTGTGCCGGCCTCACATGACAGGATTCTTTTGGACCGGGTTAGCACAACACAACCCCCTTATTTTTCAAATTAGTGTTTTTTTTTTTCCAAAGGTACGAGTGGGTAAAACTCAAACTACTTGTTTTACCGCCTGCTAACTCTAAAGATATGATCAGGTGGCCAATTAAATAAAATAATTTAAAAAGCACTCTAATAAACCTCTGAAAGCAAATTAGTTAAGTGCATTAAAAGGGTGAAAAAAACGAGCAATACGATGCTTAATGCAAGACTCAAGTCTTGATTAGGACAACACCTAATAACAAAACACCAATCACTGTAAATTTTCTTAAAAAGTACAATAAGAGTAAACGGCTTCACACTTCAAAGTCTTAAGGACGTACAAGAGGACCTTCACTAATGTAGGTGAAGTGCACATTTCAATAGGGAGAAAAAAAAAATCATTGTGCTAGGTAATATAACACAGCACTATCACCGGATCTAAATAGAGAAATTCAAATCCTTAAACAAAAACATTTAAAAAAAAAAACACCCGTACAAATCGATTCATTAGATAATCATTCCCACCTTGGAACATCAATGTCCCACCATTAGAGCCACTGCCGTACAATTTCATCACATGCATATCCTTCTAAGTTACTATCTAAGGCCATGGAACAACCCAATAGCAGCAGGAAAAATAACCCAAAGATAGATGTAATTAGAGTTTTCAAAAGGAAAATGATGTTCGAGAGAGCCTAAACTAAACTCCGACTAGTTAAAATAAAAAGATATTTTAAAAAAATTCAATTTTTTTACTAAATCATCCCAAATCGGGGTTCCTTTATTTATAATTTAATTATTGATAATTAATATTAATCACAAGTAAAATCTCTCTATACTAATACTCTATATAAGTACAAATACTATGTAGCCATAAAAAATTTTTTATCCTAATTTAGGCCCATAATAAATAAGAAAAACTCCATTTTATGATAAGTTATAACTTTTTCAAATCTCATTTTTTTAAAAAAATTGTCTCTACATAGTGTTAATTATCTGTATATTAAAAAAATACGTGTTATATTAAATTAAAATTTTAGATAAAATAAATATTTTTTAAAATTATTTGAGATAATAATTTATTCTTTATAATTTTAGTAAGACGACTTTGGATACAACCAATATTATATAGATGATAGGCATATGTACTAGTATTTTGAAAGTATGTCAATTTCTTTTGTTAATATCTATACATTAGATTTTGACATGCTCCATTAATTATTTATCAATTTAACACATGTTTTATTTTTATATCGCTTGCACTGAGGATAATTCAGTCAAAATAATAATTTTTGTAACTACAATTCAATTAAATTATAATCGTCTTATAGTAATAAAACTAGTTGGTCCCAACAATATGACTACAAAGATATTTTATTGTAATAGTAGCATACTTTATTGCTAAAATAACGTTTCCCCTTATAAATAAATATGTAATTACATAATTGATCCATATACATATTATATACCATAAGCACATTTATATTTTCATAGCAAATATTGAAAAAATAGTGGGGGTTTGGTGATGGAAATAAGAATGGGTATTAAATATACTATAAATAAAGAGGTTAAGAGTTTTTAGGGTGATTGGTTGGGACTTGTTCTTTATAGTGTTTTTAAATGCCCTTTATTAATTTCTGGAGCTGCTGTTACGGCACTCATATCTCTTCAATTTTTTCTTCTTATCTCTCCCGCTTTTGCTTTTGATTTTTAGATTTTGCCGTTTCAAACGGGGAAGTCAATCGGACACGTTAAGCTTTTGCTATTATTATTTTTTTATTTTTTTCACCCCACTTCCATAATTACACATATAATATCTGTAAAATATTGAATATTTTCTCTTGGGCAACTCATAAATTTTGACTGCCAACCATTCACATATTGTGAAAAACCCAAACTACCCTCCTTGAATTTCGAACTGAAGCAAAGTTTATTGAGGGTTTAATTGTCTTTTCGCATTTGGGTATGTAATCCTAGGGTTATGTGATATGTCATCACCTTCCAAAAATAACAAAAACAATACATCATATATTTTTTTAATAACAGTGTTTAGCCATAAGCTTCAAATTCATGGTTAATGTCATTTCATTTTCCATGCTCAATCCTCCTCACTGTTGGTAAGTTTTTTTTATATTATATTTGCTTATTTTAGGGTTATTTTGTCTGTTGGTTCTTCTTTATCTGGGTTTCTATATCATAATAATACCAATACTTTTTTTTAAAGGGGAATAATACCAATACTTATAATAATAATATCACCAACAAAACAAACTTTATAAGTAAAAAGATATAATGAATAGTATTTGTATATTATTTTCTTATATCTACTGCAGGGTAATTGTTATTTCTTTATTCATAATCTTTTAAATGTAATTTTCTATCTTGGCCTCCATGAAAGAGGAAGGACAAACAACAGACGCTTTATTTTCATTATTTGATTTGAAAACTCAATGTTAATGGGTCTTTTAAGCAAAGGTATGTTTTGGTTTCTATTGAAAGTTTCTCTCTCAATAATTTTTATTAGTTGATTGATGGACGGTTCCTTTACTACCCCACGTTGGTACCTTCTGGCTTCTTCAAAATCTTTAAAATCCTTTTTCCCTCTGAAACAGTGTCAGAAAAAGAATAGAAAAAGAGTTGTTGTTGGAACTTTGTTAATGAATGAAAATGAATATTGGATGGATAAAAAATTGAATATTTTTTATTTATTCAATTAGCACACATTTTCTTTTGTTTGGTTTTATTTATACTTTATAGCAAACCCCAATAGATACAAAAGCGTATCTTTAGAATGTCAGAGTAAGTGAGAGGCTTTAAAGTCATCATATGTAGCTTTTGCCTATCTATCACTATGTAGGCCTGCAAGCAATTCTGTTTTAATAGTGTATCTGGGTTCTTTTCTTTATTGCCAGAGCCTAGAAGGATTTGTCTCTTTATAGCCCTTTTTGAGTTCTGCAAAGACTGATGAGAGCTTTGATGGGTTTCTTCTGTTTTAATCCTTGGTACTACTCTGTGTCTCTGATGGATGTCATGGCCGTGACAGCTTTAATAACAGCTATGGCTATGCCTATACCGTGCCTTTTACTTCCTTTCTTGGGTTCTGAATCATTTCTCCTTTGTTACTGGGGAGTTATTACATCTACTGAGGTTGTTGATTCTTTAATCTTGATGCTGTTAATGATTTTGATTTTCTCAATATATTCTCTTTTCGTTTTCTTTTTATTTTCCTTTCTGGGTTTGTCTCTTTCTCTTGTTTTGAATCCTGCATGCAGTTCATTTCACCTGCAAGTTCTGTTTGTTTCGTGATTTTCAAGATTTTCAATTTTTGTCTTGTTGTGCAGTGAGAGGAAAGTTGAATAGTAGAGTGTGCTTGCTTGGTGGTTATACAGGCCATGGCATCAACTTCTTGTGCCAAACAAAGCCCTGTTCCAAAGAAAGAACCAGCTTCTGGTCATCAATCATACCCACCACCCCTCGCAAAATATGAAGATATTGTGGCTAGTCCCAAGCTCTTCATGGCTACCTTGGAGAAGCTTCATGCTGCAATGTCAACCAAGTTCATGTAAGCTTCTTGTCATTTCATCCATTCTATATCAGTTTATTACTTTTTAGATAACACTCCTTGTAAGACTCGTGTACTGAACTATGAATTTTTGTCGCCACTCATTTTGATTTCTCTTTACTATCCTAGATTCTAAAATGTTTATTTTTCTGACATGAGTAGTTCTCTATAAAAGGGGACTACAATGAATCTATATAAATTGCGTTATCAATGCTACTGTTCTGTTATCATCATTTCCTTATCTGTGCTTTGTTTCCTCACTTTTCCTCTTAAGTTGGTCTTTTTTACTTTTCTGTTACTTTTTTTAGGCCAAAGTGGGTTCGTTTGATAAAATCAGGGATTTAATCTTGGCTCATTTCAGCCAGATTAGACATTAAATGGGATGTTTCATTATTAAGTTCATCTTGTTGAAAGCTTTGGTCGATTTGTCATCTTTGAATGAAGAAAAGAAAAGATTTTAGGATTGCTGATATGATGTTAATTTTACGATTACTGTTGTGATGTTAATTTTGATGCATTAGCTGTTGGGCTACTGCGCTGACTATGAGATAGTTAATTTATTTGCTTCGTGTATCTATGTTGTATGAAGTGCTTCTTTTAGTAAAATGGAGCTCTCTGTTTCCTTCTAGTGCTGTATTGCCTTATACGCTACCGAACATAGTGGCACCAAATCGAGCAAAATTTGTGTTGTTATATCTTCATTCTGTTTGGGAAATTTTTTCCTTTATAGAATGCGTGTTTGCAGGACATTATTAAATATGAGAAAAATGAAGTTCATCATTGTTGGCTCGTTGAGTTATGAAAAGCTATAATAAATTGCAAGGAGATTTCTATTTCCAACGTCAGTTATGCAGACAAGGTTTAGATTGCTCAATGTTCTTACCGCTGTTTTTGTAATGGATTTAGTATTCCACTATTTTGGTACTTAATATATTTTGTTGGCATCTGCTTAAGTTCATTATAAAAGTTCAATAACTCGAATATGGATGAATGCCATCAAAAAATCAAATATGGTTCCAGGTTGTTCAAATTGATATTAACTATCCAATGTAGAACTGTTAAAAAATCGAACTTCAGTGTCCCATTCAACAGATACCATCATTGGTCTATTCTATATTGCAATTGTTAGTAGACTGCCCTTTTGATATCGATCTTAAGTCCATAACTCTATTTTTGTCAGGTGTGAATCTAGTGATCTGGATGTTAAAAGGAGAGGGGAAGAGTATCGGTTATTGAGCATGTTTCAGGGTGTAAATATGAGTCATCTACACAGAAGCTTTAGTCTTAGGAAATGACTGTTATATTTCAAAGTGACGGACACTAAGACAGCATGCCTCTTCTGCATGATTTAAATGGAATTCCTCATTGAATTATATTCAATATCAGTGGAAAGAGATTTCTTCTTCTGTTGGAGTGAAAATCTTGACGTGCAGATTATAAGACTCACCAAAGATAAAGAAAATAATAGTTTATAAACTTGCTGATCTCTGCAAGGTTGTAGCTTTGCCTAACAATTAATTGTCCCGTAAAACTCTTGACAGATATAAAGCATCGACTACTGTATATTGGCTTTAGTCAACTTAATAGATCATAGCTTTAGGCTAAAAACTTGTATATTTTCTTGACCTACGACAAATAATATTTTGCTCTCCATATTTACTTATAATAACTAGAGCGAAATGATTTTGCTAGTGTTTCTAGACAAGTCTGACTTGTATTTTTGTATAAGTAGTTGCCACTTGGCAAAAGTTGTGAGATACTTGTATGCGTTTTTTCTTTTTTTCATTAATGCATTGCCTTACAGTAACTTTCTCTGATTTTCTACCTTTTTTAAAATATTCTCAATTTAGTTGTTCTTTCTGGAGCTCTCTTCTCACCATTGGCAATCTGATGTATATTTGAACCTTGGTTTTAGGATCCCGATTATTGGAGGAAAGGAGTTAGACTTGCATCGGCTTTTTGTGGAGGTAACCGTGGTGGTATTGAGAAGGTAAGTATTTGCAATTAGTTGTCTGATTTTATTCTTTATTATTGTGATTGGGAGCCTTATCCAGCTACGAGTTGTAGCACGGTCTAATATTTCTATGCCCTTAACATGTTTTGTACATGGCTTTTACCCAGTTTGGTGTCAGTATTAGCTGTCTTTATGTGTCACATGTACTTTTAACAACTCAGCCTAGTTAGAGAGGCCTTTTGGTTGCAACAGAAAACATTCTGTTGCCATCTTCCTCTTCCTTTTGTTGTGTGTGTGTAGGTTGGTCTGTGTGTGTTTGCCATTTATTTGTTTAAAGTCCATTCATACAATTATTTCAGTCTATCACTACATTGTTTATTATGCTCTGAAGTCAAGATATTTTATTTAATAATCTTTCTGCTCACTTTCGAAACAAGGTCATATATTGTTTCCAGATCTGTCAGTTAGAGTTGTATGCATTTATGCCAGTGATTTAACTAGCTAAGTGCTGTTAAAATATGCAGAATTTATGGTTTAAGAATTACGTAATCAAAATGTTTCAGTTAATTTTTTTCAATGCTGATCAAGAGTGCAATGTTTAATCCTGCTGTACTCAATACTTTCACAACCCAATTCTCAGATAATTAAGGAGCGAAGATGGAAAGAAGTCACTGCTATATTCAACTTTCCGTCCACTGCTACAAATGCATCTTTTGTGCTGCGCAAATATTATCAATCATTGCTTCGAGACTATGAACAAATTTACTTTTTCAGATCCCAGGGTTGGTGTCATGTCTCAGCTGATTTGTTGTTGAAACACTCCTTTTGTCTTGATTCTATGTGTTTTCCTCATGAATATGATTACTACTAAATGACCTTTCGCAGATTCTTGGCAGGGCCCATCCACAAATGCGGTGTCAGCTCCAGGGACAGCACAGCCATCGCCAGACATTCAATCAGCTGTTCAGCAACCAAGAATTAATGCTGCTGTGTTGCCTGAAGGTTCTTTCATTCTCAGCCCTTGTTCTTTGTCTTGCTCAGAACTGCTGCCTTATTTTGAATACTTTTTATCTTAAAATTGTCAACTTCTTTTCGTAACCATTCTCATTATTTTTATTGTGTTGTTCCTGTTCTCATGCCCGATTTATCCAAACGCTACTCTGAATATACTTGCAATTTATTTATTATAACCCTTCATTCTTGTTATTGCAGCAAGACCAGCTTCATCAGGAGGATCTCCAGTAATAGGGGTCATTGATGGGAAATTCGAAAGTGGCTATCTTGTTACTGTAACAATAGGATCGGAGAAGCTAAAAGGTGTCCTCTATCAGGCTCCTCAGTACCCCATACACCAAGTGCCATCATCTTACAATGTTATCAACAATAATAATGCCACTGCGCATGCTGTCTCTGGGGTACAACGCCGTCGCCGCAGGAAGAAATCTGAGATCAAAAGGAGGGATCCCGCTCATCCAAAACCTAACAGAAGTGGCTATAATTTTTTCTTTGCAGAGCAGCATGCAAGACTGAAACCGTTACACCCAGGGAAGGACAGAGAGATCAGTAGAATGATTGGTGAACTGTGGAACAAGCTAAAAGAATCTGAAAAGGCTGTAAGGACTCTATAATTTTCAACTCATTGTTTACTTCTGCTACTCTTTAATATTTTTGTCTAAATACTATTGGCTTAGACATGGATGTGCCTGAGATTCAGGTTTATCAGGAGAAAGCTCTTAAAGATAAAGAAAGATATAGAATAGAGATGGAAGATTACAGGGAGAGATTGAAGACAGGTCAAGTAATCAGTGATGCTATTCCACTACAACAGCGGCTTCCTGGAGCAGATGTAGACATGGTGGAAGTCGACACAAAGCTTGATGAAACTGGAGGGGATTCTCCTCAAACCCCAGATAACGAGAGTAGCTCTGGTGGAAGTGATTTTGAAGATGATAAGACCGTGGAAGGACACCTTCTCCGAAATGGAAGGAATCTCCAGGAGTGGGATTAGGTACTGAAACAAGCAATGTTGACTTGGAGATTTCAGCTCAGGAGCCAGCTTTCGAGCTGCGTAAGGCCGAAGAGAATGCCAAAGATAAGAATGTTGAGAATTTTACTGATGACATTGTTAGAAATGATATGGTTGAATAAGCCAGTGACGATGGTGGTGAAAGCTTAGCAATTAGGTTAACACTTTGGCGAAGACGAGAGCATCCATTGCTTTATAGCACAAGAATATTAGAATTTTCTACAGTGAAGGTGTAGCAGTTTAGTTCAAATATGTTTGTTCATTATAGATTGCTTAGCATTGTTGCTATTCAAAATCAGATATGATAACTCAAGTGTTCTTTTCATTTGTTTTCCTTG
The DNA here is from genome assembly GCA_030448925.1 of Citrus cavaleriei. NCBI lineage: Eukaryota > Viridiplantae > Streptophyta > Magnoliopsida > Sapindales > Rutaceae > Citrus > Citrus cavaleriei. The sequence continues at coordinate 288,261 of JAUJEN010000406.1, forward strand.
TAGTTGCAGTTGCATGCTTCGATATTGTAAACTGTAGAGGCTGCAAGATTTCACCTTCCGTCAGTCTCTAACTTGATCTTTTAGCTACTTTGTGTTAATTCTTACCCATGATCGTCAAGCAAATCATTTTCTTCCTCAAAACTGCCCCTTTCATTTCAGCAATGTGAATGCTGAATATTATCATTTTTTTCCTATCTTTTATTCTGCCCTTCACAATTATGTGCATATCCAACCCCCCCTCCCCTCTTTTTTTTTTATTTGATTAAATCAAAAAAATTTATTATTTAATTTTTTATTTTATTTATATTTTTTAATTTAAACATGAGCGTTTAAGGTTATTTCAAGATACAAATTGCATGAATCCTTGCGCAAACTTGGAAAATATCACCACCCATCTAATATTCTTTTTAGACACATTTATGTTTGTCAATTACTTATACATTTGGATACTGCAATCCCTTGTTAAGTGCCATAAAAGATGGGTACGGCTCAGCATTTTGAATTTATGAGCCCAAAAGTTGCCTAATTGTGTTATCTCTTATCGGCCCAATTAGTATTATTCCTCAATATAGCCCACAAGCCACCTCCCATTCTTATATCCTAACAGGTAGGAACTTTAATATTATTGTTTTTTCATTATTTTACAAATTTATTGATATTTATAATTAATAATTAATTTTTTTAAATTAACTGTTAACAATTGTTTAATTGGTTGGTCCACGTCTCCTCCGTTTAAGGTGGAGAATTTCAAATATTCTAGATAGAAGTGTGATATTAAAAAAAAAATTACTATGTAACTTAAAAATCTAAATTAACTTTTTAATTTAAAATGGGACAAATCTACTTCAAAATATAGAAAAAAAAATCTATATCCACTAATACATATAGTGGGGGTTGTAGGGGCGGAGGACCAACAAGAAAGTACATAATGACATTGAAGAAGAATGGAAGACTTTAGAAAATTTCAACTATAATTAGAATATTTAGAATTTTGAAAGTCATATACACATTATTTTGTGAATTCCAGCACATCTGATAGTTTGAGGTTCTCTTAAAATTAATTAAGCTTTTGACATTAATTAAACTTTCACAAACCAAATTAAGTTGACTCTCATGACAATCATAGCTTTTTTTACTGCCAAATAATGCACTATTTCAATATATTTGGAATGCAAGATTCTTAATTAATTGTTCTGATATAACCTCTATAAATTAATAATGGGGGCCATAAAATTTATTAATTTAGAGATATTAATTAATCGATAAATTAATAATTTATTAATTTACGAGTGTGTTCGAAAAAGCATTTAGAAAGTTTAGAAGAAATTGTTGCTAACATCATTGTAAGATCATGTTGAAAATGAAGTTGAGGATGACATTACCTTTAGAGTCTATTTCAAAAGCACTCAAGTCATCAATAACACTTCATAATTTTTATTGATCGAAATTCAACCCGAACTTTAGATGCAATAAGAAAAATTAGAGATGAGATTCAACTAGATTTAAATTTCAAGAAAAAACAAGTTACAATAGGATATTTCAATAAATTGACATAGTTAGTTACATTTGTAATTTCACAAAGATGTTGTAATTTCTACAATTATTAATTTATGATATAAATGAGACCACATAGTTATATAGGTTCTCGGAAAATTATTATCTTATTAATTTATCAAAATTATTAATTTAGCTTTAAGTCGGGACATGAAAAATTATTATATTATGAGATTATTAATTTATCGGTATTAATTTATAGAATTATATCTGTATTTGGGTTTCTAATCTACTCTTGGTTACTAGGCTTTGAATAAAATTGAATTTTGTTAATTTTTTTAAGTTTGAATTGTATTTTTGGACGGCTTTTGAATTTTTTTTTTTGTAAACTTTACAAGAATGGAAATCTTGATTATTAATTTTTTTTGTAAACTTTAAGAATGGAAATCATGAGAGTCAGTACCCAACATGAAAAAAAATTATCAACAAACTTAGTTACCTATTTTAGAACATATCAAATTTGTTATGACAATTCAAAACACAAATTTTTAAATGCATATCATTATTGTAAGGTAATGATATAAGTCTTGTCTGACAAACTTTATTTTGTCTGCATGATGTAGCGATAAAATTGGTTGAATTAAATATCTCTTGGCTTTACATAATTTATTTATTATTTTATATTTCGTTCAATGAATTAATGACATCGTCGTTTATGAAAATAAGTTATCTGAAATTTGTGGATGTATCATCACTCTTATTGTAAAACTAATTGAAATTTTCTACATTAGTCTATCGATTGAAAAAATTATTTTTTAGTTCTTTCATTTGGATGGGAATTTCAATTTGATGTTAGTTCACCTTGCCGGATCAATGCCCCCTCTATCTTTTTTTTTGATAAGAAAGTAAACATTTTCATTAATCGAACACCTTACTTGAAACCTATCTTTGGTATTGTTTCTAACTAGACGCTGAGTATTTCTTTCAAGGCCAATTTGGCCAAAGAATGGGCACAAGCATTACATTGTCTAAGGACATATTTCACTTTAACATTCTGAAAACTTTTCCTTTGTTTTGAATTTCCCTAAAATTGTTGATTCATTACTGCCTTAGTGTTAATTACTAACTCCACCACCTCTAAACAATCGACTCTATAATCGGTGAAGATAAGGCTGCTTGCACACATACCCCCATTGAAATGCTTCAACCTCTACTAAACTTACATTCCCTCTATGTTGAGCACTGCTTAACAATTTCCATTACTACCACCTTACCTCTTGAGTCTCTTATCACAACCCCAATTATTATATTATAGCTGGTGGTCAAAAGAGTCAGATGTTAAATGAAATGATTTAATTTGTTTATTTAAGTTTATCAAAAAATAAAAATAAAATTTAAAAATATGCAATTAATTTTAAGAAAAACTATGAAAATTAAATTAGTTGGGGTTATTAGTCAAAATCCTAATAATAAATACAATTTAACAAATTCTTTTCTTTTTATTTTATTTCCCAAAGATTAATTGTATAAATTAAAATAATTTTCCCATTAATTTTATTATGGATTAAGAACTTAATGTGCCAAAACTCAACTTGTCTACAATAAGTCAATACCATTTTACCATATTTTTTACTAAGATATTAAGAATTCATTGTGCCAAACTCCCATTTTTGTGTGTACAATAAATCAAAATTTCAAAATATAAAATATGGATAAAATTAAATAAAAAATAATTGATTTGTACTTAAAAAGTAGAATTTGATTAAATCGTATTTTTATTAAGAGTTTCACACTCTAACACTAATATTTAGGCTAAACATATTTTGAAATAAAAGAAATTATGAAAATTAAAAAATGACATAATTAAAAATAGTATTTAAAAAATTGACATAAAACTAATTTTATTTATTGAAATATATTTTAAAGAAGAGATGAGAAGAAAGATTCGAGGGGAAAGAAGAGAAGAAAAGGTGTGGAGATGTGTGTTCCCCTCTTCTATTTATACTAATACATGGTTAATCCACAAGACACAAATAAATAAAACTAATTACATCTTAATCTTACGTTTGTCTCACTAATAAAACATAAACCTAAATTAATCCAAGCACATCCAACACATTCCACTTTAACAATTACCATACCTAACATGATAAAACTTATAATTTCCACAATTACCACATTTATCCGTGGTAAAAACTTAAAATTTATAACAAAGTCCTCACCGGATCCTCCTACGACAATGACATATAATTTCTCTTGGGTCCAAATTTGAAATCCACATTTGTTTGGGCCGCAAAATTGCATGAAATTATTATTATTACCTAATAAACACACAAAATATAAAAATCAAATGCTTAGAAAAATAATTAGAAATTTACAATTATGTTACCTGATTACAAATTAAATTACATTAATAACAAAATAACATTTTTTTAATTTCCTTAATAAACATACAATTTTAACACTAATCACTCATTACATTTGATCTTTTACTTTATGGAAGCATATTTAGTTTGAAGACAACTTATGAGGGAGGAGTCCACTCTCTGCTATTACAGGGTTATCAATATGAGATATGCATCTTCCTAACTCTTTGATTTCTGTAATTGTTTACGCCTTTGTTGCTTAAATTCTTAGGTCTATGCTTCTTTAAAAATAGAGCTTATTCCTTGAATACCAAATAACCCGAACAATATGCTACCGTAATGCGTTAAGATCACTTTTCCTCGACTTAGAACTCATTTCCGACTCTTTGGAAATATCCTTGAATAGTCATTGACTCAGGCTATAAAGGAACTTCGAGACCAAAATTTCCTTCTTTAACTACAATCGTTAGAGGAGAGCATGCTAGACGGTTTCTACATTCTTCTTTGCATTTTTGGCAAATAGGCTCAGTGGAGGTTCTTTCGTTTCGATTTTCTGCGGATGGCGGGTTTTCTTTCTTCCACATGAAAATTTTCATCTTTTTGCTCAAGACCATAACACCTTCCATTAATTTGAGAATTTGTTGTCTTCTTTAGAAGCTTTGCAAATCTACCTTTGAGTGCTAATTTGATACCCATTTTTCGGTAGTATTCTCCCGTTTATCAAATGCCACAATTTATCTTGTGAATTTTCTTGTGGTATTAGTATCTTAGAGATCATCTCGATATCTTCATATACAAAGTGTTGATTGATTTATCCTCGTCCATTGGTTTCGATATTCATCAAGTTAGCTTCTGATGTCCTCTAATAAAGTTCTTGAGGAAATTGGCTTGAAAGTGTCTAGCCTTGGCAGCCAGGTTATCCTTGTATGACTATGCATTTTTCCCATTCCATACGCCATCTGACAGTCCCTTTTGGGCACTTGTCTTCCCCACAATGCTACTACAAATATATGATTGATTGGAGCCTAATTTTGCACTCAAAAATCAGTAATTTGCATAATACCTTGCTGCAACCTAGACACAAGAGAATTTGGAAATTGAAGAAGCCTTATCCTTGGTTAAGCCACTGTGCTTGGTTAAAACTCATGAAATCTCTAAACCCCTGAAACCCCTACTGGCTTTTTGCGAAACTAAGCCTATCTCACCTTGCCCGATGAATGCCTTGTTTGTCATCTTTTGATCCTACCAAAACTTTGCTATAGCCACTTTGAATATCATCATATAAACCCTTTGAATCTCATCGTATAAGCCGGCACAGGAGTTTGAAAACACTTTCATTGCATAAGTGGAGCGCTAAGCTCTTGCACATTAATAAGAATTTCCTTTCCTCTGCTCAGAACATTTTTGTGTCTTGCATGAAATTTGTTTAAATTTTGAGCTTGACTGTTCATTGAAAAAGCCCATCTTCTTCTTGCTATCATTGATGGTAGTCCGGTATTTTTTCATACCTAGTAACACATTAAGCAAGATGTCCTTTATTCTGCAAACTTGTCCTTCTGCTATCTTTCTCAAAAACATGGAAGATTTGTGAAATTAAAAAATTTGTCTCGATAGCTTCTCGCGTAGCAATCAAAGACCTTCCTTAAGTGTTTGCACTGCCATTGATGCCCTACAAGAAATATTTGCCTCATCCATGAAAACAAATTCGATGGTGATATCTTTAGCAAACCTTAGAGCCTCCGATATCGGTTCTTCCTTTACGCTTGCACCCGACAAATTTGAAAAATCTTTGCGCTACAAGATGATGAAGAACATGGGACAAGGACATCCCTGTCTGCTTTCTCTTTCAGTGAATTAAACCTTTTAGAGACCCCGTTAATGTGCACAAAAACAAAGTAGAAAAGACATCTCATTATCAAATCCACCATTTGTTTGAAACCAAGCTTCATTATTTGTTTGAGGCCGTTATATTATGTCTGCTTTCTCGATGTTTGTTTAAGACCTGGGCTTCATTCCTTTTCCCTTTACTTGTATCGAATCTTATGGGTATATTTCATTAAACAATGATGACATTATGTCGTAATGAGCTTATTGGGTATGAATGCATTACGTATTAAGGGGATATAACATGGGAAATGATTGGTTTCATCCTATTAGCAATTGCTTTTGGCTATAATTCTGTAGAAAACATTACCAAAGATTGATAAGGCATCTGACTTTTTTTTTAGCTTAATGCCTTGGGGATCGAGGCTATATAAGTGTGGTTAAGGGGTCCTATACTTTCTCATTCAAAATGTGTAGACATGTTTCAATCACTCCTTTCCGGATTTACATCGTGTTTATGGAAAAAGCGGTAGACAATCCATCTGGTCTCTGGGCTTTCGTGGAGCACATTTGCTCCAGTCGAGCTTGCAACTGATTTCTTCAACAGAATGGCTCATCAAATGATCATTCATTACTGGAATTACAAAAGGAATATCTTGTATGCGACTTGAATTTGGCTCTGGTTTGGTTGGAATATGAGAAAAGCTCTTTAAATACTTAAAACTCCATTTCTTACCCTCTTCTTGTATCCGTCTTCCCCCATGATCTTGATACCTAGATTTTGTTCTTTCTTTTGACAAAAAAGCTTTCGAGTTGAAAAAGTTTAAGTGTTCTTGTTGCCTCTCTCGTACCAATTTGCTCTTGACTTTCTTTGTAGAATCTCTTCGTTCGACATCTTGTTTATTTGGCTTTCAATTCTTGATTTCTCTATTTACCAAGTGGGGTTATCTTGCTTTTTACTCTGAATTGTTTAATAAGCTTTCCTTGCTTTCTTTTGCATCATGATTCATTCTTACTCAGGCTTTTAGCTAGCCTAAAGAGTTTTAGCCAACTTTTTGGCGATGCACCCAGGACTTTTCCCATCCTTTTCACACAATTTGCCTTGTATTCTTTCAATATGCTTTAGAGGCTTCGTAAGTTCTCTACATGTCCTCGCACCCAGTGGTCTCGGAAAAAAAAACCTGCTTGTATGTATACCACCCTTTCTTTGACTTAAAAACAATTGGACAATGATCCGATGCCCGATTTTTCATATTTTGCTTCTTGAATCTGAAAATTCATACACTAATTTTTATTGCATGAACTCTGTCAAGTCTTTCCTCTATGAATTGAGTTCTATATCTTCTATTCGACCATGTAATAAGCGGATATCCCTTATAGGCCCATGTCCATTAAATTACATTCTTGAACAACCTCTAAACTCGGCCCACTAAATGTATGTTTTCTCATGTACATCTAATCTCGTTGAAATCTTAAAACGGCTACACCTCGGATGAAAAATAAACTTCGCTAACCTTTTGACAAAAGTACAGAAGTGTGATGCTTTTGGTACAGCTTAGGTGCCATGGTCTTGTCATCTACATTCTCCATATTACGCCGTTGTACTGCATCATGTGATGAAGCGCATGAAGTTATGTTAACATTCTGTCATAAGCTCAAAATAAGCTAGGCCTCCTCTCATTCCATACTGTCTACCTGCATACAATTTTGAAAATTTTCTATATTAATTTATGCTGCCTACACCCCTATACCATTTTGTTCACAAAAAGAAAATAAAGAGGTCACGGTGGAAATTTTTTGACAACTAAAGCGTTAAAACTTCCCAGGCCTCGACGTTCAACTTAGGATCTCGTTGTTCTCGATGGGGCTAAATTTAGCCGACTCCCGTAGATGAATCTTATTACATTGCTTTGAGCTCGCACATCTTGCTGCCTTACAGTGACTCCTGCACGGTCTTTGTATTTTTGGCCTTCCAACTTTTTACATCTTTGGGCCTTGCGCCAACTTGTTGGCCATTATCCACTTTCTATACTTCAATCCCCAATTTCCGTCATTTTTCCTTTTTGCTTTTGATATCATCATTTACTTTCTCATTCGTTTCCTCCATTTTATCATTCCGCCCTCCTATTTTTGTTTCATTTGTCATTTACTCATTTATCAATTCTGAGACAGGCATAAAACAAAAATAATGAATGAACTTATTTAGTATGTCCTCATAAACTCAAAGCACTTCCACTTGCAGGTTTTCAGTCGCCATTCCCTGTTTTATGTCGATTTGACTTCCTTTACCTACAATCTTTTCCCCTAGCTTGTGAATAGCATCCATGTTTATTTCATCACATTTATAGGTATGTTGTGGTTTTTTCGGAAAGGTGTGTTGTATGTAAAATTGGTTTCTTATATCCTGCTTATACGGTACGGATTTGATATATATCTTCTGTCAAATGCCATGCCCCCCACCTTTTTCTATAAACCCTCTTCTTTCCTCTTGGAGACATTTGAGCAGGGGAATATATTTGTCCCAGTACTCTCTCACCTTTACTTCCTTAACGTTCTTAGAAATTTAATTGCATTCACGTCTTTAGACCCTCGCTTGTTGATCTGTCGGTAACACCTTACCTACAGGACAGTTGCTTTCATACGTTCTCCATGTATCTATTTTCCCCATAAAAGTTTACTATATCTTCATCTTCCTCTTCTTTAATGATCTTTGTATCGTGGGTTGTGGAGTAATTTCTTTGTATCCATATTACCCTAGAAAGTCCCTATGATGATAAATCCCCATAAACTTTCAGAAAAACTATATTTAAGACAATGCATGTATGTAGGCGCATGATTTAAAAATGGAAATTAATGGAAGGCTAAGAGGATGAAAAGAGAAAGAAAAAGAAAAAAGAAAAAGAAGAAACACCCATTAATGGTGAAGATATAAATATGAGGTTCAAATTTCTTTCATTCTTAGTACTTGAGGAGGAGAAATGCTAAAAGTCGGGAACATGAGAGAGAACCTTTGAGGCGTGAGTTGTGCTGCCGTTTACGTGTTCTCTGACTCCCCAACGTGACTAAGCGAGCCCATGTGAAAAAATTTCCCGGCTCAAATCACTTTTACCCAAAAAGTTACCGTTTTAGCCCCTTTCAGTCACTTTTTGCAGTGAATTTTGCCCCCACACATGAGAAAGTTTGAGTTCTCTCACCTCATGACCAAGCAAAGCTAAGTTTGAGTTCTCTCCTTGCTCGCTTCTTTCGTTTCACTTCTCTCCTTGATTTCTAGATTCCATATTTATCATCATAAACCATCCTGAAACCAGATAGTTGCTCCGAACCATTTTGAATATTAAAGCTGCTTTGTTGAGTTCGACTGAAAGTACAATTCTTCAACATTAACGAAAATCTAGTTCAGGTTAGATGTCGAAACAAATGTTAACATATTTAATGCCAATCTTTATTCCATGAAACTTAAAATATCCGAGATGCATCTACCTACGTATCTATTTACAACAAGTATTCATGATTCCAGGTGCTGCAGGTGAAAGAAGCAGATCCAACCTTAGCAATACGTAACTTCTAG